>KE372421.1:52981-85086 GCA_000418225.1 Zizania latifolia | reverse complement strand
GGGTAGAAACCTGAAGACTCATTCTGTTAGTTAGAGTGTCTGTTAGTGTGTTAGTTGTTAAGCTTCCTGGTCTTACGCCTAGTTATAGGACATTAGTTACATCATCTCTGTACTGCTATTTATTCACCAGCATATGCAATACAATATTCATCTTTCAATCTCTACACACAGAAAGGAACACAGTTCATTCCATACTCAGTTTCCACCAAGAATGATACGCAAGGACTGCACCTGTTCAACAACTCCTGCAATGGTTGTTCCTAAAACACTGCAAAGCGAATGCAGAAACATAGTTCTCTACATGGAGAAAGTATGGTCAGCTGAAATTCTTCATGAATTCTGCTCTGTTGCTCGTGTTTGATGTTTCAGCTACCTGTATAGAATAATTTTTAGACGGATGTGGCATATGCTCCCTGGAACCATGTGAAGGAACAAGAAACAGGTATTCTGTTGGCAAGAAGAAATGTGGCATCTCAGTAGTTTGGTGTGCCATGGTTAGCTAGTTAATGGAGTATTCATCCCCGATGATCAAAGACTAGTAATGACAATATTCCGTATCACTATCTGTTCTTGCTTTTAATAATGTAATTCAACAAGCAAAACACACATGGTCATTACTGCAATCCCATCAATGTACTGCTATTACATATTTACATGGTAGTAAATATTATAAAGGAAAATTACTCATAATCTGAAATTTGAAAAATAGCACAGTCATTAACTATGTGTCTCCGCCTGACACAGAAGTCTCCGTCTAAAGAAGTTACAAAGCCTAAGAACTCACAATGGACGGAGACGGGGCGGATGGCCTGATTACCACCAGCGCGTCGCGACGACTAGTGCCGCGTGCAGCCACGATGGGCGCTCTGACGCCGGCAGGCATCGAGGCAGCCTCGCCGTGCCGCCCGTGCTGGCGCAAACCTCCTCCGGAGAAAGTTTTAGCACAGACTACTCGGCGGAGAACTTGGCAAAGTCTGGAGCGGCCGTCGGCCGGTGCGAGGACGAGGAAGAGGCCGTGTGTCGGTGTGTGTGAGACTAGCAGCAGGCCTAGAAACCATCCCCCCGGAGGCAGGCTCAAATGGGCCAAGAACTCTGGCCATGCGCGTCGGCGTGTCCCGAGATCGCCGCACGGTCCTCTCCTTTTTCATTTGCTCCTAAAAACTGTTTTTTCCCCTTTTTCAAGCTTATGACAACCTATATTTAAATTTAGGTATTTTGATAAAAAATGAAGCACCAATAGTTTCTCTAAATGAGTCACTTTCCTAATCCATCTCCTAAATCACCTCTAATCTCTCTCAAATATAGAAAACAAACCACATTGACTTACTGATAGTGCATCTTGATACATCTAGACGCTCAAAGAAAAATATTCTTGGAAAGTTTTTAGAATTTTTTTAAGTTGAATTTGGTTTTTCTAGCAAAGCCGGATAATCCGGACATGTCCGAAGTATCCAAAAATATCTTTCTGTTTCGATTTATTTGCACGTCGGAGTATCTGGGTTCAAGCCGGATAATCCGAAAACATGTTTCTGTTTGGATTTTCTTTGAAGCCCGAAACATCCAGAGCAATCCGGATGATCCTAGAATATTGTTCTGTTGAATTTATTTTATAAGTCAGAACATCTGGACTTTGGTCGGATGATCCGAAAATTACTCTCTGTTAGATTTTATTTCGTGGTCCGAAGCATCCGGACCTTGGTCGGATGATTTGAAAATTCCTTTCTGTTTGGAATTATTTTTTGGCCCGAAATATCCGAACAAAAGCCAGACTATCTGAAATAACGGTTATGTTTCAATTATTTTTAGTTCGGAACATCCGGTTAAGTCCAGATCATTCGGATGAACAGTGCACGATTTTTTGCCCTGGCGGCCAATTTTAAGATAGGGGTATAAATACCTCTCCTATCCCTTAATCAGGGCACTTTTTCTAAAAGCCCTAGCAGCCTTGCTATTTACTCTCTTTGTCTCATCTTAGTGCTTTATTTTGTTTCGATCTTTAAGAGTTAGATTGAGAATACTCTACAAATCTCCTAGAGTTCTTTGTTGATCAATTTTCTTAGAAGTTGTGGTGGCGTGTGCTTCTTGATCTTTGGTGTATTCTTGAGCATACGACTTTGGATCATGTCAACAGATTCATTACTCTTATAAGTAATTCCTCCTAAATGGCTAGGCGTCGATCCACGAACACCCAAGGATTGTGGGTGACCGGACAAGTTTATATTCGGCCTCGCCTCGGCTTCAAAGAGGTAACCTAGTGATAACCAAGGCTTACGGTGGTAAGCGCTTGGTGAGGATTAGGGTTGAAAGAGACCCGGTCCTTTGGGGTTTCCTCAATGGAGACGTTGGATCGTTGGATCCGAACTTCGGTAAAAAATCAATTGTGTCAATCTTTACCTTTGCTAGATGTTATTTACTATTGATCTATCTATTAACTAGCAAACATAAGGTTCATTGAATTCATGTCTTTAAAGTTCATTGGCTAGATCATATTCTGCAGTCCATATTGTTTCAGATCTGTAGTGTCCGAATCATCTGGTTAAACCCGGATAATCCAGACCTCAGATGTTTTTGTTTTCATCCAGTACCCAGAATATCTGACTAAGTCTAGATAGTTCGGACCCTAGAAGTTTAAACTAAACAGTTTAATTGAAAATTTTCAGATTGCCTATTCACCCCCCTCTAGGCAACTTTTAATTGGTATCACAGCAGGCTCTTCTCAAAGGCTTAACTGCTTGAAGAGTAAAGATGTCGGAAGAGTCGAATTCTACTAGCACTGAAAAGAACAGTGTTGGAGGGAAAAAGGAGCAGCATATCCTTTTGATTACTCTAAATTAAATCCGAGTAATAATTATCACTCTGTACCAACTGGTCATGCACCTTACTTTGATGGTACACACTATGTGGCATGGAGACATAAAATGAAGTTACACCTAATCTCTGTACATCTAAATATTTGAAAGATTGTGTGCACAGGTGTGAATGTGGATGACTCAAACATGGACGATCGTCAACTAACAGCCGATGAAGAATAAGCCATTCACCGCAATGCTCAAGCAACGAGTGTTTTACTTGCCGCATTGAGTCCCGAAAAATTTAATAAAGTTGATGGACTTGAGGAAGCTAAAGAAATATGGGAAACTTTATAAGTTGCCTATGAAGGTACATCTTCAGTAAGAGAATCAAAGATTGAGCTTCTTGAAGAGAAGCTTAGAAAATTTATTATGAAAGATGATGAAATTTCTTAAGAAATGTATGACCACCTCATGGTTTTTGTAAACAAGATAAAGGGCCTTGAAAGCAAAGAAGTGATAGATCATGTGGTGGTGAAGAGATTGCTTCGTGCCATAGCACCAAGAAATCCTACCTTGGTGATATTAATCTAGGAGCAAAAAAAATTTAAGAAGATAACTCTAAGTAATGTGCTAGGAATAATCATAGTACATGAGTTGATGGAAGAAGAAACTAAAAAAGTTAAAGACTTTACCAAGCAATGTTTACAAGTCGTCTAGTCGACCCTAGTCGCCATGGGACCAACCAGGTGACTAATCGTGATTAGTCATTGACTAGACCGATTAGTCAAACCTGATCGGTCCTAGTCGTTCATATAATCGTCCTATATATTTCAGGATATATACATACTATATATATTTATATATACTATATAGTATATTAGTATATGTCAATAAAGCAATAATCAAGAGTTCAAGACTACATTAATGGCTAGCTGGTGACTTGAGTTACCTGTGAGATTTCACATCTACACATATACACATAGAACACAAGCAAGTATGTTGGTATGCAAATTTTTATGCACCGGATAATTAGCCAATTAGCTAGAACAGTAGGTAAGTTATTTTAGCTGTTGTAGACCCTAGGCAGTTTAGGACTTTAGGTTACATTCTACAATATACAATCTGCATAGCTATTTTCATGTGGGGTTTGCCTATTGGTGCATCATAGCATCAATGCATGACTTAAAATACACTGTAGTTTCTAGCTGAACAAAATCCAACAAACTACATGGCAACGAGATGCACTATCACAAGTCAACAAAAATCATGTGTCCTGGTTGGAGTGCTAAGTGCTAACCCTAACAGGCCACATTGGTAGCCCAATAGATTGCTTCTAAGCCCAGCTGAGCAGGCCCAATAAAAATCAGCAGCCAAACCTGGTCATCCCACACCCCTAGTCGTCTGATTAATCGTGATTAATCAACAACTAATCGGATGACCAGATGTCTGGTTGGCCAAGTCGCCTCGGAGCCTTTGGTCGGGTCGACCGATAAGGATGATTAATCGTGATTAATCACGATTAATCAAACGACTTGTAAACAATTTTGTCAAGCTTTAAAACAACAAGGACAAGGATATGACTCTCAAGGCTAAAAAGAAAGAAGAGTCAAGTGATAATAAAAGTGATGATAAAGAACTTATATTGTTTGTCAAGAAGTTTAAAAAATTCATTAAGAAAGGTGAATTTGACAAGTACAAGAAAAAGAATGACAAATTAAAGAACAGGAAGTCAAAGAAGAGATGTTATAAATGTGGCGATCTTGACCATTTTATAGCCGACTGTCCTAAGAAGAAAGAGTAAGAAAGCAAAGAGAAGCACAAGTACAAGAAGGAAAAGAAAGATGAACATGCTCAAATTGGTGAAGAGTGAAACTCTGACTCTGATTTCGAGTCAGAATCGGACTCTGACTCCAACAAGAAGAGAGTCGCTACAGTCGCCATCACCAACATCGTGACTCCAAAGTCCTCACTCTTTGGAGATTCGAGCGATGACGATATTATCTCCCCTAAGTGCTTCATGGCAAAAAGCAAGAAGGTAACTATTATGTCTAAAGTTTTAGATAAAGATGAACATAGTGATTCTAGCGATGATAAATTTAAAATTGATAATAATATGTTCAAAAATATGAGTAAACAAGTTTTATCTAAGTTTAAAGAACTTATGGGAACAATAGATGTGCAAGAAGCAACTCTAGAAAAACAAGGGAATCTACTCATTAATGAGAAGAAAAAAATCTTGAGCTTGAGCGATTTCTTGCTAAGAAAAAGAAAAAGATAGACAAATTGACTAAACAATCTAGTTTAGTAAATGAGTCTAAAGAGGAATTAGAGGAAACACTCAAAACTCTTAAAAATAAACTTATTATTCTTGATGAGAATAATAAGAGCCTTGAAGAGAGAGTTGAGTCTCTAATAACTCATCATGTTTCTATTCCTTCTATTACTTCCACAAGTAATGGTTGTTCTAAATGTTATAATCTTGATATTACTGCTTATGAGACTAACATGAAGAAAATAGAAGTCTTGAGAAAGAAGAATAAAAGGCTTGGCACCTTAGTAAGCTATGGGTGCATGAAAGTTAGGGATGTCAATGGGTACCCGATATCCATTTACCCATGGGTAATTGCTCTATTAGGGTACGGGTATGGAAAAAAAATTAGTGCCTATAGGTATATAAATGGGTAAAAAGTTTTACCCGTCAGGTAAACGGGTATGGGTATGGGACTATAGTACCTATACCCGTTTACCCGTATACCCGACAATTTTAAATGGGCCAAAAAACCCACCAAAAGTCCAAAGCCCAATAGTATGAAAACAAACCCTAACACAGAACACTCTCTCTCCCTAATCTCCCAGACTTGAAACTCCCATCTATGTAGCCGCCGCAGCCCCAATCTCCTATGCTTATGGCGTCCTTCCTCCTCCCATCTTTCCTCCTCCCTCCTCACCTAACTACCACTGCCTCCCTTCTCACCAAGACCCCCACCGTTGTGAGTTCCGCCGCCACCACCGCGAGTCCCATCACCGTCGCGTGTCCCACCACCGTCGGCCACCGCTAGTCCGCCTCCCTCCCACAGCCATAGCTATCACCACTCACCACCAGGCCGTCTCGGTGTCTTCCTCCTCTTGACGCCATAGCCGCCGCTGCTAATCCGCCTCCTTCCTCCCATCCCCTCCCTCCTCTCACCGTAGCGCTGCTGGCGGTTGGCTGGTGATGCAGGTATTGTTTTTTTTGCTCGGGTATGAATACCCAATGGGTATCCATTACCCGTGCAGGTATAGGTATGGGAAAGATTTTATACCCGTGAGCGGGTATAGGTACGGGTACGAGTATAGATTTTGTTAGTCAGGTACGGGTATAGGCAGGCAGTACTCGCGGGTATTTTTCCCGTTGCCCTCTCTAATAAAAGCTTATAAGTCAAAGGATGCTTTATTCAAGACTCTCAACACTCAAAGTAATGTTGAGAAGCGTGAACTTGGCTTTCATCCAAACAAAAGCAATGTAAACGCTAGAAGAAGGTATAAGGGTAAGGAAATCATAAAGTTTGTGAAGAAAGAGCAGAGTTCAAAGAAGATCAACAAGTCTTATGCTTCACAAGCTACTTTTTATGCCTCGTACCTCATTCAGAGAAACCACCGTGGTAAAGTGGTTGCTTAATTTGTTGGAAATAAAAATAAAAAACCTTTGAGATGTAATTGGATTCCTTAAGTTCTCGTGACTAACATTGAAGGACCCAAAAAGATTTGGGTACCTAAAACCAAAAACTAATCTCTTTTGTAGGAATACTCATTCGATAGATCAAGTTGGATGATGGATAGTGGATGTACTAATCACATGACCAGAGAGAAAATCATTGTTACTTCTTTTGAGCCAAATCAAGATAATCATGAGTCCATTGTATTTGGTTACAATGGAAAAGTAAAGGCAATGGGTGTAGGTAAAATTGCTATCTCAAACAATAACTCAATTTCAAATATTTTATTAGTTGAATCCTTAAGTTATAACTTGCTCTCAATCTCTTAATTATGTAAAATTGATTATAATTATCTTTTTACTAATGAGAGTGTGACCGTTTTGAGAAGAAGTAACAATTCCATAGCCTTTACGGGTAAGTTGAATGAAAAACTTTATTTAGTCGATTTTACACTAGATAAAGTGAAACCTGAAACTTTCTTGGTGGCTAAAACTAGCATGGATTAGTTATGGTATTGTCGACTAACTTATGTTAAGATTAGGAACTTATCAAAGCTTCTTAAAGGGGAGCACATGGTAGGACTAATAAATGTTGTGTTTGAGAAAGATAGGTTATGTAGTGCGTGTCAAGCCGGTAAGTAAGTTAGAGTACCACACACCGCCAAGAATATTATAACAACAAGAAGACCACTGAAACTTCTATATATGGATCTTTTCATATCAGTGGCGTATTTAAGCATTGGCGGTAACAAATATGGTTTAGTTCTTGTTCTTGATTATTCTCGTTTCACTTAGGTGTTCTTTTTGTATGATAAGAACAAGACACAAAGTGTATTCAAGAGTTTTGCAAGCAGAGCTCAAAATGAGTATGAAGTCAAGATCAAGAAAGTGAGAAGTGACAACGGGAGTGAGTTAAAAAACATTCAAGTTGAAGACTTTCTTGATAAAGAAGTCATTAAGTATGAGTTCTCTGCTCCTATGATTTACCTCAAAACAGAGTGGTGAAACGGAAGAATTGAACATTGATAGAGACATCAAGAATAATGCTCAATGAATATAAGACTTCAGACATATTTTAGACAGAAGCAATCAACACCGCATGTCATGCAATCAACCGTCTTTATCTTCACAAAATACTCAAAAAGACAGCATATGAGCTTCTAACCGATAACAAACCAAATATTTCATATTTTAGAGTCTTTAGGAGTAAGTGTTTTATTTTGAGTAAGCGACCGAGAAATTCTAAATTTGCCTCTAAGATAGATAAATGTTTCTTGATTGATTATGAGTCAAATGCGTATACCTATCGTATTTTCAACAAAATTTCTGGTATTGTTGAAGTCACTAGGGATGTGACATTTGATGAGACTAATGGCTCTCAAGTAGAGCAAGTTGATCCAAGTGATGCAGGTGAAGAAGAACCTCCATGTAAAGCAATCAAAAACCTGCTAATTAGAGACATAAGGCCAAAATAACAAGAACCTATGGATCAACAACAACCACAAGTTGAAGAAAGTCAAACACAAGAAACTCAAGAGCAAGAGGTAGTGGACAAGTAACAAGAAGTTTAAAAAGAAGTTGACCAATCACCTATACAACATCAAAGAATTCATCAAGACATCCAAAGAAATCACCTTGTTGATAACATTCTTGGTGATCTATGAAGGAGAGTAACCACTTGTTCTCGTTTAGCAAATTTTTGTGAATGTTACTCTTTTGTGTCCTCTTTGGAACCTGTCAAGGTAGAAAAAGCTCTTGAATACGTGGATTGGGTGATGGCCATGCAAGAAGAGCTCAACAACTTCAAAAGAAATAAAGTATGGACATTTGTGGAAAGACCGAAACAACATGTGATCGACATAAAATGGGTCTTCCACAAAAAGCAAGATGAACACGGTGTGGTCGTAAGGAACAAAGTAAGATTGATGGCTCAAGGCTTCACACAAATCAAAGGTTTAGATTTTAGAGAAACGTATGCACCAGTTGTTAGGCTAGAGTCAATTCGAATATTATTAGCCTTTGCTACTCACCATGATTTCAAGATTCATCAAATAGACGTGAAAAGTGCTTTCCAGAATGAACCGATCCTACTCTCTTTACTAAATATTTTAATAATAATTTCTTTGTTTGCCAAATATATGTCGATGATATTATATTTGGTTCTACTAATAATAAATTTTGTAATGAATTTAGTAGAATAATGACCAAAAGATTTGAAATATCGATGATGGGAGAGTTGAAGTTCTTTCTAGGATTTCAAATCAAGCAACTTAAATAAGGCACCTTCATCAGTCAAACAAAGTACATTAAAGACATGCTTAAGAAGTTTGATATAGAGAATGCTAAACCCATCAAGACCCAAACCCTCATGCAAACCAACGGGTATCTTGATTTAAATCAACAAGGAACCGACATCGACTAAATGGTATATCGTTCCATGATTAGCTCTTTGTTATATTTATGTGCATCTAGGCCCGATATAATGCTTAGTGTTTGCATGTGCGCAAGATTTTAAGCTGCACCAAAAGAATATCATTTGGTTGCTGTTAAAAGAATCTTAAGATATTTGGATCATACTCCAAACCTAGGGCTTTGGTACTCGAAAGGCTCAACCTTTGATCTTATCGGCTATTCGGACTCTGATTATACCGGTTATAAAGTGGATAGAAAAAGTACATCCAGAACCTACCAATTTCTTGGAAGATCATTTGTTTCATGATCTTCTAAGAAACAAAATTATGTATCTTTATCTACAGCTAAAGCCGAATATATAACAGCCGGTAGTTGTTGTGCTTAATTTCTTTGGAAGAAACAAACCTTGAAAGACTTTAGGCACAACGTCACCAAAATCCTTTTGTTGAGTGACAATGAGAGCGCCATCAAAATAGGTAATAACCCAGTTCAACACTCAAGAACCAAACACATTGACATTCCCTATTATTTCTTGAGAGACTATGAGATCAAGGGATATAAGCCCAACCCACGTGAAAATTGTCGGGGATCCGGGGTACTCTCCAAGTACATTCATGATGATCAGACAGAAGACGAGATCGGGAAGACATCATTAAATACGACCTAGAAGGGGTCGGACCAACACGCATCCTAGAAGTAGTCGGCCAAGGAGAGCCTTCCCGACCGCTAGGACTCGGGAAGACGCCCCGACTGCTAGCCCCGACCGCTGGGACTCGAGAAGTCTATCCAGCAGGCGGTCCACCTCATCAATGACAATAACTCTAGGGTGTAACAGTCAAATTAATGTAGCAAATAATGCTATAATTATCAACCTATGATCCCAGGTGATTTAAACCATTTTAAAGGAGATTAATGGAGCTAATTAAGCCTAAACGGTAACCTCCCAATCCCTACAGTATATAAAGGGATCGGGGGTATGCCTTACAGGGAGATGATCCTTAAAAAGAGGCTAAAAAGGCTGACAACGAGACTGTTTGCATTCGCCTTTCATACACACATACGTGCTCACAGGACTAGGGTTATTATCCTTCGGGAGGCCTGAACCTGTCTAAACCCCCTGTCTCATACTGTTGTGAGATAACCATTGAATCGTGACCACAAACTTCCCCATACACCTACACAAATCTCATCCTTGGGTAACCCCATAGGATACTGTTGTTCTTACGCAACGATAGTTGGCGCGCTAGGTAGGAGAAGATTTTGTGTGATTCTTTTTTTAATCGGATTCAATGGCCGTTGTTTGCAAGGTAAACACTAAGGTTCCTGTCGGTGCTGTCATCACCTTCGGGAGCCTCACCTTTATTGACGATTCCATGCACCAACTTGTCTTCTCCAATGCCCTGTCGGCCAAGCGAGGACTTCGCGCACACTACCTGTGCGCCCTGCCGCTCGGAGCGTGGCGTGCCACCATGCTAAAGTGGCTTCAGCACCCAAGCGTGTAGCTTCGCCGACTATACGTCAACCCATCTCCAACGACTCCCCCGCCGACTTCGTCATCTTTGCCAATTCAGGCGGACGCACGGTATTCAAAAATCCTGATTACCTTTAGCCGGGACGACCAGTGGACGGACGTCCCCAAGCCGGGTCGGTTCCCACTGGTGGTTGACCTAGTGATCTTGAAGGTGCGTCTCAAGAGGATGCTAATTGATGGTAGCAGCGGCCTTGACGTCCTGTTCAAGGAGACTCTCTCCACACTTAGTATCAACGAGTCGGCGCTCTAGAAGATGGACACACATTTTTACAGGATTGTCCTAGGGAAGGCCTCTATTCCACTCGGCACCCTCACTCTGCCGGTGACGTTTGGCATACGGTACAATTTTAGGACCGAGCACGTCAAATTCTACGTCGCCGACTTCGAGACTGCCTATCGCGCCGTGCTTTGTAGGCCCTTCCTCGCCAAGTTCATAGCGGTGCCCCACTATACATACTTGGTCCTCAAAGTTCCAGGACCAGCGTGTGCTTTTTCTGTTAAGGGAGATATAGCCACTTCTCACGCCTGTGAGCGGGACAGCCTCGCCCTGGGTGAAGCAGTGGATATTTCCGTTCGGATGGAAGAAACTATCTAAGCGGCCAAGACCACGCCGACCGCCGACCTCGACATCCCGACCACCACGCCATTAACATCAGGCATGTCGCCCTCACCAGCTGAGTACAAGAGTATTCAGCTCTCGAAAGCAGACCCCTCTAACATGGCGCTCACCGAGACGGCGCTAGATTCTAAATAGGAAAGCGCGCTCGTCAGCTTCCTCCACGCCAACATCGACATATTCGCATGGCACTCCTCCGACATGTCAGACATACCAAGGGAGCTGATCGAGCACAAACTCCATGTCTTCCCGACCGCCAAGCCGGTCAAGCAGAAGATGCACTGATTCGCCCAAGAGCGTAAAGAGGCCATTAAGGAGGAAGTCACCTGCCTGCTAGCAGCTGAGTTTATTAAAGATATGTATCATCCCGACTGGGTAGCAAACCCAGTCCTTGTAAAAAAGAAAAATAGAAAATAAAGAATGTGCATTGACTACAGCGATCTCAATAAGTGATGTCCAAAAGATCCTTTCCCGTAGCCACGCATTGATTAAGTGGTTGACTCCACAGCCGGCTATTCTCTTCTTTGCTTCCTAGATTGCTATTTGGGCTATCATTAAATCAGCCTGAAAGAAGAAGATCAAGAGAAGACATCGTTCATCATGCCATTCGGTGCCTATTGTTATAAATCAATGCCCTTCGGGCTCAAGAATGCTAGGGCTATATATCAACGCGGCATACAACGTTGTCTCGCCGATCAGATTAGACGCAACATGGAAGCCTACGTGGACGATGTCATCATCAAGTCAAGGCATCCGAAAGATTTAATTTCTGACATCCAAGAGACTGTAGACAATCTACGCAAATTCCAATGGAGGTTCAATCCGGACAAATGCGTATTCGGGGTGCCGACTAGGAGCCGCTTGGTTTTGTTGTCAGCAGTCGAGGAATTGAAGCCAATCTAGAGAAGATCTCGGCGATCATCAACATGGCCAAGCCGACCAGCGCAAAGAATATTCAACGCCTCATGGGCTGCATGACGGTACTCGGGTGTTTCATCTCTCGACTCGGCGAGCGGGGGATGCCATTATTCAAATTGTTGAAAAAAGAGGGCGATTTTAATTGGACTCCGAAAGCAGACAAGGCGTTCGCCGAACTCAAAAAATTTCTCACCACGCCACATGTTCTGGTTGCGCTGACCCCTAGAGAAACTTTGCTCCTCTACATCTCCGCCACGACACGTGTGGTCAGTATCGCCATGATCGCCGAGCGCTAAGAGGAGGGTCACGCCTACCCGGTTTAACGACCGGTGTATTTTATATTTGAAGTACTCAGATCATCAAAAGTCCAATACCCTCAGATTCAGAAGTTCCTTTATGCCGTGCTCATACCGCCAGGAAGCTCAAGCATTATTTTCAGGCGCACTTAGTGGACGTTTTTATAAAATCTCTACTCAATGACATTCTTTGCAATCGAGACGCTACTGGTCGGATTGTCAAGTGGACGATTGAGTTAGGTGAATATACCCTCAACTTCAAGCCTCGGACGGCCATCAAGTCTCAAGCTCTCTCTGACTTCATCGCCGAGTGGACAGAGGTTCAAATCCCGCCGACTGCCGAGACCCCGAAGCAATGGGTCATGTATTTTGATGGCTCTCCTCTCAGCATCGATGGAGTAGGTGCTAAAGTACTTCTGATCTCCCCCAAGATGAACGCCTGAAATACGCTCTTCAACTTCTATTTACGGCGTCCAACAATACAGCCGAGTATGAAGCACTCATCAACGGCTTGCGGATTGCTATCTCCCTTAGAGTTAAACGCTTGATGGTATATAGAGATTCCAAATTGGTCATCAGCCAAGTCAACAAAGACTGGTCCTACACCGGAGATAAAATGGATGCATATTGCACGAAGGTTCGCAAGTTAGAAGGTAAATTCTATGGCCCCGAGTTCCATCACGTCTCCCAGGATGAGAACTCGGCCGCCGACCTCCTCGCCAAGCTAGGATCTTCCTGAGCGCCGGTGCCAAGTGGTATTTTTCTCCAAGAACTCTACAAACCGCCAGTTCAAGCTGAAGAAGCACAACCCTCGGACACCAAGGAGTCACCTTCTGTCTTGGTTATCACCGACGATGCTGAAGACTGGCGCTAACCCTTCATCGACTTCATCCTCACCTCCAAAGCTCCTGAAGACAAGAACCTGGCTATCCGCCTTGCGCGAAGGAGCAAGCAATATGTTGTTGTAGGGACAAAATTATACAAGAGGACCGCCTCAACCCGAGTGCTCATGAAGTGTGTCACTCGATCCCAAGGGTCAGATATACTAAAAGAAGTGCACTCGAGCTTGTGTGGAAATCATGTTAGCGCTCGGACACTGGTCGGCAAGGCATTCCGGTCAGGCTTTTACTGGCTGACTGCCAACGAAGATGCCAAGCATGCTGGAGGCTTGATATGGTCGGCTCATTCTAGAAGGCCCCCAGGGATATGATCACCTATTCGTCACAATTGACAAGTTCATAAAGTGGATCGAAGTTATGCCACTCCGAACCAGCACAGCCAAGAAAGCAACAGAGTTCATCCAAGGTATATGCTATCGGTATGGTGTTCCTAACCAGATCATTACCGATCTTGGCACTGAGTTCACCAGCAATGATTTTAGGGAATTCTGCGAAGACCGGTGTATTCAAGTCAAATATGCATCTGTGGCACATCTAAGGGCAAGTAGTCAATGTGAACGAGCTAACGGCATGATACTCTAAGGTTTAAAAGCCAGAGTTTTTGACCCTCTCAACAAATATGGCGATCGGTGGATGAAGGAATTGCCAGCAATTCTTTGGGGACTTCGCACTCAGCCTAGCTGAGCCACCGGTCGGATTCTGTTTTACTTAGTATATGGGTCGGACGCCATTTTGCTAGTAGATATGCTTCATGAGTCACCAAGGATCCAGCAATATGATGAAGGCGTCACCGAACAAACAAGAGAAGAGGTCATCGACAGTCTCGAAGAAGCTCGCTTGGCTGCAGCCATTCAGTCCGATCGATACCAGCAAGTTCTCCACCGATATCATGACCATAATATATGTGGTCGGTCATTTCAAGTCGGTGACCTACTCCTGCGCGAGTTTAGTCTGTAGTTGGTGTTCACAAGCTCTCTGCTCTATGAGAGGGTCCATTCATTATAGCAGAAGTAACCTGACCAGGCTCTTATCGACTGATGCGCGAAGACGGCCAATGTGTCCATAACTCCTGAAATATCGAGCATCTTCGTCGCTTTTACCTATGATGTTACAAGCTACGTATTCTTATCTTGGGTTAATAAAGATGTTCTTTCAATCTTTTCTTTACTATCATTTTTTTCACCCGCCCGACCTAGAGTGCTTGCCTTCTCATCACTCTAACCCAAAGTCTATGACTCGCTCTAGCTTTGGTGAGTTATTGTTGAGATTTGTTGCCCACTCGAGGGCTCGCTGTTCGCCATGCTATTTGCCTGACCTCCTTATTTTGTTATTTTTGACTACTTGTGAAGCTGAACATTCAATACGAGTGCATGTGGCTCAATTTCCCTACGCTGCGAACTACAGCTATACCAATCACTCGGAAATTAGATAACGGTGGTCGGACACAGAATAATTTAAACTCTAAAATATCATTTCATTGAAAGTCAAACTATATATATTGTGTTTCTTTCTACATGTTTAATCTACTCGATAGGTTCTTCGGGATACGGTTCTAAATCTTGGACAAGAACGGCCACCGTATCCTCCACCTCCACGTCGGACTCCTCTAGGTTCACTGGCCACCTCGTCTGGATGTGATCCATCCGAGCAGTTAGGTATAGCGCTCGGACTATTCCGAACACGTGTGTGGCCGCTAACCACATGAAGTCCCGGGCTTGGTCCCGCAGATGTGCCGCCGACCTTTGGAGCTGCTCCAAAAAATGCTTCCTTGTCCACTCGGCGTTGGCAGGTTCACCGTCAATCATCTTGACGAGTACCTCGGCCCCCGCCCGGCACTGGTCGAGCTGCGCTTATGTGCTACTCAAACGCAACTCTAGGTCGACGAACTGAGCGTTCACCCGCCGATGCAGTTCTACAAAGTATCAACATAAGCGTCAAATAATATTTCAATTGAAGCTTATTGAAGACAATATTAGATGACCATACTTTTATACTTACCGACTGCTTCATCGGCCTTCCTCTGTGGGACAGTGGTGGTAGCCTCGACTACGATGATCTTCTTCAGCACTGCAGTCTCGGCCTCAGCTTTCGCCGCCCTTTCCTTGGCTTCATCACGCTCGGCCACGGCTAACTCGGCCGAAGTGACCGAGCGCTCCGCCATGGCGGTCGCCGTCTCCAACTAAGCCTCCAGGGTCATCTAGTCTATTAATCACACTGATTAGACTGATACAACACAACTACCGCCAACAACTTATGACGCGGCCAAGTACTTACCGGAGGATCGGATGTCCAATTGGACGCGGAGGATCTCATTGTCTCTCTCCGCCATCCTCCAGGCGGCCTCCCTCCTCGCCAACTGCTCTGTTAATCGCTGAACTTGGGCATTGAGAGCTTCCAAGTCCAAGCTGTGGTCGGGGTACGGTACTTCAGTATTCCCGACCAAACGGTTAAGCACATGCTAGAACAAGTACAAGGTCAGCTACAAGTGGCAGATCAAAAACAAATATCAAGGTTGGCATGACCTACGCTGGCCGCGCGGCCAAGACAGCTTAGTGCATCGTAGCACTCTGCCACCTCTCGCTGCACTTCATTAGCAACCGGGGCCGATCCGCCTTCTGACCCCGTAGCCTCCGCTGCTAGCAGCGGCACATTCTCTGCCTCCCCCATACCAGGGTCAACGCTCGGCTGCTCCTCCACTCGAGGGTCGGTAGTCGGCTGCTCCTCCACCGCCATGTCACCGGTCAGACCAACCGTGATCGGCACGACTCTGGCGTCGGTAGGGGCATCGACGCTTAGTGTGGCCGCAGTCGACACCCCTGTGGTCGAGGCCTCCACCGGTCAGGCCTCGATGGTAAGAGTAGTTGCAGTCGACCTGGCAGCGACAGTGAAGACCACTACGTCAGTGGCCACCACCCCTATCGCCGCAGCCACCATCTCGACCAGTGCAGCCGTTGCCGCATCGCCACCGCCGCCGACCGCTCTAGAGCCACTGGTAATCGGCTTGCTTGTAACGTCGCCTTCATCGTGCAACGGTGCCAATGCACTGACAAAACAAGCAAAGGTTAAACTCATAACAATCATGGTGTTTATCAAATTTGCCAAAACATAAACTTACCAGGTGGACTTCCAGAGCGCGCTCCTCTTCACCCGTGGATATTTGCCTGACGGGCCTTCTGATGGCAGAGGAGGACGCGGAGGTGGAGGTGAGGGCGATGATGACAATGACGCCATTATGCCCCCCCACCAGCCGTCCCGGCATCGGACGTCTCTGAGTCGGCACCGACTTCTCTAGGAAACGACGATGGCACCTTGGGTTTCCCCTGAGATGCCACCGACTTGTGCGGCTTCTTTGCCGCAGGAGGACAAACGTCTTTGTCCTTTCTCTTCTTCATTCCGATCGGCCCGATCAGCCGATTAATGTCTTTCTGCCCGACCGCCTGGGGCTGCTCAGGCAAAGGAGCCAAAGAGCAGTATGCTTCTTGCCCCTGCAATGTGGACACAGTGAGCACCTAGCAGGTGATATTATCAAGCATCAACGCAAAAACAAAAGACAAGATAATAACAAGATCTTATCGCCGGTCGAGGATTGAGCAACTTGTAAGAGCGCGGTCCATCCTCGTTGCCGACCACCATCTTGGGGGTAAGGAGGTCCCACACTCACTTTATGCCTTCTTCTTTGGTTAGGGGCTCCGGAGACTCTCGAGATGGGTCTGACCGCCCCGCGTACTCATACCCCAGCCGCGCTAGGCTCTTACAGGGCTGAACACGACGGAGCACGAAGTTCAGGACCACATGGACCCCCGACAGCTTCTGCTTACGAAAGCTCGCCGATCTCTCGGACAAGCTCATTTACTTGACCTTGGTCCTCTGACCCACAGTAGTCCGACCAGGTCAACGCTGGGGTCGATACGCGGTCGGTCTCCGGAGAAAGGGCCGGCTCATGGCTCCCGACGTAGAACCACTGAGTGCCATCCCTTGTTCAACGTCGGGAGGGGGACGGCGATGTACTCGGCCGCCTTGCCATCGCGAAGCTGAAGTCCAGCCCCGCCGACAACCTTCTTGTTGAGAGCTCGCGGAGAAAAGAAATAGCGAAAAAGATTGAACTGGACATCGATGCCCAGATAGGCTTCACAGAGATGGATGAAGATAAAAATGTAAAGAATAGAGTTGGGGTTAAGATTGCAAGCCGAGCCCACGTTGAAGAAAAGACTCGAACACCACCAACTCGTTGGTGTTCGAAAAACTCTCACCCGCCGCCGGACGACACAAGGACAGCACCCTCGCCGGGAGAACTCCAGTCTTCTCCAGAAGCTCAAGCCACCGCTCTGAAGTGCTGGACTTCACAAATTCCTTCGAGCGGTCGACGCCGACGCTGGAGTCGGTGGTCGCCATCGGGACAGTGCACACCATGCAATGGCAATGGCGGCCGAGACAGCAAGGTGCTAGCATGGAGGGATTGGGTGCAAAGAAGAAGATGAACAGCGAGAGCGACAGCGTGCGGCGGATGAAGCGCAAAAGAGGCAATTTATAGCCGACCGCGCGACGGTTCGGGCCCCCACTCCGCCGCAATCACCTCGAGACAAGTTTGGAAAGCGAAACCGCGTCATTATCCCATCGATCAAACTGCCACGACGACTCCATCTGGCCGCTCAAAGCGAATCGGACGGTTGCACAAGGGAGCCGAACCGACGCCCATTACTCCAACCGACATCCGCCTGCCGAAGCGCCTGGGAACTCACGCGTCTTTTCACGTTAGTTGAATTCGACAGACGTCAGTCCTCTCCGCCAGACGCCTCTTCACGAAAACCACCGTAGACCCCACGTACTCCATTACTCCAGCAGCCACCAGTCTGACACCTTTTTCACCAAAATCATCGTGGGCCCCACGTATGCCGGTAGTTGCTAGTTCACTTCAACTGATGCTTTTTCGCCAATCGCCGCGAGGCCCACTTACTCCTCTACCCCCGATTACTCCGACCGATGCCTTGTTCACCAAATCGCCGCGGGGCCACTTACTCCTATGCTCCTATCTAATCTGACTGACGCCTTGTTCGTCGAATCGCCTGAAGGGCCCAAATACTCCATCACGCTAATCGGCTCCAATGGACACCTACTCGCCAAAACACCTGAGATTTAAAACATCTCTCGACTCCAACAAGCACCTGATCGCCAAGACGCCCAGGGGCTCGGATTTTTCCTGCCTTGATAAACAGTTAGACAAGATTTTAAACCTTGAAGCTTGTTTTTCAAACAAACCTTCAAGCTCGAGGCTACACCCGGTAGGTGCACCTGACCGATGCCCCTGTCCAATAGATAAAGAAAAATTCATCAAAATTAGCGCTCCTTACAGCTGTCGACTCCATCCTGATGATTATCGCCTTTTTGCCGCAAAGAGCTTGGGGGCTCCTATCGGGGATATGACCCCAGGGTACTCTCCAAGTGCATTCATGATGATCAGACAGAAGACGGGATCAAAAAGACAGAGCATTAAATACGACCTGAAAAGGATCGAACCAACACGCATCATGAAAGCAGTCGGCCAAGGAGAGCCTTCCCGACCGCTAGGACTCGAGAAGACGCCCCGACTGCTGGCCCTTACTGCTGGGACTCGGGAGGTCTATCCAGCAGGCGGTCCACCTCATCAATGACAGTAACTCTAGGACATAACAGTCAAATTAATGTAGCGAATAATACTGTAATTATCAGCCCATGATCCCAGATAATTTAAACCGTTTTAAAGTGGATTAATAGGGCTGATTAAGCCTAAACGGTAACTCCCTAATCCCTACAGTATATAAAGAGATTGGGGTACGCCTTACAAGGAGATGATCCTTAAAAAGAGGCTAAAAAGGCTGACAGCGAGACTGTTTATATTCGCCTTTCATACACACATACGTGCTCACATGACTAGGGTTATTATCCTCTAGGAGGCCCGAACCTGTTTAAAACCCCTGTCTCATACTGTTGTGAGATAACCATTGAATCACGACCACAAACTTCCCCATACACCTACACAAATCTCATCCTTAGGTAACCCCACAGGATACTGTTGTTCTTACGCAATGACAAGAATAGATAAACAGTTTACTAATATTTTCAATAAACCTTTAGATGAGCATCGGTTTTGTGAGTTAAGAAATGAACTGAATATCCTTGATTCTCGCAACATAGCTTGATACACTTGCATATAAATTGCCCATGTTGAAAATAAGAAAGTAAATTAATTAACTTCTTCATATAAAAAGGGCTACATTTTAAATAAGTGCAAAATCTTCATATTCTTGTTTATAATTTATATGAGTTGTGTCATGTTTAATTATGTTTATTTATGCTTAAAATAATTGTGGTAAAATACTATTATTAAGCCCATAATTCATGGCATTTGTCTCCTTTGAATTCATGTGAGTTGAGAAACCCGGATGTTCCGGACCTAGGACTTTTCAAAGTTAATTCTGATACACCTGGATTATCCGACCACATTCGGATAGTCCGGCTCGCCTAGAATTCTGGATACTCCAGATATTCCTAAAGTGTCTAAGTCAAGCTTTATAAAAGGGGACTCGAACCCTCTAGGCTTCTCTCTCCTCCTCACTTCATCTCTTCTCCCCCACTCTAACTCTCGATTTCTCTAGCGTTTTTCCTCGAAACTCGATCGTGGAAATCGTGGGATCCATTGAGGGGGAGCCTAGGATCCTTTCGAGAGTGCTGATCGTCTTCTCTTCTCCTCCAAGTTTGTCTTTGAGGTATTCCCCATTTTTGCCCTAGGTCAATGGTTTTCCCTCTAGCCTTTAGTTATTTCTTGAATTCTTTAGGCTAGAATAGGTCCTATCCGGATAGTCTACGTCCCGGATGCTCTGGTTAAGTCTAGAGGTTCCGGGTTAGGTTACATTCAAAAGTTTTCATTCTTTGATTCAATCCTTGATTCAACTTTTGATTCCTTACTACTATGTAGCAGTTGCTACAATGTCTTATGGAAGGCGCAAGAAGGCCAGGCACGACCCAAGGAACTCTTCCAGCGACGATAGTGACGTCGGAGGGTCTCCTCCTCCAGCTGCCAGTGCCAAGCCACAAGCTTCTAGAAGCCGTTTCAAGCGGTTAGTGTCTAGAGCTCACTGATTCCCAGACATCGGTATTCAAGTGCCTGCCACCTCATCTGTGCGGCCTCCTCCTCCACCTCAAGGCAAAGGCAAAGGCAAGTAGCTTACCTCTGGACAGTCCAACCACAGTGATGATATCCTTCAGCTTGTCCGGAGAAAAGTCTAAAAGCCCTCATTAGTTGACGGGGTTACTCCAAGATTTGAGGTCAACTATATGAGATAGACTCTTAAGGCTGTGAGGAAGAGAAATGAGGATCCACGGATGTATGTGAGAGATGCCTCAGATTATCAGTTCCACTCAAGCTTCCAGTAGGACTACTACAAGAGTATCATGCTACCCAAGCGACACCTAGTTGTAGAGATGCAATGGATTAACTAGACTTCCATGTAGAAGAACAATCCAATGTTTAATCAGGTGATCCGCATCTGCTAGGCCAAGAATTTCTGTGGCCTCAAGGAGACAAAACAGAACTGGTGTGAAAAAGCCATCTATCAGTTTTACTCCACCTTGTTCTAGACCGTGGACAATGAAGAACCTTCCTTTCATTGGAGGCTAGAACGGGTTGAGTACGAGGTCACACTCAGTGACTTTGCTACTATTCTTGGACTGGATGCAAATGATCTCGCGGCATTCCGGTTGGATCAAGAACCCGTGCTTAGAGCTAATGCAGTACCTTATCTGTATGAGCCGGGTTTCTTTGTTGGAGGCAAGACAGAGGGTCTCTCCCTGTTCTTTTCAGTGCTCAACAGCCTGTTTAGGAAAACCCTTCTGTCGAAGTTCGGGGACTCGTCATCGTTGTTGGGCAATGCCCGCAACCTGCTGTCGGTTATAAGGGAGGACCAAGGGGTGTTTAGTGTGTCTCATTTCCTTTGGAGTGAAATCTAGACCATCTCAGTGTCTCCCACAAAGAGTTGTGTGTACGTCCCATACATTTAGCTCGTGATCAATCGAGTCACCCGTCGAAAGTTGGTACATGAGGTAGATCACTGTGGGTACACTCCTCAGGCACCGGCTTCCAGAGCGCCTCTAGAACAGTCCTCCTTAGTAGCTCCACCTCCTCCTGCTAGACCTCAACGTGCTCCTTGGAGATTTGCGCCGCAGTCCAGCCCCTCTAGCTCACCGATCAAAAGGATGCTTTCGGCCATCTTCACGATGTGCCGGAATAGCAATCGACGGTGAGCTAAGGAGGTTGAGAGGCAGAACAAAGCAATCAACTCGCTGCTTCAGCAATCAGGCCATCCTCCAGTGGAGTCATTGTCTAATTCTGATAAGGAGAACGACCCCAATGTCTTCGCTGACTGTACCGACCTATATGCCCACTTCTTTGGATCCGAAGCAGGGTCGTCCCAGCTACAACAGCAATAGCCTCAGCAGTCGTCATCGTCATCTGAGGAAGATGATGATGGTGATGATGGTGAGAGCGAGGACGACTCCGAGTGAGCCGTTTGTTGTTTTCTCTGTTTTTGGTGTCTTTGATGACAAAGGGGAGAATCAAAGAAGTAGTTGTCGTTGCTTAGCACTTAGGATTTCACGCTTTTTGGTCCCAGTTTTGTAATATGTGCCACGAACAATGGGCTTGTAATATGTTTTACATTTATGTTTAATTATGTTCATTTCATGTTTATATCCTAAATGTGTTTTATGTCATGTCTAGCATTTTTGTGATGATGCATGTATTTAGGGGAAACTTCAATGCTAATATTCATCTTATTCGTAATTTATTTTCACTTCTTTAATCATATTATCATCAATCATCAAAAATGAGGAGGTTGAAAGTGTATCTTGATGCATCTAGACCCCTAATTTATTTTGATTTATTAATGACAATCACGATCAAATGCTACTAACATTGTTGCTAAGATGAATGCAAATATCGAAAATCAAAGTGGCTTTGCATTTCAATCAAGTTTAGAGAAATCGCCTTCTTTAGTACTATTTAGGCTCAAATGTACAAATTGTATTATATTTCATATAATCTTACGTCTAGATATGTCGTACTATCAAGACAGATGCTTGATTAGTGTTTCAAAACTAAGTGCTCAAAGAAAAACATTCTTAGAAAGTTTTTGGAATTTTCCTAAGTTGAATTTGGTTTTTCCAGTAAAGCCGGATAATCCGGACATGTCCAAAGTATCCGAAAATATCTTTCTATTTCGATTTATTTGCACGTCAAAGTATCCGGGTTCAAGCCAGATTATCTAAAAACATGTTTCTGTTTAGATTTTCTTTGAAACCCGGAACATCCGGAGCTATCCGAATGATCCAAGAATATTGTTCTGTTGAATTTATTTTGTAAGTCGAAACATCCGGACTTTAGTCGGATGATCCAAAAATTGCTCTCTATTGGATTTTATTCTATGACCCGGAACATCCGGACCTTGGTCGGATGATTCAAAAATTCCTTTCCGTTTGGAATTATTTTTTGGCCCGGAATATCCGAACAAAAGCTAGACTATCCAAAACAACGGTTCTGTTTCAATTATTTTTAGTCTAAACATCCGGTTAAGTCCAAATCATCCGGATGAACAGTCCGCGATTTTTTGCCGTAACGGCCAATTTTGAGACAGGGGTATAAATAGCTCCCCTATCCTATAATCAGGGCACTTTTTCTAAAAACCCTAGCAATCTTGCCATTTACTCTCTTTCTCTCATCCTAGTGCTTGATCTTTTTTAGATCTTTAAGAGTTGGACTGAAAGTACTCCACAAATCTCCTAGAGTTCTATGTTGATCAATCTTCTTGAGAGTTGTGGTGGCATGTGCGTCTTGATCTTTGGTGTATTCTTGAGCACACAGCTTTGGATCACATCAACAGATTCATTACTCTTGGATGTAATCCCTCCTAGACGGCTAGACATCGATCCGCGAGCACCCAAGAATTGTGAGTGACCGGACAAGTTTATATTCGGCCTCGTCTCGGCTTCAAAGAGATAACCTAGTGATAACCAAGGCTTACGGTGATAAGCGTTTGGTGAGGATTAAGGATAAAAGAAACACAGCTCTTTGGAGTTTTCTTAACGGAGACGTTGGATCGTTGGATCCAAACTTCGGTAAAAAATCCATTGTCAATCTTTACCTTTATTGGTTGTTATTTACTATTGATCTATCTATTAACTAGCAAACATAAAGTTCATTGAATTCATGTCTTTAAAGTTCATTGGCTAGATCATATTCTGCAGTTTATATTGTTTCAGATCTGTAGTGCCCAGATAATCCGAACCTCGAACGTTTTTGATTTCATCCGGTATCCGGAATATCCGACTAAGCCCGGATAGTCTGGACTCTGAAAGTTTAAACTAACTAGTTTAATTAAGAATTTTCCGATTGTCTATTAATCCCTCACTAGGCAACTTTCACTTACTTATTTTATCAATTGCCAGAGCCATCTTCTGGAGTTCATCTGGACAAATGTCAGGGCAGTGTGTGAAACCAAAATACAGCAGAGTCCACTTGCCAAAGAAATCCTTTTCTGTGACAGGTTTCCCATCATGGTTCAGAAGCTTGAATGGACCACCGATGGCTGCAGTACCTACTGACGGTTCTTGCTTGACAGCACTTGTTATATTCTTCAATTCTGACAAAGATAGTCAGGGATAAAATTACATGAGAAATTCAATAGTGAGAAATTCAGGGATAAAATTACATGAGCAATTATAAGAACCTCATAAATTACTCTCACACGGATTAAATTCCGATGAAGTACTTGCCATCATTATCATAAATGATGAGAAGTTTGGCAAATATTGAGCAAACTATATTCTAAACCAAAGGAAATATTAACATCAGAACACATAAAGCATGTAATATAGGACTTTCATTGGCTTATAAGGCTTTACGTTTCCATAACAGGCATTGCTTTTGCAGACCTACAAGTGTTTCACTGATAAGCAACTAGCCAAAAATATTTGCATCTCTTGTTTCATGAGTACAATCATCCATCCATCCTCTTGTTCTTCCTAAACATGCTTGCAAAGAAAATGCAGCTATGGAGAAAACAAATATAGTAAGTTTAAAGAAAATATGACGGTACACGTCTACAAAATGCAGCAATGGACTATCGAGGAATCAACTGGAGTTGATTCAGATAAATTTTAAGGGTATGCATTCGTACAATGTGGCAATGGAGGAAACAACTGGAGTGCTTTCAGCCACATTAATTCTATATTCATGCCCATGAACTTATGCAACCACAAGACATTTCTGTAAACTTGAGCTTCTCTCTCAAAAAAATGAGCTGATGGTGCAGCTAGTCAGTTTTGACTATCCATCTTAATTCTTACATACATACAGGATGGGAGTGTGGCAGGAAATGCTGTATTGTTCTACCATACTTCAGTTTTGACGTAAGCAATCACTGCAAAAATGAATGCACAATGCAGTACATTTATTATAATAATCTTTACTATGTTGCTCCACCATAGCTGCAATGAATTCAACAGATGATATCTCCCTAGGTGTTGTTTACTTGTTGTATTGATATAATTTCAATAAGTTGATTTGACCATAACACCATGAAGATATTTCAATGTGTTTTGGACGAAGATATTTCAATGTGTTTTGGAGGCAGTCCTAGCATGACAACAAACAAAAACAAACTCACCATAGTAATCTAACTTCAATTTGACGCTTTTTTTCCTTGTCATAGTACACAATTATCCCTCCTCCAGTCACGAGTAGCGGGAGAAAACTCAACCACGCTGCAAGAAAGTAAAAACTTCTGATAAAGCACTGAATAATGGCAATTAAGCAACTAAGAATTTCGCGCAATTGGGTCGACTTCTCTACTACAGAGGACTCCGATAAGGCATTTTAGAGGTCGCACTCACCCCTCCTCGGACTGACTTTCCCGGACTTCCCATCACCCCCTTCCTTGCCAGGCTCCACCGCAGGGTTCGGGCTTTCCCTGCACCGCAGCCGAGGCCTCGCTAGAGAAGCCCGCGCGCGCCAGGAACGCAGCCCCAAGCCGAGACACAGCACCCGTCTCGCTGATCCGCTGCAGCACGCATGCACAGTTAGGGGTGGGCAAAATTACCCGAAACCGAAGAACCGATCCGAGGTATTCGAGGGCTCACCTGAAGCTACGCGCGAGGCCAGGGCGGGGGAGGGAGGCTGGGGGCGAGCGCGCGGGAGAGGAGCGCCTGGAGATGCGACGCGCGCCTCATCGTCATCGCCTCCGCGCCGCTTCCACACTCGCCGGATCGGATCTGGAAGATGGAATTAGTCACTCACGGCGCGAGGTGAGCAAGGCGCGTTCGGCTCCGCTCCTGGAGACTCAGAGGCTTCCCTCTCTTTTGCTTCCGCAGTTCCGCCGCAAGATGGTGGTGCCTCCGAGGGCATACCGGTAAATTTGCCGCTGGAAGCAAAATTCCATTTTAAGTTGTGTTGGGTAGAATTCTGGTAAAAAATTGTTGTACTCGTTGACGTAAAAAAGTTATTACGAGCTACAGCAAAGCTATAGAGTTATCTAGTGTACAAGACGATTTCCACGGGGCTTGACAACAGAAAATAATAATTTCACACCTCAAATAATAACATAATAAACTCATGTAACTAAAAAAATTAGACAGCATAAATTATGAAGTTGCAAAATTTAGAAAATATATAATTTCTTACTTTGAATTAGAATAAATGTAGCGATTAAACAAATTATTTCATTCGATACTTGTAAAAAATTGTTCCGATACAAATTACTAATTAATAAGTTGTTTGCAAAAACTGAATGAAACAACTCTTAACCAAGCTTGTTAATTTCTATTTTCTTAATTCTATTTTCGAGTTCATTTCAACTCAGTTTTTTTCAATAAAATCTATTGTTCTAGAGTTTAATAAAATAATATAAAATTATTTCATACAATATTCTTATTTAAAATATTATCAGCCTAATTTATATGACATATTTCAACATGATAATGCATTATATTATCATATTTCAATTAAAACTTTAACTGCTACCTGATTTTAAAATATGACCCAAACGTGATATTGATAAGCTTGATTTTAGCTAGAGACCTATCAAAGAAACATCATAAAGCTTGTTAAGCTTGATATTCATCCAAAAGACATAAAAATATCATACGTTGAGTTTCACCAAAGCTATCGAAAAGGCAGATATGAATTGTCAGTTTCAAAATTTAAATTTGAAATGGTTGGGGTGCGCCGAGCCCGGGCTGCAAAGGCAGATATGAATTGTCTTTGTCAGTTTCAAAATTTAAATTTGATTTGGTTGGGGTGCGCCAGTCCCGGACAGTTGGGCAAAGGTGGGGGACACAAGAGGACCCCAGTGGCAAGCCACCTTGGTGGGCCCTCCCCAACGAAAAATAAATTTAATATTGAAGTGGACGCTTGACCTATATATCATCAAACTGATAAGACACTACACTTGATCTTAGCCAAAAGGCCAAGAAAGGTGTGATCTGCGACGGAACCCTGCGCCCCATTTTATAGCTCGCGATATCGCCTCCACCGAGCTGGACAGGCGAGGCGGTACTAAACCATCCGAGCAAACCAAGCAGCGACCTGTGCTGCTATTGTATATCCTACCACTTGGGCCTAAAAACTTCCCAGAGCCCAAGTAGCCGATGGGCCACCTGGTAATAAGCCGGCCCATACTTTTAGTTTCCCTTTTGTTAAGTCCCTGTTCAGAGAGCTTAAGACTATATTTGAGGCAAATTCTCAAGCCTCTTTTGCTTTTGATAAGCTAGAATCTATTCTAAACAGATTGATTTGGATTGTGCTCAAGAATTGCTTCCATTGTTTACAATATGAAGCCAAAAGCTACGGGAGAGACAATTTATTCGGCTTCTAAAAACATCATATACTTGTTTGCCACTGTTTCTTCACGGAAATTACACATAAAATATCATCTCTTATATACACCCATATTCACCTTACTCGTATTCTCCACTTGACACCAACGCCTGCCTGTGGGTTCTGCCTTCGAGTCGCCACCCCTAAGCAGATCAATTGGAAAAGAAATTTGCATAGTTTTCTGTTCTTAGATTTTGTTAGTACAAATTGAAATTTGTCCACCCCTAGACTCGTAACTTCTCAATAATAATTAACCACGATGCCATAAAAACCTCGTCACTCACGTCTCCACTCATATTCACGGTCACCCCTAAACATCTTTCACTTCCATTTGTAGTCGTCTCACTCCTCCACAGTCTTCCTTGCCTGCTACCATCCTCGTCCCTCCTCATTCGTTGTCTATATCCGTGCGTCCTCGCCTATCACCGCTTCTCTCTGTCGTTGTCCCTATCTCTCTCTATCAGTGTTTCTTCTATCTGACATTGTTCTTGCTACTTAGCTCCAATCAAATAGTTTTATAATTTTTCTATAGTTCTTATTTTAATGTAGTTTTTTACGACTCATAGCTGACGACAAGTTTTTCAACTTTTATGTCACAACCAAACACATACATCCTAATATCCTATGCTCCCTCCTAGAGATGATTTGACTACGGCCGGTAGTAGGATTGCATTTGTGGTTAAAATTTCTGGGCTTCTTTCTCTGGAATAAAAAAAACTGAGACTCTTTATTTACATGTTCTAGCTTTAGCTATTTATAGAACACATATATTTACATGTTCTAGCTTTAGCTATTTATAGAACACATAGAACTGATAGAAGCTCAAGGATTGAGCCATCCCACAACCCAGCGAATTCCATGGAAAACGCACACAGTAAACGCATGCAGACCACGTACTCGCCGTGCAGTGATTACCACTAAGCACACATGCAGTCACCGCTGCTTGTGCTTCCCAGCTGTTTGCCTTCCTCGCATGTAACGCGGACCACACCTAGGAATAGTAACAACAAGCCTCGCCGGCGTTGGGATTGTCTAGCGAGCACGGTGCCGGTCATGGCTGCGTCGGCTCTGAGCTCCCTCAAGATGATGTCGACATATTGTTGTAGTCGCTGATGGGGAGGCTGTCCTCGAGAGGAGGAGATAACGCCCTCGATTCGCCGCCGCTGCCACTGATTCTCATGCGGCCGAGGCTGACCCACAGGGCCGGCGGCATCCTTTGAGGCCGTAGAGGGTCATCCTCGTAAGAACCACGAGACCACCGACAACGACGCCTCTGGCAACGCAGTCATCGTCATCTCTTCTCAGGGCGGTCAATACGGCGATGGCGGTGAGGGTTGCGGTGGCGAGTGCTGAGATGAGGTCGCCGCTTCTCAGAGCTCACTACAAGAAATCACTGGTTCGTCGAGTGCCTGTGGCACTCGGCGAAACCCATTTTTCACTTAGCGAAGGGTTCACCGAGTGTCATATTCGATGAAGAACACTCGGCGAACTCGTTGTCAGTGAATAAAGATTCGCTAAGTGCTTTTTATCGGGCACTCGGCGAGTGCCACGTCAGCTTCGCCGAGTACCCAGCGTGACACTCGACACAAAAAAGTGCATAACAATCGAGGCAACGTGATGGCGGCTTCGCCGAGTACCACGCTGGGCACTCGGCGAAGTGATACCTATTTGCCCAGTGCTTGACGTGGCACTCGGCAAACAGCCAAACCCGACAACGTCCGGGGGTGTACCACGTGTTCGGCTAAGCGCGCGAACACATGGCACACCCCCGGGCGTTGTCGGATTTGGGTGTTTGCTGAGTGCTACGTCAATCACTCGGCAAATCCCTATCCAGGCACTCGACAAAACACGCCAGAACACGCCACGTGGCGTGATTCTGTGCGTTTGAGGCTATTTGTCTAGTGTAAACACTCGACAAACCCTTAAAAAAGGTTAATTTTTTTTCAAAAATCAATACATTCACATACACATATACATAAATCCACATACACATTCACATATATATCTACATTTCATCAAAATTCATGTACACCCTCATATATATAGACGTCCTAGCTTGGGTCCTCTGGGCCTAACCAGGACTCTGTTTGGATCCCTATCCGATCTATTCGGATCTCTATCTAAACCATTTGGATCTCTATCTAAACTAAGCCCAATTTAAATCCTATTCGAATTCAATGTTCCAACTTGTTAAGTGTGTAACACTGTAGGTTCATGTATAGCTTGGTTAACATATGGAAACTCCTTTCTAATATTCCATTAACAGCGACCTCTAGTAAAGCATATTAACCTAAGTATACATAAAGATCATATCGGTTGAACCTTGTAATATTTCATACGTACATGTCTCTTTGCCTCATGATATTAATCAAGCACAAGGTAAAATTTATGTCATCCTATCAATAGCTTGATCACCTCTCGATCTCCGTATTGGATTATAACCTGTGATTAACTCCTTAATCACGTCGGCATGGCCATGCACTTCCATAATCCATTACATCGAGAGGCCCAAAGATATCTTTCCTGTTAAGGAGGGGCAAATCATATTTTGATCACTCACATCCCACTACATGTTTCATAGCATACCCGAGAACAACTCTTATAACTATCTAGTTACAAAGTAGCGTTTGGTAGACTCAAAGTAAGCTACTACGTATGTTAAGAATCATGATGATCTCAAGTCTAAGGACTTTACATAAACACTACTTAGACCTACTAATGACACACGAAATATCAACAGTGTCTCATAATGGGTCTATCCAATATATGTTCTTTAACATACGTCCATGTTATTGAGTTGCACTAACATAGAAACGATCTTTAGTGACGGATCTTACTGACGGATCAATGACGCACATTAGTAATACACTTGTAGTGATGGATAGTTTTACACGCGTCAATAATGATGTATTATTAGTGATGGGTCGTAATGTTAGCCGTCACTAAAGAGAGGGCACCCCCATTAATGACAGGTCATGTTGAGACCCGTCACTAAAGAGGTCCCCCTATAGTGATGAGTTATGCTGCCACATGTCACTAAAGAGGGACACCCCTATTAGTGACGGGTCACAGTACCACCTGTCACTATAGGGTGTGACCTTTAGTGACGCGTGTTATTTTAATCGCGTCACTAAAGTGCCTGTAACCCTAAGGCCACCATTAGTAACGTCTTTTTATGGATAACCATCACTAATGACAAGTATTTAAGAATCTCAGACATCGAGCTCCGCACTTATTACTCCCACCCATCGCCGACTTCACCCTTGTCCCATAACTGCCGACCGGCCGCAGTTAAGTCCCCAGCCACTGGCCGACCGATCTAGGATAGCGGCCAATAGTGTTACGTGCTCCGGTGCACCGCCCCGTACCGCCACTAGCACCAACGTCCGGCCGAAGATATATTTTTTCTCCAATATTAATACACCATTGTATTTTTGTAATATATATATATATATGTGTGTGTGTGTGTTGAACAAAGCAAAATAATTAGTGGATTAACAACTAATGGATCTTTAATTTGCTAGTTATGAATTAATTTTGTTACAAATTTTTATATGAGTAATTATTAGAGTCACGTAACCAATTACGTCGTCTCCCGTTCAGGAGTGTTGGATTATAAATATGACCGGGCAACTAGCCATATTTATAGGAAGACGCTCCCGAATTATCCACGTACTTTGGACAGTCTGGGGATGTGTGGCCCACGTAGCTGGATCACGTGGTCCCGTACGATTCTAGAGAGAGTTTCGGTGGTGTCTCCCTGTTATTCTCTGGATACACAACACTCTCGACCCCAAGTCGAGACGTGTATTTGAAGAACAGCGGGGAGATGCTACCGAAATTCTCTCTAGAACCGTATGGAACCACGTGGCCCAGCTACGTGGGCCGCACATCCCCGGATGGGATTTAGGACTTATCCTTGCCTATTAGTGCCCAAAGTCTAGCATCATATGATCGTACATTTTTTGTAATGAAACATTAAGGTCTTCCTTCTCTTAATATTTAGATATCTATCCATTCCACTACTGGGTCTTCTAACTCCGCCGACGAGATCGAGCTAGCAATCAAGAAACCAAGGATGCAAGTAAAGTAGCCGACGGACAAGATAACCGTCAAGGCGGTCGACAGTGATGGCCTGCCAACAGATAAAGCAACCTTGCAATGGCTGAGGAAGCTTGCATGACTTATTGCACGGGAGAGGGTCCCTTTGACCCTGAGGAAGTTCGACGATCTCAGTTGATAGCAGAAGACTGCACTCTTCAACAACGGGATCAATAATTTCCTCGAGTTTCTCAAAAAAACAAAGGCGACATCTTACAGGACTACGATGAAGATGATATCCAAGCTATGGAGGTCTCATAAAAATAACCTTGTCTCAAACTTTGTCACCAAAATCTCGAGCCCTTCACAAAGTACCCGTACATGAAAAAGGAGAACTGGGACCAATTTATTAACATGAAGAGCTCAGTTAAGTTCAAGGCAGAGAGCTCTGCCAAGAAAGAGCTCTAGGCTAGGAATAAGCTACCCCACAACTATGGCACAACTGGTTATGTGGGGATAAAAGATAAGTGGTTGGTCGAAGATGCCAAGATGGCTAGTGAGGGCAAAGAAAATCCATGACAACAGTTTTCTAGCATAGCGCAATCATTTCTAAGGATCCAGGGGAGACTGACAGAGAGCGGTGAAGTCACGTGTACCTCAAGCGAAGCGGCGTCAGTAGCTCAGAAGGTCAGAGATCTAGCCGTGCAGGCGTCACAAGGATCATTCACTGCCGTGCGGGAGCGGAATGAGCTAACAAGTGTATTTTTATAACAGTGTTACACTCAACCTCCTAGAAACTAATGCGGGTTTTATGTCGCACACCATATAATGCTAGCCCTGAAGATAGCGGATCTTAAATCACCTGACGTAAGATATTATCATGTATTTTATTTCTGTGTTGAATTTATATTTTACTTATGTAAACATCGACTAACGTAAAAAACTTAATTTGTAAGAATTCAACATACCTGAAGGTAATCCTAGCGAGACTGATTTGCAGGCC
>KE372421.1:32247-52916 GCA_000418225.1 Zizania latifolia | reverse complement strand
AAGGCTAGAATTAATGTTTGTTGGTTGTGAACTTGTGATGTAATATAACTTGTTACATTTGGTGAAATATTTGATGTTTGCAATACAATTTTTTATGTATGATTTGTTTGTGCAATACAATTTGTGATGATGACATTCTGTGATAAATTCTGTATTGTTTGCAATGTACAATGTTAGCTGCGAAATCCTGGCTTTGATTCAGGATGCAGCCTAAAAAATTTATTTTTTTATAATATAACCATATCATTAGTGACAGGTCTAAATAAATATCCGTCACTGATGGAAACCTTTAGTGATAGGTGTCAGTTACTCTCCATCATTAAAGAATCTCTCCAGGTCCATGTCGCGTCCGGCATGACCATATTTAGTGATGGGTAGCCACTGAGATCCGTCTCTAGAGGTAACCTATAGTGACGGATGTAAAGTGTGCACCGTCACTATAGTTTGCACTTTAGTGACAGGTCACCATATTCACCCATCACTAAAAAGGGTCATGCCGGATGCGGCGTGGACCTAGAGGGACCCTTTAGTGATGGGTGTTCACTAATGAGATGGCTTTACTGACGCGATAAAAGTGACGGAGGATATGCCCGTCACTAATGTATATTATTACCCGTCACTAAAGTTCTTTTCTTTGGTAGTGTTGGTATCTCTATACCCATGATCCATGAGACATAATCATCAATCAATATATATGCCGATCTCAGTCATATTTATTTCATATATGACTTATATCCGATCAGAGATTATTTAGAAATAGTCATATTATGAGTCTTATGAACAAATCACGTATTTGTTGATTCATAATGACAATCTATTTCAAGGAACAATAATATTATTTTATAAATATAGTATGTCACGTACAACATCTCTATATTGTCTCTAGGGCATAATGCTAACAAACCCCTGCAGTCTCCTCCTTGCCTCCTTGAAGACCCCTACCTGCTCCTCCCCCCTGAGTCATCGCCGGATGCATCAGCCGACATAGACTCAGACTCAGGCATGCTCTTCGACTCATAGTCCTCGGGATCGGAGCCGCCTCTCTGGCTTGTAGTCAAGCTCGAAAACGTAGGTGCCTTGTCTCTCCTGGCTACTTGCTTCGTTCCCCCTTAGGGTCTACATGAGGACCCCTCACCTTTAGATTTAGATTTGGATTTTTGACTTGCCACTTATTAGATTTATCATTTTCTTGAAACCCCCAGCCCCCACCATTTTTCAATCACCTACTACGAAAAAGAGTAAACCACTTTAGATGAACCGTACAATTTGATGTAAATAAATATAATATACTAACAACATAAGTCATGTACAACTGTTAGAAATAGTCATCGTCATCAGGATCAGCTGGGTCATAGGTCTCGTCATTACTATCATGTGATATAATATAATTGTCCTGGTGCTCGGGAGGTGGAATGATGTCATCACTGTCATTGCCTAAATGTAATCTCTAGAGTAGTTCTAAGTCATTCGCATTCTCAACCTCATCTTCTTCATTATTGTCGGCACCACTTTCGTTATCAACTTCCATGTGTAGAGCTTCCATCAAGTCAATTACGAATGTGCTTGGTTGCCTGTCTTCTTAAAAGAACTCCCCGTCGTACGTGTTAGGATCTATGTTATAATCTTCATTGTTAGGAACAGGCAGTTTACCGTGTGGCGACACCTTGTACATAATATCCCAACCCTTAAGACGTTCGACGGTTTTGCACGGGTAGAAGAGATAGTAATCCTGTATCGCCTGTTGAGCCACGATGTAAATATCATCACTCGACAAGATGGTGTCTTGATGAATTTCAACTAGCCCAAGATCGGGGGTCCATCTCACTACTTTAGGATCAAACCAGTGACATTTGAATACGACGGAATTAAAAGGTTTGCTCCCATCAAAACTCAATTCGTATATTTCTTTGATTCATCCGTAGTAGTCAACCACATCTATGCCTAGAGTAAAAACTGCAGAATTTGTTGTTCTTCGGTTGGGCCGGCTCTGCTCATGGCTTGTGGTGTGGAAGCAATAACCATTCATGTCGCATGCCTTGAATGACTTGATCCTGTAGGCACAACCATCGGCAACCTGTCTCAACTTGGCACTCATAACCGCGTCGATTCTTCCCTATAGGTTTAAACAAGACCGACACGTGTATTGGTCGCATGTAAGATAAAGTTGAAATATAAAACTAACTAGGAGCTAAATTAGAAGGTACCTTCTGTTTGAACCAAGAAATGAAATTAGGCTAGCCATTTCCTGCACCATCCTTAAGAAGGGTCATAGATTCCTCAAGGGTATGGTCTCACCATGGTACGTCCACCGGGTACAGTTTGGAATAAACCTGTACTTACAAAGGTGTTTACCCATGACCTCCTTTGTTTGTGGACACTAGTTCTCGCACCGACTGCAGAGACACTAGATCTTACCACGTCCATTCTGTTTAGCAAATGCTGACTCCAGGAATGCTTCAGTGTTCTTGATCCATTCAATGGTCACCTCAACCTAACTAGGGCGGCCTATGTACATCCACTCACGATCATCCATCCTCTAGTAAATTGATAAACAACATTGCCCATGTTTTACCATTAAAGGGAAACGAGATGCATCCAAGTGTCTAATAGGTAAGGATAGGGAAATAACATCACCCGAGGATATGTAGATTGGGCTCGTTTTCATGTTCCGCTACTCTCCGAGACAGAATTTCAGTAGCACCTCCCCGTTGTTCTCCAAACACACGTCTCAGCAACATGCTAAGAGAATGTGCATTTGGAGAACAATAGGGAGGTGCTGCTAAAACCCTATATCGGATCGGAGTGGAGCATGAAAATAAACCCAATCTACACATCCTCCGAATGTCCAAGAAATGTGGACAGTTTGAAACAGTTACGGTCATAGATATGCAAAGACTTGCATATTCTAAACTGTAACTCTTCCGAACGAGAGACACCTAGGTTACGCGACACTTGCACGTACTAATCTAAAATCATATTAAAATAACAAATTTTAAAGTTTTCGACAACATCTCCTCTGTAAGTAGTACCAACAATAACATAACCTGCAAGAAAATTGGGGCCTAAGGCCACAAGTAGCACAGCGCGATGGCCGGCATCCACATACATATCACAGCTCGATGACCGACATCCACATTCACAACATATTAATCAACGAAAGCATTAAGACAAAAAAAGATAGCATCTAAAGCATGCATGACATAATGTACATATATATCATGTCAAGATGACAATGATAATTAATTAAAACATATTTCAAATGCAAAGTTGTACTAACATTTACTCTCAAGATGCAACTACATATTATTTAACAATTTTGTACATATACTTGTCTCTTAGTTTTAACACCAATTAAACATGTAAATTAATCTAGTATAGAAAGCTGTATTAAACAAAATAGAAAAGAGACAAAACTAAAACATGTTGCATCATGTAATGAATTTGTGCATTGCAAATATTTAAGCAAACATATTTACAATTTCTAAAACTTGTAAGTTGCAACAAATTAGTGCACTTCAAATGAAACTAATGCTAAACATGAGAAAAAAGCATACCGATGGTGACGTAGCGAGCCGGCGCCGAAGAGGGCCGGCGCTGAGAGAGGAGGCTGGTGACGAGGTAGGGCTAGCAGGGAGAACCGGACGGGGGGTGGGGCGCACCGGCCAGAGATGCACTGGCCGGGGGAGTGAGGACCGAGGGTGGCGTGCAGACGGTAGGGGCACACGCTAGGCGGCGGGGGCATGCTGGCGGCGGGCACGTGCGCTAGGAGGCGGGGTCATGCACGCTAGGTGGTGGGGTTGGTCGCGCTGGGCGGTGAAGGCAACTCACGGTGGGACGAGGATTAGATCCACATAGCGCGTGAAATAATGAAGTGTCCGAACGCTGCGCCAAAAATGGGGGTTCACCAAGTGCTAGATCGGGAGGCACTCGGCAAACTCCTCGGGTTTGCCGAGTGCCACCAATCTAGCACTCGGCAAAGATTTCTTCTCCATTTTATTTAATAAAATCCTAGAAATGTTTGCCGAGTGCCAGATCGGGCAGCACTAAGCAAACAATTTTGATTTTTTTAATTTTTTTCAATTGTGTTTTTTTGGTTTTTCTGTAAAAAAATCTTTGAAAAATTGAAAATTTAACCATAGCCTCTAGGTATGATATCATGACCCCATGACATGTCTCGTGTTTTTAGACTTTGTATGATTTTTTTAATATTAAAAAACTTATAAAGTGTATGTTGCCGATTGAGTGTCATAACCTAGATGTCTCAAACTTAATTTCAAATTAGTGTGTAAAGCCTAAAAATGAACTCAAAATATGAATACGATTTTTCTGAATAATTTGGTTCATTATTTCATGCACTTGCAATTCAAATTTGACATGTTTCAATTTAAATCCTAGAAACACAATTAATTAATTAAAATAGCAAACTCACCTAGAAAATTACCAAATTTTTGCATGGTATAAGATACACTTAGAATAAGTTTCAATTTCAAACAAAGATTTAACCATCAATTTGCTTTTAACCCTAACACATTCCTTCTCTAAACCCTAATACCTCCACGGAGAATCTTCGGTTTCTAAACATCATACGTGACAAATTTCTTGAGACATTTTAAATTTTTATTACTGTATCTACGTATCATATCATAACACCATGACAAGTATCGTATTTTTTAGACTTTAATTAATTTTTCTAGAATTAAAAAACCATTAAGCTCCACGTTGCCGTACGAGTGCCGCAACCTAGATTTCTCAAAATTTATTTATATTTAGTGGTAAAAGACTAAAAATGGGCTCAAAAATATGAATATGATTTTTCTACAAATTTTGGTTCATTATTTCATGCACTTGCAATTCAAATTTGACCTATTTTAATTTAAATCATAGAAACACACTTAATGAATTAAAAATAGCAAACTAACCCGGAAAAATGCAAACCTTTTACATGGAATAATATATGTTGTAATTTGAGTGTACAAAAATTTTCAAGTTCAAGCCAAGTTTAAAATATCACATGGACGTAAAACAGGTTTTCACACAAAATGATGGGTACCCAGACTTTGCCGAGTGTTTTTTGAAAAAAAACTTCAAAAAACACTCTACAAAGCATAGAGTTTGCCGAGTACCACACTTAGACACTCGGCAAATCATAACGTTTGCCTAGTGCCACACTTAGGCACTCGGCAAACGCGGCCATCGGACACGTGTCACTTCATTTTGAGCAGCCGGGATTGGAGGTTTGTCAAGTGCTAGGGTTTGTCGAGTGTCCATTAGTGGCACTTGGCAAAGGTACACCCCTTCATAAACTCTGCTTGCATCGTATTTTTTGTTTTTTTGCCGTTTGTTTGCTGAGTGCCCTAGGATTTGCCGAAGGTATTCCGAGGCACTCGGCAAATCACCATATTCGTCGAGAGCTTTTATTTGCCGAGTGTTTTATGCTGGCACTCGGCAAACAAAGCTATTTGCTGAGTGCCTGAGGGAAAAAACTCAGCAAACAAACAGGCACTCGACGATTATGCTATTTCCCGTAGTGGCTCTAAGGATGCTAGGAGGCGGCATCGGATGCTGTCACTCCAGTAGGAGTGCCACACGAGGGAGAAGCAATGCGGGAAAGCGAAGGTGTTTGAATGAAGTGAAAATGTATGTGGAGAATGTGTAATCGTAACAAAATCATGTAAAGGGTTGGCTTGGGCCACCCGGTAGAGGCATGCTTAAAAGCTAAGGCGCTATATCAAAAACGATAACTTGGAATGAAAATAAGCTCCTCCCCCAATTCTCTTTCCCCTTCCTCACGTCTTCTCCGATAGCTCTCTGATCGCTGCCAATTTCACGATCACCGATAGCTAGCCGTAGTTCCATGAGATCACCGGTGATAGGTTGTAACAGACTGATATCAGAGCTCGCCGGTCCTCGGAACTAAGATCAGTTGGTAAAATCCGGTGTTCTTGTTCAACTTCATCTCAGAGTTGGTAAATCCTCTCACCGTTCAACCGATCGCCAAGAGAATCAAGCTGACGAGACAATCGCTCTAAGTGAGACAAGTCCTGACAACCATAGAAGGTGTGGAGGAAGGAAATTTTGCAGGCGATGAGTGCTTTGGCAGAAAAAGTTGGGGGAATAGATCTTTGGTTGGAGCAACAAGGAGAGCGTATGGATCAAATGCAAGTAAAAGTGGACTTATCTATGGAATCCATCGCTCAAATTCAACACGACTAGGTTCAAAACATTAAAAGAAATCCACCTACTGTAGGGATCATTCCGATGAGGCCAAATACTAGGGTAAGTACTACTGGTACTCAAGTTCCTTGCCTTCCTACTAATGTTGTGGTTGTTGAGGGGATAGAGGGAATAGAAATGGGACAGGTAATACTTAGAGAAGGCCAAGTATGACTAAAATGAATTTTTTGAAGTTTGGAGGAGATGATGCGTTCATATGGATAGATGAGTGCCACACATACTTTGAGATGTATCAGATTCCAGCTGTTTTTCAGACGTTGGTCACCTTTCTGAATTTGGTGGGCAAAGCTGCTCACTGGTACAAGGCATGGTGACAGAAAGTTGGTGTTCATACTTGGGAAGAATTCTATAGAGCAGTGGTACAGGAATTTGAAGTATAAATCTTAGTTTGAATAGCTGTTGTATCAAATCAGATTATATGAGAACGCTGAGATTGGTGAAATTTGAGTAGTCAGTCACTTTGTCTAGGGATTAAAAAAGGATATTAGAATCTATGTGCAATCACAACTTCCGGTGACACTTACTAATGCATTTCATTTGGCAATTGCTCGAGAAAGTGTAGCTGATCTAGGTGATCAGAGGAAGAATACTAAATAGCAAGCAGGAGGTAAAAATCAAGACAAGTCTAAATTCAAAACAGGGGAGTTGTGGAAGGCCCAACAGTTAAAGGTGTTTCACCGAATGAATGGATTATGTTTCAAATGTGGCGAGAAGTATTCTCCTCAGCATCAATGTGCACAACCAATGGTAGCTGCTCAACTGCATCAAACTAAAGTTGTTCCTGAAACAATTTTGTCGGATGAGGTTCTTGATGATGTGATTGGTGGCTTATCATATGCCGACGTCAATATGCACTTGTCACTGAATGTTTTGGCTGGTCGAGAAGCCTACGGCACCATACATTTGAGAGCATGGGTTCAGAAGAAAGTATTACTTATTTTGGCTGACTCAGGAAGCTCGCACAGTTTTATAAATGCCAGTTTTGCAACTCAGCTAGCGTTGCTAACCAAGAATATGGCCCCTATGTCAGTAAAGGTTGCAAATGGCAAGATCTTGTGCTGCGACAAGTATATTTCATCGTTCAAGTGGTGGCTACAAGGATATACTTTCTTTCATCACATGAAATTGCTGGATCTTGTGGGCTATGATGCTATACTAGGTATGAACTGGCTTTCCAGGTATAGTCCTATGAACTATAGTTGGCATGATAAGAAAATTTCATTCAATTATCAAGGGACTGGGAGTGTTGCCTGGCAATGCTTCGGTTATTACATCATTACATCAGTGAGCATTGATCAAGTGTCCAAGTGGCAAGGAGGTAATGAAATTTGGGCATTGGCTGTTTTGCAATCTGACAATGATATGCTAGTGACTGAGATACCACCTTTTGTTCAAGAATTACTGGTCAAATTTGAACATGTATTCCAAACCCCATATGTTTTGCCACCTCACCGTTTGTTTAATCATGCTATCACTTTAGTCTCAAGGGCTGCTCCTGTCAATTCCAAACCATACTGTTACTCACCAGCTCAAAAAGATGAAATAGAATGTCAAGTCACTGAGATGATTAACTCTGACCTGGTTTCTCCGAGCATGAGCCCTTTTGCTTCATCGGTGCTTTTGGTTAAAAAGAAGGAAACACTTGGAGGTTTTGTGTTGATTACTAGAAGCTCAACGCCATTACAATTAAAAACAAGTTTTCATTGTCGATAATTGATGAACTCTTGGATGAACTACCGGGTTCGGCTTATTTTTCGAAATTGGATCTTCGCAGCGGCTACTATCTGATACGGGGAAAGCCTAACCTTCTCGATGTAGAATCAGGAGATAGTAAAGGATAAAAGATTCTACCGAGACAACCAAAGCTTTGATACCAAGATAATACAGAAGAAGCTAGCCCGACCTTCTCGACATATAATCAGGAAATAGCAACCTGATGAATTTGATGAACAACACACTGCCCGTGCAACGCACCTTTCACCTCGAATTCATAAGACCACATGATCTGATAGATTGATCCACTTGACCACGCAAGAGTAGATCTATTGAACCCTCAATTCCTAGAAGGAAAAGCATGAACAATCTATGGCAAAACTCTTAATTCCCTTCTCTAGTTTGGTGGTGGCAGCACAAACCCTAGGAGAAGAACAAGAGCATAATTTTCATCTAAATAAACGTGGTTCCCCTTGTTTGGTCGAGCTAGACCTTATATATATATATACAGCCTAACAATTAGAAACAGACTAGGACTCAATCTGAAAACTACAGATTATAGACCGATATTTAGTTTGGTCATTGTAGCTTGATATCTTCAAATCTAGTAGACCCTAAGTAAAATCTGGGTTGGGCTTGTCGTGATCTTTCCAACAAGTATTGAAACATCCAAATCCGAGTTCATATAAAGAAGTTATGGCCAAATTACTTTGGACTGTTCCAGCTATCGACTTGAGTCCGAGTTGGGTCTGGGCCAGTTCTGAATCTATTGATGTTTTCTGGTGAGGGATGACTTGAATTCATGTAGGATCTTAAAATAAAGCCCTTCTTGGCCCAGACACTACCAACAAACATACCGTTAGGCCAGCAAGCTGCTCTTGTCTTCCAATCTCCAATGATTCAATTCTCTCAAACTTAAGCACAAGTAAAGTACAACTATTAGGTAGCATACTATCATCACTGGTATCATAATAAAAAGTACTTAAGAGCAAATTAACCTTGTTTTGAATTTCTCATGCCCGTGCTCGTGTGATAGGTCCTCTATACGCATTGGAGATACTTTAGTTTGGAGCAACAGCAGTAGATGAAGAATATAAGAAGTTAGGCTGATCCTCATCACCATCAAATCACAATGAAGGAAAGTGATGAAGAGAAAACAGTGTTTAAGACGCATCATGGCCATTTTCAATTCCGGGTGATGCCATTTGGACTTACCAACGCTCCGGCAACCTTCCAATGCCTTATGAATTTGATATTTTCACCTTACATGTGCAAGTTTGTCCTTGTATTCATGGATGACATCTTAATCTATAGTAAATCCATGGACGATCATCTGTCTAACTTGACAACTATGCTGACCACACTGTTTTAGAATCAGCTTTTTGCCAAACAAAGTAAATGTTCATTTGGTCTTTAGCAACTGAGTTATTTGGGACATATAGTTTCTTCTGGTGGATTGTCCACAGATCCTGATAAGATTGTGGTGATGCAGAATTGGCCTATTCTATCAAATATCACTGAATTACATGGCTTTCTTAGTCTCACGGGTTATTATAGAAAGTTCATCAGGAATTATGGTATAATTACTAGACCATTGACAAACTTGCTGAAAAAGAATGTTGCCTCTGTATGGAATTCTCAACTTCAAGCGACTTTTGACTCACTTAAATCAGCTGACTTCGGCTCCAGTGCTTGCACTACCGGACTTCGAGCAACCTTTTGAGCTAGAAACCGATGCATGTGCCACCGGAGTGGGAGCAGTTCTATTACAAGCAGGACACCCTATTGCTTTTTACAGTAAGACATTAGGAATCAAAAATCAGCAGTTATCTATATATGAAAAAGAATTTTTGGTCATTATGATGGCAATTGATAGATGACGTTCATATTTGTCTAGAGGTCCCTTTGTTATTCATACAGACCACCAATCTCTCTGTCATCTACAGTCTCAATCTCTGATTTCTGAGCTTCAGCACAAGGCAATGACTAAATTAATCAGTTTACAATATACATTCAAGTATAAGAAGGGTTCAGATAATCAGCCTGCGGATGCATTGTCTCGGATTGGTCACTTCTTTCACCTCTGTTCAATCTCCTCCGTGCAGCCAGTTTAGATTCTTGAAGTTCTGAATTCTTATGTGACTAATCATCACGCTCAGGAACTACTCAAAGACTTAGCTGTCACAGGTAGCAATGATCAGGGGTATTCATTGTCATCAGGTCTCATCTAGCACAACGGCAAAATATGGGTCGCTGAGAATTCTTCTCTGCATACCAAGCTCATAGATGCTTTTCATGCATTGGCCATCGGTGGTCACTTCGGTATTCAGGTTACATATCAACGGACACATTGCATATTCACTTGGCAAGGTTTGAAAACTGTAGTTCATGAGTTCATACAACAATGCCCATGCCCTGTCTATCAGCAGGCCAAACACGAGTTATGCCGGTATCCAGGGCTGCTTCATCCGTTACCAATTCCCCAGGGTATGTGGCAAGATCTCTCAATGGATTTTATTGAAGGCCTCCCAACATCTGAAGGATATATGGTAATTTTTGTGGTTATTGATAGGTTTTCAAAGTTCATGCATTTTATGCCGTTGAAACACCCATTTTCTGCTGACACTGTTGCTAGAATTTTTCTAGATTAAATAGTTGCTTTATATGGTCTACCTAAGACTATTGTGTCTAATCGCGATAAGATATTCACAAGCAATTTTTGGCAAACATTGTTCAAGCATCTGGCCGTGCCTTTACATCGCATTACTGCGTACCACCCTCAGTCAGATGGTCAGACTGAGAGGGTCAACCAATGTCTTGAAATGTATTTGCGCTGTGCTGTTGCTGCTTCACCAAAAAAGTGGATGATCTAGTTGCCTTTGGCACAATACTAGTATAATACCAGCTATCATACTACATTGGGGTGCTCTCCACACAAGGTGGTTTATGGAACTGAGCCAAACTAATCATTTGTGCCAGTCTCAGCTGCGAGTTCGTTATCTGGTGACAGTATGGATATTCAGCAATTTCTGTAGGACAGGCAAGCATTTCTAGAGATGTTAAAATCACAGCTCGCTCGTGCTCAGAATTGCATGAAACAACATGCTGATCATAAGAGGTCTTTCCGGAAATTTCAAGTGCGGGACAAAGTTTATTTGAAACTGTATCCCTATGTTCAGAAATCGGTGGTTTTTTAGCAATATCATAAATTGCCATTCAAGTACTTTGATCCATTTGAAATATTATCTCGCATTGGGACTGTGGCATACAAGCTTCAGCTACCGGAGGGAAGTATGATACGCCCTATCTTTCATGTTTCTCAATTGAAAGATTATGTGCCTGCATATGTTCCTATTTTTTCAGATTTGCCAACCCCTCTGCAGCTGGATGTGGCGGATTTACAACCGACGGCAATTCTAGATCGTCGGATGGTTAAGAAGGGCGCTGCTACACTTGTTCAACTCAAAGTTCAGTGGGTATCTCTTCCGGTGGCATTCGCAATGTGAGAAGACTACTCAGTTTTGAAGGAACACTTTCCGGATGCTCTAGCTTAAGGACAAGCTGCAACTCATGGGGGCAGCAGTGTCACTTCAGTAGGGGTGCCACGCGAGGGAGAAGCAACGCGGGAAAGCGAAGGCGTTTGAATGACATGAAAGCGTATGTGGAGAATCTGTAATCATAACAGAATCGTGTAAGGGGTTGGCTTGGGTCACTCGACAGAGGCAGGCTTAAAAGCTAAGGCCTTGTATCAAAAACGACAACCTGGAATGGAAATGAGCTCCTCCCCCAATTCTCTTTCCCCTTCCTCACGTCTCCTCCGATAGCTCTCTGATCGCCGCCAATTTCATGATCGTCGATGGCTAGCCGTAGTTCTGCAAGATCGCCGGCGAGAGGTCGTAACAGATGCCCGGTCCTGTGGAGGAAGGTGTGCTTCTGCTCTGAGTCCTCCAGAAGCTCCGCTGGTAGCGACCCGGACATGTCGTCTGCGGCTAGGGAGGAGAGCGAAGGCAGCAAGGCGTCCTCCGCTATCATTCCCACCATCCTATGACCCGAGGACTGCAACATGGCGTGCTTTCTCTTAAGATTTCATCAGCATTGTTTTGCTCTGGCATCTGTTGGAATTATTTGCTCACGAGTCATGATGTTTGAATTTCATTGTGTCATTAGAGTAACATGCGTGAAAAAAGTAGTAAATACATGGTATGATATCAAACAGCTTGAGTTAGCAACTCAGTATAATATATCCTGCAATCTAGTTTAAGTAACATTCTACCTTGACTCCACAAGAAATATAGTCACTGATAATATGTGGTAATATTCAGAGAAAACACAAAAGTTTCTGAAGCTTGGAATATCCATTTGGTTAGTAATACATGAAAAATCCATGAGAGCCTCCAGGCTCCAACTCCAACTTACATTTATTTTCTTAATACAAACTTAACCATGCTTATGATGCCAAAGCTAAGTAATTTTGACTGCTTCATTGATGTGCACTTGATGCGATTAATGGCCCGATCTTTCGATAGGTTCGATTGAGGCGACGAGTGGACATTCACGTTTTAAGACTTCCGATCAGCGATCGTAACCTTGCAATCGCTACACCCGCACGTCTAGTCGTTATCAACCACGCTTTCACGTAGTCGACCTCACCACGAAGGTTTTGATCCTACAAACAATCGAAGAACTTTGTAAGAACAAAGTAAACGCAATTTGGATTGCTGATGATAATATGAAGTACTCGAAGTTGGGGTTCTATAAACCGATTGACGGCAAAACTGCAATGGCAGAATAATCTAAGCAAAACCTAAGTCTTAACAATGACGGCGGCTACTATTTATAGGGTTATAAAAAGCGAGATGCCATCTAATAGGACTCAAATACCTTAACCTAGTAGGACTCTAATATAAAATCTAGATCCAAAATAGATTCAAATTAATCTGGTAGTCTGACTCCTAACTGGTCTCGTAGTAGGACTCCCGACTGGTCTTATAGTAGGACTTGTAGCGGTCTGACTTGTAGTGGTCGGACTTCCCGATCGACCTGGTCGACGGCCCGAACATGTTGACTCCCGAGTGCACCGATCGACGGTCCAAATGCACCATCTTTCCGATCGCCCCGAGTAGCGGTCCGACCTCATCTTTTCTTGTTCTTATTTGCTGAGTTGGTCCCCAATCAACTTCCATGATTATATATGAGTTCCATATGCATGCATCTCTTGTTTTGATCCATATAAGTATTTCTGCAATTAAAAACGAACGCATCTCATGGTGTAGCATCCATAGTTCATAAATATAATCAATGAATCTAACGTAGAAATCATGCACCTTAGTTTGTTTGGTCATGGTCGTATCCCAGCTAGTGATGTCCTCATCATACTCTCCTTGGCTGCAAACCATCCTCGGTTTGTGTTGGGTTATGGGGAGGCTACGCTAACGCTTAATTTTAAAAATTTACCCCGTTAGTCTAGGAATCATGCATGTAATGGGATTATGGATAGTTACCTCAAGCCTCGAGACACGCTCAGGCAGCGGAAGTAGAGTCGATGAAGCGCGTCCTCGATCTGCTCCTCACAGCTCCGTCCGTTCGTCGGCGACGAAGTTGGCGTAATCCGAAGTTCTCCAAAGAAGAAGAATAGCACTGATGCAGCAACAGTGCCTCCACGGTATCCACACGTACAGGGATGAGATCACCTCGCGCCGGCGTGTTATCACCACTTGCGAGATTCGGAAGATCAATCACAACACTTGTGATCGTGGAGAGAGGAGAGGTGGCGGCTAGGGATCTCAACTAGAAGCAATAGCAGCAACAACTAGCAACCTTTTCGTGCTTGCCCCACCTCTCTTTATATAGTGCCCCATCGTGGACATTTAATCTGTATTAAAGCCCAATAGATCTAATATGTTCGTCTGGCCTAGAACTTTCGGCTATAGCCAGAACTTTCGGACCCTGGAACTTCCGGCTACAGCCGAAACTTCTGAAAATGACCTTCTATATCAAATTAATTCTCGACCCGGAACTTCCGGCTACAGCCGGAACTTCCAGTTAGTCCAGAAAGTCAAATACCGGGGCTGGCCCGAAACTTCTGGTCCTACCAGAACTTCCGGATGCTCCAGAACCCGAAACTTCCGGCTACAGCCAGAACTTCCGGTTCCCTCAAAATTTTCTTAGGCACAATTCCATCAATCTCCCACTTGCACAAGAACCAATTCTTTTCAAGATTTGAGTTCCATCCTCTTAAGCATGCGACTTGATAGGTTCATACGCAAACGGCCGCTACCCGGAAACTATTTCTGGATCGCCAATCAATAGCAGTACCTAGCAGCACATATTGACCCCCAAAAGCATACAAAGTCAAAATCATACTTTCTGAACCTTGATATATTCACACACCAATCTCTTTACCACACGACATCAGTCAAGCTCAAGGCGAGATTCGTGCCACCCTTGTTGGTAGCTTGACACTTCACTCGATCAAGTAGTGGATTCAATCATGATCAACTCTTTGATCATAGTGGCATGGCCATGCACTTTCCAATCCGACTACCTTGAGGGGCCCAGAGACGTCTCTCCCGTTATGTAAGAGGGGTAAATTCTATCTTGACCGCTCACATCCCACGACATGTTTCGTGACACACCCGAAAGCAACATTTATAACTATTATGTTACGGAATAGCGTTTGGAAGCCCCTAAGTGTGCTACTATACATTCTGAAATCAATAACGATCTCAGGTCTAAGGATTCTGTAGGTACACCATTTGAGATGACAACTGATGACACATATAAAATAATAATCCCAGCAGTATCTCAAGGTGAGTCTATCCAACTCCATGTTTACCAACATGAGTCCACATCGCTGATTTGACATCTCTATGTCTATGATCTATGAAACATAATCATCAATCAGACAGATGTGCTAATCTATAAATCATCGCTGTCTCACATGACGATATGAGATTAGGGTTCATTTAGAACAACATCATAACACAAAGAGTCTCACAAACAAGTCATCAACTTGCTGATCAATGTAAAAAACATTTATTCAAGGAACAAGATAATAAATTATCTAAATATACATCAGCATAGACAAACTAACTTCTTCTCACATACACTCGACTCACTCACGCAAGTATCTAATACCCATAGAGCTCAAGTGCGCCTCATGTCTGGGCTATGAGAGAGGCTTCGTCAACGGATCGGCTATGTTCAAATCCATGTACACTTTGCATATCTTCATATCACTTCTATCTATAATCTCACGGATCAGGTGATAGCGTCGCAGTATGTGTTTGGACTTCTGGTGTGACCTAGGCTCCTTGGCTTGCGCAATGGCGCCACTATTATCACAATAGGTCCACTGGACTGGATGCACTAGGGACAACACCCAGCTCGGAAACAAACTTTCTGATCTAAACTACCTCCTTCGCAGCTTCCGAAGCTACAATATACTTGGCTTCTGTCGTTGAATCTGTAACCGTTTCTTGCTTGGAACTCTTTCAACTCACTGCGCCTCCATTGAGGCAGAACACAAATCTAGACTGCGATCACGAATCGCCCTTATCGGTCTGGAAGCTGGCATCGGTGTAACCATTTACAACGAGCTCCTCCTCAACTCCATAGACCAGGAACATATCCTCAGTTCTTCTCAAGTACTTAAGGATACTTTTTACTACCGCCCAGTGACTTTCACATAGATTTGACTGATATCTGCTCGTAACACTTAGTGCATAAGAAACATCTAGGCGTGTACAAACCATGGCATACATGATGGATCCGATTGTGGAGGCATACGGGATCGCACTCATTTTCTCCAGCTCATCAGGTGTCGAAGAACATTGACTCTTACTGAGAGAAATACCATGTGACATTGGCAGAAAACCTTTCTTGGAATTCTGCATATTGAACCGTTTCAATACCTTGTCAATGTACATGCTTTGGCTTAATCCAATTAACCTTTTCGATCTATCTCTATAGATCTTTATGCCCAAGATGTATGCTGCCTCTCCAAGATCTTTCATTGAGAAACTTTTTTTAACGAAGACTTGACAGCATCTAGCATAGGAATATCATTTCTGATCAACAATATGTCATCTACATATAAGACCAGAAACACAAGTGAGCTCCCACTAGCTTTTTTGTAAATACAAGGCTCTTCTTCATTCTTGATGAAGCCAAACCCTTTAACTATCTCATCAAAACTAAGGTTCCAACTCCGAGAAGCCTGTTTTAGCCCATAAATAGACCTTTGCAGCTTGCAAACTTTTCTAGCCTTTTCTAGATCATCAAGACCTTCAGGCTGTGTCATGTACACATCCTCACTTAGGTTTCCATTAAGGAAACCGTCTTGACATCCATTTGCCATATCTCATAGTCATAAAATGTGGTAATTGTTAGGATGATCCGGATAGACTTTAGCATAGCGACGGACGAAAACGTTTTATCATAATCAACACCTTGAATTTTCTTGAAACCTTTCGCCACCAATCGTGCCTTATAGATGTGAATATTTCCATCAACGTCTATCTTTTTTTCTAAAATCCATTTACACTCGATAGATTTTACACCATCAGGTGGATCGACCAAGTTCCAAACTTGATTCTCTCGCATGGATTCTAACTTGGATCTTATGGCTCTAAGCCATTTTTCAGAGTCAGGTCCCATCACTACTTTCGAATAGGTCTTAGGTTCATCATTGTCCAACAATAATATATCGCGCTGCCTAGTGGTTAAAAACGCTAACCGCTCGGGCGCACGACTTAACCTCTCCGACCGACGTGCGGCGGGTGTCTCGACAACAGGCTCTGTAACATCTTGCATGTCGAGTGGCGGTTCAGTGGGAGCTGAAACATTTTCTAGTGGTTCTCGAACCTCTTCGAGTTGCACCGTGCTCCCACTAACCCCTTTCGAGATAAACTCTTTCTCAAGAAAAACATCATTTCGGGCGACAAACACTTTGCCTTCTTCCCGGTTATAAAAGTAATATCCTTTGGTCTCCCTAGGATATCTCACAAAGAAGCATTCATCAGATTTGGGAGTGAGCTTATCAGATGTCAAACGCTTTACATAGGCCTCACAACCCCAGATCTTTAGAAAAGACAACCCGAGACGCTTCCCGGTCCATATCTCATATGGCATCCTCTCCACAGATTTAGATGGAACTCTGTTTAACGTGAAAGCAGCAGTTTCTAAAGCGAATCCCCAGAAAGACAATGGAAGATTAGTTTGACTCATCATCGACTGAATCACGTCTAACAAAGTTCGATTCCTCCGCTCAGACACCCCATTCTACTGAGGTGTACCAGGTGGAGTCAGCTGTGGAACAATTCAACACTGCTTCAGATGATCATTAAACTCATAGCTCAAATATTCACCTCCACGATCTGATCATAGAAATTTAATTGTCTTGCCAGTATGATTTTGTACCTCATTCTAGAACTCCTTGAACTTTTCAAATGATTCTGACTTATGCCTCATTAAGTAGACATAACCATATCTACTAAAGTCGTCGATAAAAGTGATGAAGTACTAGAATCCACCTCTGGCTGTAGAACTCATTGGTCCACATACATCAGTATGTACAATGGCCAATAGCTCGTTTGCCCTCTCACTTTGACCAGTGAAAGGCGTCTTAGTCATTTTGCCAAGCAAACAAGACTCACATGTGTCAAACGATTCGAAATCAAATGACTCCAAAAGCCCATCTCTATGGAGCTTCTGCATGCGCTTCTCATTTATATGACCCAAACAACAATGCCAGATATAGGTGGGATTCAAATTATTGAGTCGAGGTTTCTTTGTATTAATGTTATAAACATGTGTATCCTCAAGATTCAGAATATATAAGCCATTCAACAATGGACAAACACCATAGAGCATACCATTCAAAAATATCAAACAACATTTGTTCTTTATTACGAATTCAAAACTGTCTTCCTCTAAACATGACGAAGAGATAATATTTCTGCCAAGACAGGAATAAAATAACAATTATTTAACTCCAAAACTAATCCTGAGGGTAGCGATAAAGAATAGACACTGGCAGCAAACGCAGCAACTTTTGCACCATTGCCGACGCGAACATCCAATTCACCTCTTGTGCACTTCCTAGTCCTTTTCAGCCGCTGCAATGATTTGCAAGTGTGAATCATTGATCCGGTATCAAATATCCATGAATCACTTGGACAAGTAGCAAGATAAATTTCAATAACATTTATACCTGAAGCGGAAGTCACACTTTCCTTCTTTTTCTTTTGTTCTTCCAAGTCCAACTTGTAATTCCTCCGCCAATGGCCAGGCTTATGGCAGTGATGGCAAGTGTCAGAGCTAGCAGGGCCTGACTTAGACTTTTCAGCCGAATTAGACTTAGAGCTCGAGATCGTATCTGGAGCTTTAGCCTTTCCCTTATGCTTTCTCTTCTTATTCTCCTTTTGAACCATCATCACATGACTAGGATTTTTCTTAAGGCTTTCCTCAGCTGTCTTGAGCATCCCATATAATTCAGCCAATGTTTTCTTCATACCATTCATATAAAAATTCATGATAAACGGCTCGAAGCTCACAGGGAGCGACTGAAGAATCACATATGTGGCCAAATCATTATCAAGTTTAGAGCCAAGCTTCTCCAGGTTCTCAACGTAACCAATCATCTTGATTACATAAGGACTCACTAGACTGCCTTCCACCAACCTGCACGTAAATAAGGACTTTGAGACATTATACCTCTCAGTCCGTGCTTGGTCCTCAAATATGCCCTTCAGCCCCACGATCATATCGTAGGCATCCCTATCCTCATATTGCTTCTAAAGCTCAGAGGACATGCAGGCAAGCATGAGACAGCTGACATCAACTGAATCACTGGTGTGCTTCTCATAAGCCCGCCTTTCAGTAAGTGGTGTATCATTCGTTGGTTCATCAGGATAGGGTTCCTCTAGAACATAATCATTTTCTCCTGTTTAAGAACGATTCTCAAATTCCTGTACTAGTCTATAAAATTTGTTCTAGACAATTTCTCCCTTTCAAGGATAGATCTCAGATTAAAAACAGAAGTGTTCTTTGCAGTAGGTGCCATGATCTACAATAACAATGCAAGGTTCAGCACTATGCTATGTTAATCTTTTATCAAATAAAAGATATGCCACAATATGTAAAATGATCGATTTTCCTCTAACGACACATTGTGGGACAAGATCCATATTCAACTAACTCCTAGTGAGTTTTGGCATCACTGCTAGAAGATTAGTGACATAGGTAAGCAACACTTTGCTAATCACATCTCTATATGACTCTTGTTCGTTGGGGTAGCATCCAATGCCCGACTCCCAACTCCATGTCCCAAAGCCTAAAACTATTTTGATAGCTTTGTTAAGCAAACTAATACTATGCATATGGTTGTCCGACATCCACGCTAACTGGTCAAGATAAAAGACGGTACCCTGCTTTGGCAGACCCACCATCAATGATCGAGAACCTTATAGGTGTAGCTATTGGAAAGAGTATCAATACTTAATTTTCTGAGGAAAACTATTCTAACATGGTATCGATGCCTACCGCACATAGAACATGAAAAAATAATATGACAGGAACATCAATAAACATCACAGGCAATTATATTAACTATGACATAGTATGGCCCTCTTACATGGTGATCTCCATCTCTATGGTTCATGTCCTTCGGGTTATCACGCTTTAGGCTTCCATGAACCTGTATCAGCCAATTACAGCTAATAGCACTATACTAGTTACATGAGCAGAAACATCACATGTCGACGTGCAGGTCGTACAATATTTGAACAGCCTTGGGCTGCAATCAATCATGACATGCAGGCCATGTTATTACAAGCGAGTATCATATACTTTGTAAGGCTATACTAGTCACAACATTCCCTGCAAAAACAAGTTAGACGAAAACTAAGTGCAACTGAAAACAGACCCGGAACTTCCGGCTCAGCCGAAACTTCCGGTCGAAGGGATCGGAACTTCCGACTCAGGGCCAGAACTTCCGAAATCAACCTTCTGACTTGAATTTATTTTTGGCCCGAAAGTTCCGAGTCACGCCCGGAACTTCCCAAAATAACCTTCTGTACGGAATTTATTTCTGTCCGGAACTTCCAGACCCAGAATTTCTGAGTCATACCCCGAACTTCCGAAAATAACATTCTGTATCGAAAATTATTTCGGCCCAGAACTTCTGGTCCAACCGGAACTTCCAAAAATCCGACGAAAAAACAATAGATCCAATCTATTTCCATCACATATCACCATATGTGATCGATCCAGATCGAACACTACGCACATAGGCTCTGATACCACTGTTGGGTTATGGGGAGGCTACGCTAGCGCTTAATTTCAAAAATTTACCCCGTTAGCCCAGGAACCATGCGTGTAATGGGATCATGGATCGTTGCCTCAAGCCTCGAGACACGCTCGGGCAGCGGAAGTAAAGTCGATGAAGCGCATCCTCGATCTACTCCTCACAGCTCTGTCCGTTCGTCGACGACGAAGTCGACGTAATCCAGAGTTCTCCAAAGAAGAAGAATAGCACTGATGCAGCAACGGTGCCTCCACGGTATCCACACGTACAGGGATGGGATCACCTCGCGCTGGCGTGCTAGCACCACTCACGAGATTCGGAAGATCAATCACAACACTTGTGATCGTGGAGAGAGGAGAGGTGGCGGCTAGGGTTCTCAACTAGGAGCAATAGCAGCAACAACCAGCAACCTTTT
>KE372421.1:14174-27007 GCA_000418225.1 Zizania latifolia | reverse complement strand
TCTAGATCTTTTGGCCCTCCTCGTTGTTTGGTGGCTGGTTCTTCTTCCGAGCTTTGGAAGTGGCATAGGAGACTTGGCCATTTGAGTTTCAACTTGCTAGTCAGGTTGAGCTCTTTGGGTCTTATCCGAGGATTGCCCAAGCTGAAAATGGAGAAGAACCAGCCACTTCCAAAGTCTCCTATGCCACTTCCAAACTGGTCTCCTAACTGGTCATGGTGTAGCATCCATGGTTCATAAATATAATAAATGAATCAAACGGCCATTTGAGTTTCAACAAAATGGTCTCCTAACTGGTCATGGTGTAGCATCGTGCAAGATACTTCTAATATAAAATCTAGATTCAAATTAAGCTGGTAGTCTGACTCCTAACTGGTCTCGTAGTAGGACTCCCGACTGGTCTTATAGTAGGACTTGTAGCGGTCTGACTTATAGTGGTCGGACTTCTTAATCGACCTGGTCGATGGCCCGAACATGTTGACTCCCGAGTGCACCGGTCGGCGGTCCAAATACACCATCTTTCCGATCGCCCTGAATAGCGGTCCGACCTCATCTTTTCTTGTTCTTATTTGCTGAGTTGGTCCCCAATCAACTTCCATGATTATATATGAGTTCCATATGCATGCATCTCTTGTTTTGATCCATGTAAGTATTTCTGCAATTGAAAACGAACGCATCTCATGGTGTAGCATCCATGGTTCATAAATATAATAAATGAATCAAACGTAGAAAGCATGCACCTTAGTTTATTTGGTCATGATCATATTAGTTTGTTTGGTCATGATCTCATCATTCATATTCTGGGGTTGATTGATTCCTGCCGGTGCAGCCAAATGGGGAAGTGAGGGTAATTCATCAGCGAACTGACCTGGTAGTATATGCTTGCTATTCTGATGTTTTGGTGAAACAGTGATAAGCAGGGTGGACAATTCACTAGAAATTTGCCTTGTTTTCATGAATGCTTAATCTTTTCTCAGTAATGTGCAGTTAGATGTACCAACAGATTCTTCCAATGCAGTAGATTTGCTACTATTGTTGAGTAGGACATGCTAGCTTATTCCCGGGCATAACCTGACTTGAAATGCGTGCACACAAGGGAGATGGAGCAGGGTTTTTGTACGATGGCGCATCGGTGATGGTGGAGATTGCTTGCTGTTTTTGTGGAATTTAAAAGGTAGAGATCAGGATTATAAAGAAACTGTCGTAGATTGATTAATTTTTATGAAGAGATTGAGTCTAAGATGATCCCTATATACGAATTAGGAAATCAAATTTAGACGATCTTTTAGAGATGCTCTTAGTCATACTTTTTATTGGGCACACTTGCATATGCTTCATGATTTGTGTGAATTCTTGGTGTTTCAAATTTGAATAGACTGTCAAAATACTGCAGTACTGCGTGAGTTACAGTAACAATGTGCGCAGTCCACTATGGTTTTATTGCAGTGAAAAGGATAGAGAGAACGCAAAGAGACAGTGAAAGCGGTGAATTCTTTATTGCTCTTTACAAGTACATATATATATAGATCATGTAGGGAGCAGTTGGCAGTGGGGACATGTCTCCTCGCCACGGACGGATGGCTTGCTTTGGGACATGTCGGTTTAGGTGAAGGGCACTGTATATATATATATATTTTAAGTGGTCCTTATGATTAGGTTAAAAGAAATAGTATATAATAAGTGTAAATTTCATAATATATTAAACGAAATAAAATCTAAGTGAGTTTCTGGATAGTATGAGCACCAACACCGTGGTGGGAGAAATAAGAAGTGAGAAATGAATCATATTGTTTTTTATTCTTTATGAGTGATCTTTAAGTATATAGGTAGCTAGATTTATGGAGGGATATATAGACTATTTGTACAATGTTTATGGACTAGTTGTAAGAATTATTTATTTCTATGGATTATTTTTGAGCAATATTGTGGTTGCTATTCTAATGAGATCACTTCTCAACGGGTTTGGCCACAAATCTCTCTTTTAATTTGAGACGGACTGATAATTTAGTTACGCCAACTTGATTTCTTTCTTGCGAATTGGAAGTTGATTTGTTGCGATGGATGTGAAAACGACACCAAAATTCAAACTTTCCATCCGTGTCCACAAAATTAGATATTCATACTTGCTTCTTGTGTTGGGTTTACAATTAGTTTCAGGGAGATGATCAGGCGTTCCGACTGCAAAATCGCAAAACCATTTGTTTGTGCTTCTTGTGTTGGGCTTACAATTAGTTTCATGGAGATGATCAGGTGTTCACCGCGAAACCTAATGTTGTAGCTACCCACCGTTCCTATTCTCTGCTTGCGCCATTGCTGAGCTTGAGACGACGCGAAAGCTAGCAGCATCACCGTCGCTTGGCGAGCTGGAACGTGCGCTTCAGGAACTGGCTGGCGACCTCGTCGTCGCGGTGGCAGAGCAGGCGGAGGATCGTGTTCGGGTCGGCGGGGTCCCACTGCCTCGGCGTCGGCGGCACCGGCGTGGCGCCGCCGCCGCCGCCATCCTCGTGCTCCCCGGCGATGGAGTCGCACGTGGCGACGCCGAACGCGTCGATAAGGAGCTCCGTCGGCTGCGCCATGAGGTCGACTACGCCCTCCGCCGTCTCCGCCTCGCGCGCCACCACCTCCTCCGGCACCAGCCCCTCCCCGCACGTGCAGAAGGCGCGCTTCAGGCTACGGAAGTCCTCCTCCACCATGGCGTGGTCCCACCTCGTGAAGCTCCGGTCGCTGCCGCCGGCGAGGAGCACCATCAGGAACGCCTCGAACGAGGCCTTCATCACCTCCCGCACCGCCACCGGCTGCGCGCGGTCGACGAGGACGGACACCAGGAACGACAGGTTCTGCTTCAGCGACCGCAGCGCCGGCCGGATGCGCGTGTCGGCGACGTTGCTCACGTAGAGCCCGTGGTAGAAAGAGTGGCGCGAGTCCAGGAAGATGAGCCGGAACGCGGCCACCTCGGCGACGTGGGAGACCGCGGACTGCGCGGCGGCGCGCGCGTGCTCGAAGTGTACAGACAGCGCGACGCAGACGGAGGTGAGCGACTTGTCGATGGCCTGGAGGTGCGTGAGGACATAGTGGAGCGTGTTGAGGCGCACGTAGAGTCGCTGCGTGCCGCGGCTGATGGACGGCCTCGGGTTGTGGTGCGAGCCGCCGAGCGGGCTCCCCGGCGCCTGGCACGACGGCATCACCGCCTTCTTCCACAGCTTGAAGAAGCCGGAGTCCTGGTTGCACCTCGTCAATGGCGGCAAAGGTGGAAGGTAGTTCTGCTTGGATCCTACAGATTCAATCCAAACGTTATAGATAGAATCCGAATATTACAAGCAGAATAAAAGTAAGAGTATATATATCACCGCATGATGCGACGAATGAGATGTACTCGAGGAAGATGGACTCGAGACCATCGACGAGGTCTTGTACCACCTCGTCTTTCGCGCTCGAGGGGATCTCGGAGAACTCATCCACGGTCGCCCTAGTCAGCTTCATCAGCTCCATCGCCGACCCGGCGAAAGGCTCCTCCTTTGACTTCGGTATCCAGCTCTGCGCACACAACATTCAAACACATTTGGTTACTCGTCATTCGTCAATTTCAGTTTGGCATCACCAAGCCACCGGTCAAGATGTTCGATTACTTCGGTTTCTTTGGCTCTGAGGAGAATGTCCATGCCGATCTTGAGCCTGTCGTCCATCCAAACCTTGAGCAAGCCCATGACGACGGACTCCACCTCGTAGGGCTCCATGTCGCCGACGACGGCCTTGGCACGGTCGTCGGCGCAGTCCGCCGCGTCCTCCGCCGTCATCTGCGCGAGTGCCTTCTCCATCCTGCTCGCCGAGTGGAGCACGCGGACGAGCTCCTCCGTGAGGATCACGACCTTGGCGAGGTACTGCCTCAGCACGACGCCGAAGCAGCCGTGCAGGGTGACCGCGGCGACCGCGACCGGCGCCGGGTGCCACCGCCTCAGCACCGGGCTGAAGATCCGGCGCTCGATCAGGGCCAGCTGCTCTGTATCCCTCGCCAGCTGCGTCAGCACGACGCCCGGCTCGCTGTCGCGGTCTATGATAACGCCGTCGCCGTCGCTCATTCCGTTCTCGAGTATCTTAAATCACATCAAATCAACAAAATTATGAACATGGATCAAATTTGACAAAATATGTGTGTTTCTGAGTCCAAGAACTCACTTTGGTGAAGGCATTCTTCATCGAACATCTGATGTAGTAATCGACGCGGTCACCGGCGAAGCTGGCTGCACCGGGGTCATCCCGGTCGGCGATGATCTTGCCGGCGGAGAGCGCAAGTGACAGCAAGATCTCCATGCCCTCCGCGGGGGCGCCGCCGATGCCCTTATCGTAGCTGTCGTGGTAGTCCAGCAGCCTCTTCTCGGACCACTCCTGCATCGCGCCGAGCGCGCTTAGGAGCACCTTGGAGTACACCAGGTCGCGGCTGCCATGCTTGGCGTCGGCCGCCACGTCTTCAAGCACGGCGAGGGCAGCGGCGGCAAGGTCCGGCTCGACCTGGCCGGTGATTACGTACTGCTGGAAGAAGGTCCAGGCGAAGCACACGTTGTGCACCGCCTTGCCGATGCCGAGGGTTGACCAGGTCTTCTTGATGAGCTCCAGGAGCTCGTCGACCTCGTCCAGCACGACGGTGTACTCCCTCAGGTCGAACACGGTCTGGAGAAGGGAGCCGTACAGGAGCACGTTCAGCGGGTAGCCGTCGGCCCAGTGGCACGCATCGCCGCCGCCGCCGCTGCCGATGCCGGAACGCCAGGCGAGGGCGTGCACGGCGTTGGTGAGGGTGCGCATGGCGTCTGAGTTCTTGGCCGTGTCGATGGCGCGGATCTCGGTGGCGCGCATGACCTCGCGGAACCGGAGCACGGCGGAGTTGAGGCGGTCGAGGGGCAGGGAGGGGTGGAGGATGAGGCCGGCCTCGAGGAGTTTGATCTGTCGGAACTGCCACTGGTGGTACTCCTCGCCATCGGCGAACTCCGCCGGCTTCAGCTGCCGGAGGAGCTCCAGGGGGAGGACGATGGTGTCGGGCCTCCTGCCAACCTGCTCAAATCCATTTTAACCAAGAAAAGGTGATACAAAATCGATCGATGTAAATGCAATGCAGCCATGGCGCCATGAGTGCGTGCGTGCGTGCACCGACCTGGCCGACGACGGCGCGCATGAGCGTCCGGCGAAGCCGTGCGTCGCTCTGCTCGGTGACCCACATCTGCTGCCGCGTGATCTCTGCCGAGGTCATCAGCCGCCGGCCCCGGCCAGGGGAAGCCGGGCCCGACGTCTGGCTCAGCGCGCGCACCATCATCGGCTGCGCCGACGACGACCGCCTCGCCTTAAGCCCCAGCGCCTTCTTGACTCGGCTGACCATGGCGGCACCGCCCCTCGCTCCGGCCACCGGCGACGACACCTCACCCTCCGATCCCGCTCCCCGCGCGCCGGAGCCGGCGGGGCCACCGGACGAGCGACAGGACATGAAGAAGATCTCGTACGCGGTCTCGCGCAGCTCGACGGGGCCGAGCGCGTCGACGCGGCCGAAGGGGCTGTCGAGGTCCGGCACCGCGAAGTCCAGCTCGGTCATGTCCGACGACCTTGTCGCCGAGGCGGAGCGCGAGCGCTGGTGGCGCCCCATCTCCCTTCGACGCGTCGTTCCGGCCAGCCGAACGACGGAGCAGTCAGCTGTGGCCCCTTCCGGCCGATGGCGAGGCGGGTGACGCGCGACGACCACGAGAGAAGCGGCCAAAGAAAGGAGAGCCAGTGCATGAGCCCAAAATGGAGGTGAACTATTTCGGTGCCGGATTTGCAGGGTAACCATTGAACCGGAGGCTGGGTTATCTTGATCAATGATCAGGCTGCTGCTTTGCACAGATAACTCTCGTTTAGTTTATAATAAAGTGTAGAACACAGGAACAGATTATCAGATGTCCAATGTGCTTTGATCAAAGGCTGATGTGTAGGTAAACTATACAAATGGGCAAATTTGGTAGTTTATAATCAAAAGCATCAGCAAATGTTGCACTGATGAGATTTTTTTCAAGTTTCAACATGTCCAGTGCATATATGAACTATGGCAGGGGTTATGTGATTTAACATATTAACTGAAGCTGGTGAATTTGTCAAATAACTTCCACCAAGGTGAGCTTCCTGCCTGACATGTAGCACTGGTGAATTCCTGTTCAACCTCTTGCCATGATCAAACCGAGACCTCCAAGGCATTTCTTGAAACGCTGACAAAAACTACAACCTAATGTTATTGAAGTTGCCAAGAAATCATATACCAGGAAGCATCCCTGGAAATGTTGGCCACAAATAGAATATATCGGACTAGTCATGTGACAAATTCAACGGGCATCTCCCCATTTATGTACAGTAAACATCAACAATTTCTAAGGTGGTAGCCAATTTCAAACACTGTACTGTGAGGGTTTCCATTAAGATATGCAGAAATGAAGAACATTGGATGAACACAAGTCACTGTGGTCAATGGCCATGCTACTATAGCATGGTAGCCAGAATCATCTCTTGAATTTTCATGTACTTGATGATGATCTTTCAGCAAGCCCTGTAAGACATTTGGTTGCATGGAGATCATGCAATCAAGATATTCAAAGAGGTTAGTGGAATGGTGATCACAAGATCTCAAAAAATACAAGATATATTAAATACCCGAGAGTAAAAAGAGATTGCATAAATTTGGCCAACTTTATTTGTTGCACAAAGACTAACGATGATATCCACTATGTATGGTATTCCCAGCCAAGTTTAAAATTTTGTATCTTCATCAGGATTACCAGAAAGGAAATATAACGGCAAACAAAGCAACAAATACGAGGAAAATCCATGAAAAAGAAAGTGGCATCTCTAATTTGTTTCCCAGAGCTATGGCTTAAAATTAAAATGGTTTGTTTATAAAAAGAAAACTTAAACAATGCCAAAACTTGAACATGTGAAATTAAAGAACTACACTCATCATTCGAAATGCACTTGGTCATTTCCAAATATCAATGTCAGAGATATAGTAGAGGACTCAATGATCGAATTATGAGGTTAATATATATGGTATTCTGCCTATATGTTGACATGTTGTTATGATACTAAATCAAGTCTCCAACATTGCACTAATTTATATGGGACTGAGCAGCTATGGTCATCTGATGGTCAGTTCAAATGAAGTTAAAGGCATGCATGTATTTGATACAAGTTTCCAATGTTGAACTTTGACCATTAATATATTTCATAATATATCATCAACTATGAATCCAATGGTATCACCTGTGTGACACTTAAGCATATATATATTGTTAGCGTAATTATTAGTCAAAATTTATAAATATTGACTTTTCTAAATGCATGTGTGCCTTATAGTATTTCTGATCTTAATCAAGTAAAATATGCTGAGATACAGTAATTAAAAATGTATTCTAATCACTTATACAAATAGTCAATTGCAAAGCTGATATTCAACTTTTAAACTTGTAGTTGTAGCGTCTGTAGCTAAGTTTTCTTGTTAAAAAGACAAGGACAAGCATGATGGCACATTTAACAACATGCAGAGTTAAAAATGAGTGTAAAGATATAGCTACTCAATTGACTCTCATTCTGCTCTTTTGCAAAATCTTCTTTTTCAAAAATATATCTTATGCTTGGAAAAACTTTCATCTCCTCCCTCGATAACAGATTTGTTCCTCGCATCTTCCCAAGCCCTAAACATCAAAATCCATTAGTTGGTAACAGCATATTCCAAAAAAAGTTAAATTACTTAGTTTAGCACATAATCATGGCATCATTTGTGCTTTGCCTGTATGTTGAGTTAAAGTTTTGGATATAAGTGGGTCCACGTAAGTTGTAATGTTTGACAGCTTGCCCAAAGCTTAGTAATTAGAAATCTAATCTAGAGTACAAGAACTTCACTACTTCTGTTCTCCCAACCCAGTAAATATATGCCCTTATCCTTGTCTTAACTCAGTGTGGTTCGTATCATTTCTAAAGCCAAACAATGGTGTGTCAGATTGATCTGAAGCGTACAAGTGTATCTTTGTCAAAAAGAACATATGACCTATTAAGGGTAGACCTGGATATTTGAGGGGCATGACCTAGTAGTGCCTAGTACAGTTGCTTTCCAGCTGGCCACAGCAAGTTAGGTTGGTCCTGCCAAATTAGTTTCAATTGCCTAAATCATGCACTGCCGAGCTGGGTAAGCCTCCATTGTGCTTTTGCCTAAATATTTGCAAGCCCAACCTGGCCCTGGCCCTGAACCCCAAGTTGGGCAAAGCTTCCAATGCTAAAAATGTGATTCATATATTGGGTGATATGCTGGCTCTGCTTATACTTGGCTTCAAATTCAAGTCCCTGAACAAAGCTTATTAGTTTATGTTTTACTCTGCCTAGTTAATTTCAACAGGCATAAGTCATGTGACTGTTTTTGTTCTGCTAGAGAAAAACAAGGATTTGGTTCATTATACTAGTCTATTCTAGCTAGGTCCTATTAATTGGAACTACATGGCATCAAATATACCTTTTAGCTTAACAGCAAGTTCAGATGTTACGCTGATTGGTACTCCCTCCATTCTTTTTTAAATGACACTTCCAACCAGCTTGACAAAATTAAGGAAACAGTGAATTACTCTTTTGCCCTTATTCACACCGCACATTGGATTAACCATGGAGAGGGCAGGCCAGCGACGGGAACGAGGCGGCGACGGCAGTGGGGCGGCCATGGAGGAAGACGACGATGACAGTGGCTATTGGGGGTGGTCCTCGAAGCCCACGGTGCCGCCCCCTGTGCGTGTCACGGAGCCATGGAGCAAGCACGTGGAAGAAGGGGGAGGCGAGCAACCGTGGAGCAAGGCTGTGGAGAGAAGAGCTGCCCCTTCTGCACGCCAGCAGCATGCCATACTCTGGGTCCGTCGAGCACCACCTCGCACGTCTCTCCGCCACAGCAGTGTGGGCTGGTGCGGCTTCGTCTTCATCTCCTCAATGCAGGGAGGTGTCAGAGTGCGGAGCGGAGGGGCAAATATGGAAAATGGAGTAGCAAGGTACCAAAAATGAACTAGGACGTCATATAAAAAAAGCTTTCAAAATTAACTAAGACATCATTTAAAAAAGAATGGAGGGAGTAGAAAATATTCGTTATTTCATCATTTGATCTATAGTTTAATCTTTGAGAAGCAGTAAGTGGTAAGAAATGGAGATCATGCACTAGACAGTTTTTTTGTGGGGACACTATACAGTGTATGTCACAAAGTAGACACTTCTAAGGGTACAATTGTATGCTATATATATATATACTATTATACTAATCCAAAAGACAAAAAAATACATATCAAGAGATACAAAATTCTATCAAGTATAATATGGCTTAGCTCATGATGTAGGTGCTGTATGCATCACAGCAACAAAACCAAACCTGCATTACAGCATACAAATGTAGGAACCATAAGTTGAAGCCTTGAATTTTAATCTACAGATAACTTGCTAGCTAGCTGCAATTCCACTAGCTATCCATTATTCTCAGTTTACCACATTAGCGACTGAGAGAGGCATAGCAGAGTGCTGAACCGGTTGTACTGGGCGCATAAGCAATCTGAGTATTGTTTTTTTGAACTAGAATACTGGAACCTAGGTTTCAAATACTCACAAAAACTTGCAAACAGCATGGTAGTATGTAATTACAACTTAAACAATCCCCATCAATGCAGTAAATAAAGAAAAAAGGAAAATAATAGCCCGTCCCAAAACATTTGTTTGAGCCAAGATCTGTTTGCAGAACTTAATATGCACCGTATTTCACCATTAAGCCAATCAAATTGGTTTTCAAATATCATATAACCTCTAGTTACAGACAAGTGTTGTTTTTTACTACATCATCATGACATGACTTCTACCACTCGTTTGATTAGCGTATATGCGCATGTAAAAAAGGTAAGTATATACAAAAGATTGTGAATGTATTCTTTCAAAGAATCTATCTATTCATTAGTGGGTCAACCCATACATTGGGGAAGAAACTACTGGCCAAAATTGACAAGACTTGACTGAAACATTCAACGGTGACCTGGCAACATATTTTTGTTACCAGAGAACATTTACTAATCTTCAGGTAAAACAAAGATAAAGTATCATATTAAAATAATTCCTGATAAAAGTACTGTGGTGAAATTTTTTTAGAATGAAACTGAAACTGAAACATATTTCCACGTACCATCTTGTTGCACAGCACAAGATCCTTCAGAAAATGAAGCGCTTAAAAGCAAGATGCTTGCATTCTGTGTCAAATGCTTTGAAATTGGATCTCGTCAGCTCATCAAACAAAATCCGTTGATGACCCTGCCATTTCTCAGGCAGTTGATTCAAAAGCCCCCACTTGGACATGCTCTAAAAGGGAATAGCATCTCACCCAACCTGTACAGAAAGGAAATGCACGAGGAAGGACAATTATTTTGCTTGCCAAATGCCTGGAGTATGCTACTCTATGCTTTCTACCTGTGCGTCATTCATCAAGTAGCATCACAGACTTCTCTTTATCTATACAAGTATACGACTATACTACCTTAGAAATTGGTGCTACTGACATTCTGTTAATATGCTCTTATTGCTTCTCAGGTAGGGGCTAGTTGTTTGCCTCTACTATGCTTGTTTATCCATGTACATACCAAATATCAGAAACATACTCGTAGCTCGACCATTTACTTTAATGACATAACAATTCAACGACATGAAAAACATTTCACTACACCTGAACATACTGCTAGAAGCAGCTACAGTATCAAACATCTATGACTGCATAGAAGTTTGAGAAATGGAATCTGTTACAAACAATCAATGTTATGGAATAATATAACACAACAGTACAACACCTTAACTGCATGGTGAGCTACAGCACATGGATCAGCACAGCACCATGGAGAAACAACCAAACATAGAACATTACAGATTTAGGTAGAGCAAATCCAGCATAAATACTACTGTCAAACCCAAACATATAACTCTGTAGAACAAAGGTACAACTAGATAATTTTTGGTCCATAAACAGTGAAGCTACTCTAGCTTTAAACTAGAGAAGAAGCAACCAGAAACTCCACCCATGACAAAGCACACCGATAGATAAGGCTAAACTTTAAAGCATTACACAAGATACAGCTACCCCATATTATAGCTAGTTATTGACTAAGTTCTAGTAGTAAGCCGCAAAGGGTTCAAGCATTCCAACCCGGAAAATACTGATTTAACCAGCAAATGGGCGATCTTCCAGAGGCCGAAAGCAACCAGATGGGCCAGAGTAATACAACATGCATAGACTGCCCAAATTTGCTGGTTCATCTCACATATGCTCTATGGGCCTGCTTACTGAGCAACCCTAGATTGCACACCACCATAACCACTGCCATAATTTGATTGGCCTTCAGAAGCTCCATTGACTGAAGCCCCAAACCCTCCACCTTGTGAAGGATCAGTCCAAGCATTTGGATAACCAGAACCGTCATTCCCACTTCCATAACCAACACCATATCCAGAAGCTCCACCAGTAGCTGGATTGCCAGCACCATCTCCCCGCCCTCCATAAGCACTATATCCTCCATGATTACCATATGATGCATCTCCTCCGTATCCACCATAACCATAGCCCTGATTCCCATAGCCAGCAGTTGCACCAGCAGTCTGACTAGAGGGTGCATTGCTACCAGTGGAAGAGTTGTTCCAACCACCATAGCCTGCATTGCCACCGTAACTCCCAGTGCCATAACCAGATGGTGCTTGACTACCCCATGGTCCTCTACTTGCTCCTGGAGGACCACCCTGATAACCCGAACCAGGTGCATTTGGATTGCCATAATGTCCACCATACCCAGCAGGAACACCTCCAAATCCTCCAGTTGCATAATTACCGTATGCAGTTGCTGGGTTAGCATGCCCATATCCATAACCAACCGTACCAGCACCATAGCCGCCAGCACCATAACCTGGATAGCCACCACTGCCCTGCTGTGCCTGACCATATCTGCTAGCATCAGCTCTGCCATCATAGCCCCCAGCATTAGAGTTAGGGCCATTGTTATTCTGGTAACCCCCACCTCCCATGGAACGCCCACCACCAGAGCCAGGGTTCGCCTCCCTAGGCAACGCACGCTTCACCTCCACCATCTTTCCGCTCAGATCATGGAAGGTCTTGTGCAGCACGCGGTCAACAGCATCCTCTGAGTCAAAAGTGATGAACCCAAACCCCCGGGGCCGCTGTGTATTCTGGTCATACATCACAACTACGTCAGTGACAACCCCATAGGTCTGGAAATACTGCCGGAACTCGTCCTCCGTCAGATTGGAGGGCAGCCCACCGACAAAGATCTTCTTCGTCCGGGCACCACCGGCATCACCTCCTGCACCTCCTGCACCTCCTCCACCTCCACCAGCAGCGTGCCTCCCGGCGGTAGGGTTCGCCGCCTTGGCCGCCTGCTGCTCCTCCCGCGAGAGCGCCCGCTTCACGTCGACCTAAGACAACATAGATGGCCGAACTTGAGAGAGAATCCTCAGCGCACAAGCAAACACGCACACCCTCATCCCCACCCCCACCTCGCAAGTGGCCGTAGACCATCAGAAAACGGGGGCCTAAGAGGATATCCCACGCGAAGATCCCGCTAGGGTTTCGGGAGGTGAGGGGGAGCAAGGGGGCGGGTAGGTGGGGAGAAAACGGTTACCGTGCGGCCGTCGAGGGTGTGGGGGTCGACAAGCGCGGCGTCGACGGAGGCGGGGTCGGCGTAGACGACGAAGCCGAACCCGCGGGGGCGGCCGGTGAGCTTGTCCCGCATGACCGCGGCCTGGGACACCTCGCCGTAGGCGGCGAAGTG
>KE372421.1:0-13959 GCA_000418225.1 Zizania latifolia | reverse complement strand
TGAGCGGCGAGAGGGGAATCGGTGATATTTTAGGGCGGGGTGGGGCCCTGGGGAGGGGTTTTCTACTTTCCTTCTTCTATCCTGTGGGCTTTTTTGGTTTATTTTTTTTGTCTCCTGTGGGCCGAATTTGGTGTGAATTTCAGCATTTAAAGTTTCGAATCCCCATCTGCCTCGAAAAAAATCTGAGAGATTCTCGTTTAAATTATATGATTCCGAATTTTAGTGGATTTATATCCACAATAATTGTACATAGTTTTATGTGTATTTACATATTATTCGTCCCTCTCGTCAAATTTTAGTTGTATAGTTTATTTGTCGTTCTTCCATATTTTAAATTATCAACCCACGAGTATGAAATTATGGCTTTATGGCTTTATGGCTTTTTAAGTTAACTATATCAAGTTTGGTCCCACCACATTTTGTATGAAACTTAGAATAATGAAAGCAAATCGAAGGAGGGTCAGCCTCCCACCTAGACCCTACCTACTAATCAAGCATATTTCAAATTCTTCTACATTGAGATTATTGACATTATTCTTACTTGTATCCTAGCCTTCTCCTCTTTTTCCCTCTTGGTTGACCGAACAATGCCTTCAATGGAAGCGTCCTAGCCTACATTACCATCTTTGTCACAAGGAACTCCCTGAAGCTCTAGAATTCTCCATTCTCACTCTTCTACGCCACCTATAACCTAAATTGGTCACTTACCATCGTTGGAGAAGGAATGGAAGGGAAGGCTCCACGCATTCGACTCATGCTACCACCGCGTACCCACATTTTCAGTCTCCCATGGTAAAAACGTTCAACCCATAAAGGTGGTGGCCCTAGCAGTGGCTCTTCCTGAGCGGGTATGTCCTAGCATTTAGAGCGATACCATGATCTACATACCTCCTTTGAAAAGAGGGTGTGTAGCATCACAAGTGCCTTTCTGTTGGGATATGACATCCAGTATCTCATGATGGGCTTATCAGCCTGAATCAAGAGCAGGTCAAACCTAATATTGGAGTCCGATATAGCCCATGAAAAAATGTTCGATTCCAATAAGAAATATCAGATCCTTATCTGGTAACCGAGCTCTATAATCGGTATAAAGAGATATGTTTATACCAGGATCCTTATAATTAGGGAATAAGGACCCGGGTTCGGTATGTAGTCTCGAATATTAAGGAAAACGACTCAGAATAGAGACCTAGGTTGTTAGACTCGCCCCTTGATTATATAGGAAGGCGAGACACCCCCTAGAGACATGCTTTTGTGCTTTCATCGCTTAGGCTTATAGCTTGAAGGCTCATTGCTTTGTAAGCTTAGACACCAATATAATCCACCAAAATACTGAACGTATGGCTATTATCCTTCAGAGGGCTTGAACTAGTATAAATCTTGGCTCTTATTCTTTAGAGTCGATCATAGGACTCGAGAGTGCCACGCTTTCCTATAATCTATTCACCACCTTGGATACCCCTTAGGTAGACTGATCGGATACCCCTTCATAGATTTGTAAAGGACTTAACCAAAAATCCATCGTTTGAAAGTTCCCGAGTACTTGTGATGCCTGACGTCGGGTAGGCGCGCACGTGGCATTAGATTCCTACGCTGAGGACTATACGGCTCTTGGGACATTGACAACTTTGGTACATAAGTAGAAGATGGACTTCATTCATATCAAAGCCAACTTTTTTACATGCAAAAAAGGACCTAGTCATCTACAAAATCTAATCACCTACTTCTATTTTATAGAGAATATTTACACCACCTCGGGGGGCTGTTGCTCCGGGACTTCATTAGGCAGGAAGAGCTGGAGGTCCCCGGCCAAGATCGAGGCAAGCCCCTTGACTCCTTGCCAGAGTGCAAGGGCAGCGTTCGGCATCACCACGTTTGGGTACCCGGCCGCTATCCGCTCTAAGTCCAAGTCAGGGTAGTGTGCCCGGGCATTCGACAGGACGTGCTCGACTAGGCCACGTCTGCCACGAAGGCCCACAACTGGACCTCCAGACCCTCAAGCCTTCCCGAGTACTCCTCGTCTAACGTACTCGATCCCATCAGGCCATCCACTAGCAAGCAATGGAGCCTATCGACCATAACACGGGCTCGGCCGGCCTCCTCCCTCAAGGCCGTCACTCTGGCCTCGAGCTCTGCAACATGAGTCTCGGCCCAAGAACGGTACGCTGACCAACGGAGAAAGAAAACCAAGATCAGCATCAAGACAGAAAGGATTAGAAGCAAAAGCGGGCAGGACAGGGGGACTTACTACCATAGTCGGTGGCAGCATTCTGCATCGCCTCCCTGACCGTCTCGTAAGTAGGGAAGAAAATAGATCGGATATGAACGGATATTACTAATATCATATCCTTTTTCATATTTTTTTAGATTCGGATTTAGATACTTCGGATATGAATACGGAAACGGATATTATCGGATACGAATACGGAGCAGATACGGAGCGGATATGAATACGGTTACGGATATTTATCGAAACAAAATAATAAATGTTCTCTAAATTTAGAAGTTTTTTAGTTCTAAAATCTTTTAAAAGGTCTTTTTTATATTTAAAATTCTAGAGAAAATGATAGATTTTTAATCTTCAAAATCTTCCATTTCTAAACAAAAAATATTTTTTATTTTATTTTTTCTTTTCTATAATTTTATTTTTTTCTTTCTCTTCTTTTTTCCTTTCCCTTATCCCTTTCCTCTTCTCTTCCGAGTCACAGCGCAGCCAGAGTTCGCTTCTTCCAAGTCGCAGCGCAGGCAAAGTTCGCAACGAGGGCCCAGGCGGGGCGCGTGGTGAGGAGCAGGCGGGGAGCGTGGCAGGACGACGGCCGAGGCCAGGCGAGGCATGCGTTGGGGCGGTGGCCGAGGGGCCAGGCCAGGGCACGCGGCGTGGTAGCAGCTGGGGCCCACGGTGCAGCGGTGGCCATGGCGCGTGGCACGGTGATGGATGGGGCAATCGACTGGGGTGGAGGCCAGGGCATGCGGCATGGCAGCCAAAGCGGCAACAACAAGGACAGACCAGCAGCACTGCTTTTAGGCTAGACGTTCGGGCTCTTTACATGGGCCAAAAATTAACTAAATATTCATATGGGTCGAATGGGATTTTAATCTGGATTATCCAAATCCGAATCCATATCCGTCGAATACCATCGATGTCATATCCGTTTTCGTATCCAAAAAAAAATCCGTATCCGAATCTGTATCCAAATCAAAAAATCCGGATCCGAATTTATTTTTCTGGATACGGTCGGAAACTATTCGAATCACTTTTACCCCTACTCGTAAGTGCTCCACAGCACTTCCACGGGGGGCCGAATGGCCTCCTTCGACACCCTCACCGCCTCTACGATAGACTTGGTGGCCTCCTCCCGCTGCATGGTCTCCTCGGCCATCTTGGTGGCATCGGCAGCAACTACCGTCGACGTGCCCACCGCAGACCGGGCCTCAACGCCTTCCCACATCAAGGCCTCGACCCTCGCCTTGAGGTCAGCACGCTCTCTCTTAAGCTGCTCGACCTCAGCCTCTAGGGCGACCACTCTGCCCGTCCTAGAGGCTTCCCTCGCCTACACCTAATTGGCCTGGTGAAGTCCTTTGGACTTCCCCACTGACCTCACGCGGAACCGTTGCCTGACAAGCACCAAGAAATCAGTCAAGGAAAATAAGAGCAGAAGAAAGTAAGATAATGACCGGGGGCTGTAACGCCCGAAGTCTTATAAACTTCGAACTCATTGTATTTCCCAGGGAATACAAGTATAAATTGTCTCAGAAACACACGACTTACAACGTGACATTACATAAACTCAGAATTCTTATTACATCTTTATTTAAAACATCAACGACGGCGAAAACTAGAAGACGCCATAGAGCCACTTCCTTGCCGAGGCAGAAGCTCAACCTTCAAGATCATCATCAACAAACTCTTCCTCTGGAGGGTGATAAAGCAACGTTGAGTACATTGGTACTCAACAAGTCACGAGGACAAATGCACATAATACAAAAGAGTACCAAGGGAGTGTATGGGGTTCATCTTTGCGAAAAATGCTAATTTTTGTTTATTAAGCAAAATTGGCCTAAGTTCATTACTAAATATGAAAGTAACCAAATAAGTTCATTGAGTCTGAGTAGTGCCACAACACTCCCACAATTGTTTAAACTACCTCCTGACAAGCAATCAGAAAGGCACTGCAATTAACCAGATCCATCATTATTCACATGTTGTAGAGTTATCAACTAATCTGCAAAGAACATCATTAGGCTTGCCCATAATCGAGGGCGCGGCTATTCGAATAGATTTTAACTCTGATCAGAGATGTACATCTTTACCCACAAGGCACGGTCTTGGTGAATACCAAAATACCACCACGGTACCTCGATCCAAGCCTATGCCAAAGCCCTTCCTACAACCCATCATAGTATAGAGACAACCGCACTAGGTTTCACTGACATCGATCAGCCCCCATTAGTGTCTAGTAGGACGAAGATCATACTTGAGGTTACACCTGGAGACACTCACCATGGTTAGGTAGTTCCCACACTGGCCTCCACAAGCGTCTTTCGGACGCACAAACGTTGGCCTCCGCCTACCTCTCCGTGATGCTCTACACTACGATAAATCATAGTCTAGACTAGGTCTTACTCATTAGACTTGTGGTTGCACGGAATGGCTTTCATAACCGATCATGTGGATAAATCCTTAACATACCCTGGCTACATCCATCCACAACACGAGCATAGTACCCAGAGCCCACCCATCTTTTAATTTATTTTAACCAAAGACACTTGTTTAAACAAAACAAGATGCCTTCCTAACATTCATATTTTAATAACCAAGATTAGTCTATATTATCTAAGTTCTGCTAGTCAAGTGAGGCTCAGCATAGCTAAGTATGAAAATACTACTGCTAAGCATGTATATCAAGTGTGATTATATTTCTAGGTTCATCAAGTTAGTTCTGGCTCAATGATTCAAAAGTCTATAAACATGTACAAAGGAATATGATATATACTAAATAGCCATAACATTGTACTTAACCATGCACATACATTTTAAATTATAAAGTACTTTGCAAAATGTAGGTTTAATATGATCAAAACTGAATTCGTGACTTGCCTTGAACTTGAATAGATGGTGCAGGAGCTTTTGGGTAAACTTCAATGTCTTCGGCGACGTCGAAGTCTAAACATACATGCAAAACGAGAAAAACTAAATAAAACAGCACATAAAGAGTACAACCAGTACAATTTAGTTACAGTTTCATGTATATTATGTCTCTAGAAGAATTTTGCAACTTGAATGGGTGAAAACGGAGCTAGGACGCAAAAGTTATGAGCCTCGGAAGGTTTAGGCTGCACTTAGGGAATTTTCTGGATTTATTTTCCGGAACAGAACTGCAGGCAGCGAGCAAAACAGCGTTCTGTTCTTCTCTTTGCAGCGGCAGGCACTCCGGCGAGCGGCGCTACGCGCTGGCGAGGCTAGCTAGCGACTACTGAATGCAAAAACAGAAACACAACGACGAGGGGATCGGATTGGTACCAAAATCGAAGCCGATGAGCGGATGACGCCGGCGACGGGGAGGCCGAACGGAGCTCCGGGCGGCGGCGACGAATTGAGTGGTGGCATGGTTTCCCTTGGAAACCAAGGGTGCGAGAAAAAGGGAAAATACGAGCATTGCCTCGGGTTTTATAGCTGCACTGGATGCGGAATGAGACGACGCACGCATGCAAGCAATTAAACCCGACGGTTTCAAAATGGCAACGCGTGGGCAAGCGAAATCCGGTGAAACGGGGAGACAAACGGCAGGTAAAAGATGGGGGAAATGCTCTGGCGGGATACTGGGAGGTGATTGTACGACTGGTGGCGAGAAATTTCAACTAAATGCGCTGATTGGAATATTTGCTTGGGCGAGTTACTGTAGCACGCAGGAAACAGAGAGGGCTGGAGGTTGAAGGAGCTCCTGACAGCTGGGCCCCTGCTGTCAGTGAGAGAAAGGAAAAAGCAGTGGGGAATGGGCTGGCCGGCTGCTCACGTGAAGAGAGAAAGGAGGGAAATGGGCTGGCCAGGAAAGGAGAAAGGAAATGATTTTCCTTTTTAAATAAATTGTGTTCTGCTGTTTTAATTCACTAATCTAGTTATAAAATTCCTAGAAAATTATAAGAACAATCCTAAAAGGTTTTCGAGACATGGAGAATTTATGAAAAAAATTCCAGCTCATTTCCGCATTGTTTTCACATGATTTTTAGTTCTTACTCATTCTTTCAAGTACTTATTTATTCAAACAAAAATTTCTTGAAATTCATTTTCTTTAACGAGTTTTATTTATTTTATTTCTCAAACTTCCGGGTGTTACAGGGGCTCACCGCCAACCACCCAGCCAACCGGGTGCCTATCTCCTCGAGGGCAGCCCCCTCCGATGCCTTGGCCTTGTCCAGCCGAGCGATGATACCCTTCACGCCCTTGGGCGCCAGCACCTCTACCTAGTCGAGCATCCGTACCATAACCTGAAGGGTGGTCGGGGCCACCGACAATTTGGCCCCGACCACCATCGCCTAGGACCCTGGTGGGTCCTTCACCGTTATCGCCGCCACTGCCGTTGGATCGACAACCTCTGCCACAGAGGCCGTGGCATGTTCTGCAGCAACATATCCACCTAGTGGTGGGGCAACGACTATCGGGTCTCGGTTCATGGGAGTATCACCAACAGAATTGGCGACGTTAGAATCCACATCATCCCCAACAATCCCACCGTCGACGTGATCCTCGACCGCCACCAGGTTCTCGGGCTCGGCCATCGCTGCTTGCAGTCATCAAGGCTGATGTTGCCATCACCCCTAACGGTAGGCCACCCCCGGGGACCCTACTGTGTACAAAACAGAGGTTGAAGACAATGGAGGACAAAGACAAAACAAAAACAATGAGCTAGGAGATGAAGTTAACCTTGCCACAGGATGGAAGGCATTCGCAAACCGGTGCCTCACCATCACCCCCTTCACTGGAGGAGGGGCGATGATCGATGCTACGTCAGAGATCGAGACGTTCGCCTCGAGTCGGACACCACCAGGCGTCAGGTCCCAATGTGCGTGGCTTTGTCCTTCTTGATGGTGGCCGACTTCGAGCGTTTGCTCGAGTCGGCCAACTCCTTCCCCTTTCGCTTCGGCATTGAGGTGGCGAGTCGGAGTCGCTCGAGGGTGTCGAGCGCCATGGTGGGTCGACGCCTATCCGATGCTCAGGGAGCAGCGGCTACGAGAAGAACGCGATATTGCCTTGCAGATAGGCCACATTACACCATGTGGGTGGTCGAGCATCAGCAGGAGTTCAAGCAAATAAAAAAGAAGACAACTACAAAACAATAGACAGATCGACAAGAAGATTACTGGCGATCGAGGGTTTGAGATGCAAAACATTGCAAACCTAAGGTTTGTCGTGAAGCGAGGCTTTCCGTTGAAGAATTGGCAAAGGAGCTTGATGACCTCCCCCTTGGCCATCCAGTCCGCCGCCGGATCGTTCAGGTCCCATGGCCCAAACACCATCTAGTCTGCCATGTTAGGAAGCTGGCCACGACGTCGACCCCACTCAACCCTTCGTGGTGGAGCTACGTCACCAGCACCACCAGCTCTTGGACTTGGTCCTGCTCTGATGAGCGGCCTTAGTCTGTCCATCGCAAGGAGGCCTCCGGACGGTGATCAATCTCGGTGGGAAGGGCTGGCACATGGTTCATGGTGTAGAACCAATCTACATGTCAGCCTTTGTTTAAGGTGGTCAGCGGTATCTCCACTCTACCGTCTTCCCATCGCGGAGCTCGAGCGCTGCCCCACCAACCACCTTCTATCCCACCGTGCGGTGGAGGCAGAAGAAGTATCAGAAGAGGTTTCCAGTGAGGATCCACTCCTAAGTAGGCTTCGCACAAGTGTATGAAGATGGAGATTTGAAGTATGGAGTTTGGATTGAGGTTGATGAGGGAGATCTTGTATTGGTGGAGGAGCCTGTGGAGAAAGGGATGCGCAGAGAGACCGAGCCCGTGGAGGACGAATGGCTCGAAGAGCACCACTTCATTGGTCTCTAGCATCGGAAAGTCCTCTCTTGTTGCCTTCCAGCCCAAGATTGTCCGGGCTAGCAGGAACTGCACCACCTTAAGTGCCGTCAGCTTCGCCACCGACATCAGCGACTTTTGCCACTCGGTGGAGTGCACCGGACTGCTAGGGGTCATCGGCTTCAACTAGAACAGGCAGCGAGCGATGCGGCGACACACTACGCAGCAACAATGGTTCCCCGAGCGATGGGGAGCCAGCGTAGGAGGAGAGCAAGGAAGAAGGGAGGAGACAAATGGTTTTAGCAGAGCTTGGACAAGAGTTTGAAGTGGAGGCGTGCAGAGGAAGACGAGCGGGGTAGCCTCCTGATCCTAGCCGTAACGTCAGCCATAATTTCCATGAACCTGTGTCGCTTCGATTGTTGCGTGTGCCCCGGTCATGCTGACAAGACGGTTTTGCCTTTCTATCTGCGCCCAATAACTGTGGCTGGACCAATCAGAATGAAGATGCCTGCTTGTCTCCTCAATTGCAACGCATTTATTATGACTAGAGCGAGCCAAAAAGCAACTTTTCGCCTCGATTCCAGAGACAACCGATGAAGCTCGCGACGCATGAGTTCCCTGGTGCCCGGGGGCTCGTGTGCCTAGGACCCCGCATGCTCGGGGGCTTACGCGCTCAAGGCCTGGCATGCTCGAGGGCGTACTCGGGAGTTCGAGGGCTCGGTTGCGCTGGAGGCCTTGATTGCTCAAGGACTCAAGCCAACGACCACACCTGACGACTGACCGCACCCGAGTACACACCTACTCCCGACCAGTGTCTGTGCCCGACCGACGTTCTTTGCCAAGCATTCGAAGCTCAACTTTACTAGAGTTATGATCCCGAAGGATTTTAATCAACATACTTTTTGACCCTCGAGCTAAATGTTTCATTTGCCTCGAGGCTCGGGGGCTACACCGTGTGGGTGCACCTATGCGGTGCACCTCACACAATGAAGACAAGGTTTTTTTAGAATCATCAGACTTTGACAAGGCATGAATGTTTAAGTTAAAGATGAGCTCCTCCTCGCTTGTTCAACTGAAGATTTTTGGCCAAGCTATGAAGAGCTCGGGGGCTATTATCGGAGATATGACCCTCGGGTGCTCCATGATGGGCTTATCAGCTCAGACCGAGAGTAGGCTAAGCCTAACATTGGAGTCCGGTATGACCCATAAAGAGGGGTTCAATTCCAATAAGGATTATCATATCCTTATCTAGTAACCGAACTCTATATCCAGTATAAAGATGTGTGTTTGTACCAGGATACCGTAGAGGCGCCGCTACAATTGCGGTGCTGATCATCTCGACGTGAGGATCGCAAGGATACATCGACTTCGCCACCGACGATTGTGTGGAGTTGATTGAGGACGCGCTTCCCCAACTCTTTTCTCGCTGCACTAGCGCGTCTCGCGTTAGAGGTAACGATCTATAATCCCATTACTCGTATGGTTCTTGGATTGAACAGGATAGAAAAAGTTTTGTTTTATGTCAGCGTAGCCTACCCGTTCTCCAACAATGAGCTCTTCGAGTTTATGGAAAAATGTGCCTAGGTGATCAACGCCCTTGAACTCAAGGTTGGTCGCTCCGACCCTATGAATAGTAGTCGCCCTCGTTCTTTTAGGTCACCCTCTTGTGTGACCAACATAGGAAGTGCAAGGTAAGGTCCATCTATGTCTTGGTGGTAGAGCAAGGTGAGCGCAAGTTATGGTGCTCTGAGCATGGTGACAATAAGAAGGGCATGGGTTTCAGTTCTATATATTAGACTAATATTCACTATCTTTTTAGGTGTAGGAGCTCAAATAAAATATCTGTAATTAGAAACATCATATTTATCACTAATATATAGATTTATAACTGACATGTAGATACATAGTGCTAGGGGCTATATACATCATCTCCAAAGCTCAAGGGGGAGGACAACGGAAACACACAGGCATGCCATTTTTTCCCTATAAAAAGGGAAAACAAAAAAAAAGCAGTATTGTCATGCCATTGGGTCCCGCACCGAGTGAAGTCTCGCCGCGCCGCCCTGCACGTCCATGGCGAGGGCGTCGATGGTCTCCGTCGACTCCACACGGTACGAGTACCTGCAGCTCAGCATGGCGAACGCGAACATGTTCACCGCAGCGAGGACGGCGAGGAACGCGTAGTAGTAGTCGAGGCGCGAGGCGTTGAGGTTGTTGGTCACCCACGGCGTCCCCTTCTCGCCGGTGACCCGCTCGACGAGGGTAAGGATGGCGCTGCTGAGGAGGTTGCCGGCGCCGTACGCCGTCAGGGACATGGCCGTGCCGAGGCTCTTCATACTCTCCGGCGCCTGGTCGTAGAAGAACTCGATCTGCCCCACCACCAGGAACGCGTCGGCGACGCCCATCAGCACGAACTGCGGCAGCAGTATGAAGATCGTCAGCGGCAGGTGGCCAACGCCGCCGGTGGCGACCAGGTTGTGCCGCCTCGCGAATCTCAGCCTCCAGCCCTCGACCGCCGCCGTGATCACCATCGTCACGATCTGGAGCAGCAGCCCCGCGCCGATCCGCTGCAGCAGCGTGATCCCTCTCGGGTTCTTGGTGCGCCGCCGGACGGCCGGGACGAGGAGGCGATCGTACATCACGATGCAGACGAGCATGGATATCGTCACGAACGCGCCGAGGCTCGCCGGCGGCACATGGAACGCGCCGATGCGCCGGTCCAGCGTCACACCCTGCTTGACGAAGAGCGTGCCCGCTTGCGCCACCAGCGTGCACGGCACCACCATGGTGGCGAGCAGCGGCACCAGCTTCACGATCTGCTTCGTCTCCTCCACCTGCGTCACCGTGCACAGCGTCCACCTGGGCCACGCCGCCGCCGCGTACGCTGATCCGTCGCCGGCCGGCTTCACCGCCGCCTTGTTCAGGAACTCCATGGATCCCGTGGCGTCCATGCGGAACCCGCGCCTGCTCGTGTAGTGCTCCAGCTCCAGCTCGTGCAGCTCCTTCAAGTTGGCGGGCATCGGGACGCGGCACTTCCACACGGCCGCGGCGACCACCTTCCCCATCGTCGCGAGCGGGCTCCCCTGGGGTATCTTGTGGCGGTACAGCGGCGTGCCGGCGAGGAAGACGGCGACGGAGGCCATCAGCCCGAGCGTCGGGATGCCGTAGCCGACCGTCCAGCTGACGTTGTCCTGGAGGTAGACGAGGACGGTGGTGGAGAAGAGGATGCCGAGGAAGATGGTGAACATCCACCAGTTGAAGAAGGAGAGCTTGTGCAGCTTCTCCGCCGGGTGGAAGTCGTCGAACTGGTCGGCGCCGATGGTGGAGATGTTAGGCTTCGTGCCGCCGTGGCCGAGCGCGATGGTGTATAACCCGCCGAAGTAGACGCCCAGCTGCAGCGCGGAGGCGCGCGGGCAGGTGGTGGCGCCGCCGCCGTCGCAGACCGGCGGCTTCAGTGACGGCACGGAGACCGCCAGGGTGAGCAGCAGCATGCCCTGCGTTTGTTCGGATGGTTACATTCCCAATTTGAAATAGAGAACTTCTTTACGGATTTCTAAATTTCTGTTGAATTTTGAACGAACGAATAATAAAACAGGTTATTAGCTATGGATGTCGAGCATTAGCGGCGAACATCTATCACTTATCATTATTATCATCTGGACATCTTTACGGTACATTCTACTGGTAGTACTTCGAGCAGATCAATCCTAGCTGTTAATTTTAAAAGATAGTTTGATACTTCTAATTAATTATAATCTAGGTATAACTGTCATTAATGATTTTTCATATAATACTAGCTCATTTTCAGAGATGATGTACCAGGAAGATTGCATTGATAGGGTTTCACATTTAAAAAATTATCACTTTAACCTTTACATAAAAAAATTTAGTCAAAATTTTCCTTCGTACATTTTACTACTCCACGTTAGAGTAGTAGTAGAAATTAATCTAAACTATTTAAAAATTAGAGATCAATATTTATGATACATTCTATTACCAGTAGAATACACCCTAAAAATAATATATCATTATTAATGTTCGAAGATAATTAGCGACCCACGTAAATAGTGCTAAAGCAAATGAGGCATTTTCCAGCATGTTTCCCAATTAGCAGTGACACTTGCCTGAATCTCCATTTTTCAAATGGAAATGGACCTGAAGTCACCAACAAGAAACATCAATCCTTGTCCTAAATATTATAGTTAATTCAAACAGGGTTCCTCATGCTTATATTGAAAGCAAAATCTCGTGTTAATTATTCACCGACTGCCCTGCATTCCAGCGCAAGGTCTCATGGGGACATGGTTGTTGACCTACTACTCTCACCTGTCATTTCCTGATTGCGTCATTTTTGTCGGTTTTAATTTGGATAGACTCAAATGACATGTTGGGAGATTCAGCTACAAGAGACAATATGTAATTCTTACGCTTCAGTCGTACAAAAAAAGTATCTCCTAATCCAGGTATTTCATTGAAACTGAAGATTCCCTCCAAATATTGCTCTCTTTCACTTATTGGTTAGGAACGCCGTTTCTTGTTAGGAACAAGATTCACAAAACTGTGATAACATTTCTGACTACCACGGTTTTTGACCATCTTATTTGTAAATATAGTTCATAAAAACCAATTTGATAAATGTTAGATCAGACTAGTTTTAACGATAACTAATGATTGTACCGATTATCTTGTCCGGCCATGGTCGGTTATTGGTTTTAAATGGGTTTTGTAAACCTTGGTTAGAATACTGATAAGGTTGATCATCAACCATCAAAATAGCAATTTACCTATTACATATTTTCTAATCATACGTCCATAAAGTTATTAAAATATAATGAGAAGCATTTTTTATGATGAATATACCGACATGCGACAAATTTCAATATTTTCGGACATATTAGAGGTTTATAAGATTTTAAGGTTTGATTGTGAGTTTTGTGAAACGATGTATAAGGGATAGTAGAATAGGCAAGGAAGGTCTACATATCAAAGATGACGAAAAATGCAAGAACTGTCACGTAATTAAATATATGCAGATATATATCTGATATTATGAGAACCTAGATGATATTGTTTTTTGCGAAAAGAATCTAGATGTTGTTAAAAGAAGTGAAAAATAAAACAAAAATTGGTTCTGTAAGCTTAAAACAAATTTAAAAAAATGAAATTTGAAGGAAAGATCGATGGAACTGAAGAGTGAAGACTGAAGAGTGCTCACCATGAGGTAGACGGCCGAGCCGGCGACGAAGGTCCAGTAGCGGCCGAGATAGGCGTCGGCAACGACGGCGCCGATGAGCGGCGTGATGAAGACGGCGCCGGACCAGTTGGTGACGTTGTTTGCCGCCTCGACGGTGCCCTGGTGCATTTTCTCCGTCATGTAGATCACCAGGTTGGACGCGATCCCGTAGTACGCCATCCTCTCGAACAGCTCGTACACTGCAGCATCACACAGACCATCAGAGAAGACGACGACGACGCGAACCTTTGACCCTCTCCGGCGCCGGCGCGCGTATATACACGTACCGACGATGAAGGTGCAGGCTCTCCAGCCGCCGCGCTTGGAGCGGAGGACGGGGTTGCCGCGGAGGTCGACGGAGCCGTCCCGCGTGTACTCCCCGCCCTCGGCGCCGGCGCCGCCGTTCTCCATGGCGCGCGCGTCCAGGCAGCTAGCTGCTAGCGAGCTCACCTGTCGCTTCTTCAATGGCGAGGTGGTGACTGCTGGCTGCTGCTGCTCGCCTATTAGCTATTGACCGATGACCGGTGACCTACTTAAGACGCTCGCATTGAATTCCGATTGCCACTGGCAGATCGGAAATAAATTGGGTGCAGTCGGGCTGCAGGACGCCACCCCTACAGCCCGACACTCGATTTGCGACGCGTGTCCACTCATGAAATCGCACGGCTGCGCTTGCAACAACCGTTCGCGCCGTAGACTCTCCCGACTGAT
>KE372413.1:578689-605010 GCA_000418225.1 Zizania latifolia | reverse complement strand
GCACGCCGCCGGTCGCCTCCGCCGTCCTGCTCCCCTCCGCTTGTCTATAGGTACTGCTTCATGTAGGTACTGCTTAATTGTTAGTTTTAGCTGAAATGTCCTTCGTTCTCAGCTCTGTCACCACGCTCACCGTCATACTTCTCTTCCAGTACCAGACGCCGGAGTACAGCCGCTCTGCTAGGGCGCCGTCGTAATTCTCCGGTCGCTGGAGAGACCAGCACTGCATCACTGGAACGGCGGCGCCGGCGCCGGCGCCTCGAGCGGCAGCAGGTGGCAAAGAGGTTAATACCACTACTGCTACTGCCTCTGCACCAACTGATCATCTTCCAAGCGCAGATCCTGAAGAAGAGGAGGTCAGTTAATTAGTTTGCTGGGCTTAATTCAGTAGCTATATTGCTTCCACTACCCGTTGATCTATCAGTAAAATATCAGCTTTGTGCCGTGCAATTATTCACTTATATATTTATATATATCGTCTTGAATTCACTCGGCTGGTCACGCTTAACTGAACAACAACAGAAAGCATCAGAGTAAAAACAGGGTGGCAGTGGCACTTCAAATTTCTTCTTTTTCGGCACAGCAATTTCGACAGGATATAACTGGCTTTCGAGGCATGATGTGCTAACTGCAGCAAGCATTGTATTTATATTGTTATATAAAGTTGTAGCCACCAATTGCGACCGAATATGTATCTTTAGATCGAATTCAGAAGTGCCCTAAATTGTAGTTCTACTTGATTTAACTGGACAGTGATGTTTCACTTAAAAATGCTTGCGGCGGCGGCGGCAGGCCAGAGAATTCCGAGGGTTGGCGGCGGCGGTAGTTTTCCTTCTGAACTGATCAATGAAATCAGAATGTTCGTCCAGCGGTAGTTTTGCTACTAATGATAGTCATAAACACGGAGAAAACCAGTTCAATTTGTATGTACTAGAACTTTCTTTTCATTAAAACTAAATGTATCATTGAAGATTTCTTTTGATCCTATATAATACTAGCATCATGTCTGTGCATCATGTCTGTGCATTGCAACAAGGAAGCAAGAAACAATCTGGTAGCCTACCTTGTTTATATACGAGTACAAGAGTTTCAGATGAAAAGGCCATATTTTACCTTATTTGATCAATACGAATATGACAATTTCAATGGACTGCTGATCCACTTATGTTCTTTGCTTTGTAGGCTTGTGTACTATTGATATCATCAATTTTTTCTTTACTCTTACAGGAAGCCCACTCGCTCCCCTCTGCCCGTCACCGCCTACTTGCTCGCCTTTGCTCGACGCCGCCTACCTTTAGTGTTTAGCTTAAAGACCCCTGGAACATATTAATTGAAGGAGAAACTTTAATGCAACTTATTGACCAAGATTACTGTGACCACTGATATATATATATATATGTTAGTCTGTGTGTTTGTATATTTAGTTGTCTTATAAGTGTATAAAGCAAACATTTTGGTCATCTGTTCACCTATAGTTGTATAGATGGAAGTCAGATGGAAGTTAGTTTTATACATGGATTTTGGTTGTAAATTATTCCAAATGAACAATAAAAGGCACTGATTTATGGGATCGCTGGTTGTGGAATTGCTTGTATAAGATAATTTTCTTGTAACTTTCTATGTTCACTGTGATTGTGTACAATATTTACGTTGGGTATTTCGTCCATCTTGACAGTGGAAAATGCAATCTCCATAGTTGTGGGGTCTATTTTATTAGCCCAATTATGCTAACTTGTTATGCTTGCTTGTTACAGAGAGATCTCACATCTACTTCTACTCGTAGGGATCGAACATAGTTGCCAGAAGATATTGTGATTGCTTATACAGATACTGAAGATTCCATAAACAAGCTCATCCAAGACGTCTTCCTATCACTTGAGGAGAATGTAAGATCAACATCTTATATGAGCATGTAGATCAGATAAATGAAAAGATGATTAATAATTTTTCAGGCGAGAAAAATGTTTATTATAGTTTTGACTTTACTGATGATGATTTAAGCAATAACTACCCCATTGAGTTTCTGAACTCGATCACTCCAAATGGCCTCCCCCCATATGTTCTCAAAGTAAAAATCAACTGCCCTGTGATCCTTCTCTGCAATCTTGATCCTAACAATGGCTTGTGTAATGGAACAAGACTAATGGTTAGAGCATTTCAAGACAATGCGATTGATGCTGAAATTGTTGGTGGCCAACATACGTGCAAAAGGGTGTTCATACCTAGGATCCCTATGTCTCCATCGGATAATATTGCACTTCCTTTCAAGTTTAAGAGGAAACAATTTCCGATTCGCTTGAGTTTTGTAATGACCATAAATAAAGCATAAGGCCAAACTATCCAAAATGTTGGAATCTATCTTTCACAGCCTGTGTTCTCGCATGGGCAACTTTACGTCGCGTTGTCTAGAGGTGTGTCAATGCAAACAATAAGGATTTTGGCCAGACCGAAGGATGGATTAGATCTCACAGGGAAGAGTACTAAGAACATCGTGTATAGAGATGTCTTGGACTGGTGAAGGTGACAAAACTCACCAACCGAGTGGTTAAGGCCACGAGTGGGTTGAAGTCCAAGAAGGTCACAAGGAGGAGGATCTGCAAGAAGTTGAGCCGATCATTGAAGATGAAGCCGAGCCAAGTAACCCCAATAACTTGACACGAGAAGTCGAGACTGCCCTCGGCACCGTCCTCGGAGATCGCCGAGAGTAGAAGTCCCTAGATGTCGCTAGCTTCATAACGATTTGCTTATTTTCTTTAAGTGTTTCTTTTTGTGGGGCATGCTTTATACCGGCTTGTGGGACGTGCTTTAAGTTCATATTTATTGTTTTTTGATTTTTACCATAGCGTTAGCATGTGCACACTACTAGTACTAGTAGTTTATAGAAAATTAAGTAAGGGAAAATTTGGAGCAAGAAAGACTGGTAGGCTTTTGGACCTGGAATTCCTTTGCTTGGCTTGCAATTTTCATTAAGCTATAAAAGGCCTATTGCTGTCGTACTACTGTCACATTTGAGAGATTTTGTCGTTCGATCGGTTCGTACAACTTGCGCCATCTGACTTTATTCTCTTACGAAAGAGAGAATTTTCAGATGTTGAACAGTGAACACTGTACATTAGTGTCGCCCTCGAGTTCAACGTACTAGTACTTTTCAATTAAACCTTCTCGTGATAATGTTTTACCGTGCAAATCATCTTGTTTGTTGATGCTCACATCAAGACAATGGTTTAATGTAAATGCTTGTAGTGCTCACTAATAGAACCTAGGACTAGGATGTATCAGTCTATCATCCATAAGCATTTGACCTCTCTTTAAGTCATAACATGAAAGATGTTTCTGGTCAACAACCGCAGTATAGGTGACTTTGAAGTAATGTGAAATGCACATGCTGCTATACATCTGAAAAATGTTGTAAATTTAGATGCTCATGAGAGCTTATTTGGACAGCAGGATTTAAGACATATAGAAATAGAGGAAACACATGATTGAAATTTCTTATACACACGAATCCTATGAAAATCTAGAACACAAGAATTTAAAAATAATGTGTTTGAATATCTCATAGAAAATAAATATAGGAACTTATACCGGAAGAAGAGAGACAAAGAGAGGATATGTATTAAACTTCTAACATGAAAATTAAAATGAGGTTTAAGCTTATATGCTAATTTCCTATGTAATGAGGTAGAGGAAAGCAATTTATAGGAATTTTTCAAGCACTAATCCTATATTATAAATAACTTAGATAGAATATTTTCCAAATGATTTGAATACTTCAATTTTTCCATAGGATCCGTCTAAACTGCTGATACTCCAATCCACTATTGTGAAATAGGATTAATTCCTTATATACCACTGGAAGTTCACGCGGTTCTTTATTTGCCACTCACACTTTTACTGGCATGTGATCCCATAGATAGAGTATTTTCCAAATGATTTGAATACTTCAATTTTTCCATAGGAGCCGTCTAACCTGCCCTCTAAACTATAGATACTCTAATCTTCTATTGTTAAATAGGATTAATTTCACTGAAAGTTCATCCATTTCTTTATTTGTCACTTATTCTCCTACTGACATATGGGTCCTGAGACCATATGTCGGTGAAAGAGTAGGTGAGAAATAATGAATCGCGTGAACTTTCAGTAGTATATAAGAAAATTTCCCGAAATAAGAACACTCCGTCTACAAAAAATTATGAAGACCTCTGTGACCCATTTAACTGAGCTATTATGTGAGTGCTATTCATGACAGCAAAATTAGCTGGCGTCTGCCGGTAGTTGGAATCCCTTAGCAAGAAGGCAAAAGGTGCCTGAAATCGAATGAATACCATATTACTTTCTTGTCATGGACCAATTATTTCACGTTTTTCTGCAAGAAGTAGGAGTACATTTTTTCTAGAGGTCTTCAGAGCCAATCATGAACTTAATTTCTCGTGCAGTACCTCCATTACAACGACTGCATCCAGTTCATTATTTGATCAGAGCGGCCTGCAGGAAACAAGAGATTTTTCTGTTCAAGGAAACATAGAAAATATGACATTTATTTCGTTTCCTTGTTCTTTGTTATTGTCGTGTACAAAAAGTACAGGTCAATGTTCTTTCTTATCTTATTCCTACAAGCCATCACTACATTATTCCTTTTTCTTTGGATTTTTGCTGGTCCACTGCTGGAAGTTTAATTTGTATGCTACTAGACGGTGAGGCGCGTTGCAACGTGCCTGTGAAAAATACATTGCTTGCACAAATTGTAACAATGTGTCGTCACGTAAGTACGACAGTCCTCTACGGGATTTCTCACAGAGATGATTTGAGTGGGTGTAAAGAACGATTGTAGTCGAAATTCAATGGTTGCCTCAAAAAATGAGAGACACAAAAATTATATAGATTCGGGCCTCCCGGAGAATAATAACCCTAGTCCTATGAGTAAAAATATAAGCTTAAGAGCGTGAAATGGCCTTAAACGCAGCAGAATGTGTAGTCAAAATACAATACTTTTTTGTGCCCGCAAGAGGTTACCCCGAGCCCTTTATATGCTGCTAGCGCTAGGAGGTTACCATTTTAGGCTTTATGTGCCCAATTAAGTCCCTTTATAACAGTGAAAACAGTCGTAATATGAGCTATTAACCCTGGCATTACTCGTTGTCTTGATTGAACAGTTACATGCCCAGGCTTTTTTGTCATTGATAGGGCGGTCTAGCTGTCAACGTTGACCGTCCAAGTCCGAGTGCCCGCGGTTAGGCCATCTTCCCAAGTGCAGAACTCGGGAGCTTTTCAGACCGTCGACCGCTTCTTCGGCTATCGAATGATCCGACCCTTCTGGGTCGTCTTTAATGCTCCGTGTCTCGACCCCTTTTTATACTTCATCGCTATTACCTTCGAGAAGTACCCGGGATCATATCCCTGACACAATAAGAATACAGATAAACAATAAACAATGATATCAATAAATACTTGAAGAATTTGAAATCATAATACCATAACATAAATAAATATGACTTCTTCTCCTAAACTTAATTAAACATTAGAGATAATAAAATGGATTATGAAAGTTCCATTCACCATATCTAGGTACCAGACTATATCCAGGAATATGACATTACCAAATAGCCACTTCCAAGGTTCGATAGATTATTAATAACTCAAACGAAATTTAATAGAGTTTGGCTCTAGTTCTCATGTTCACAAGTGACAAAAAAGATAGTATGAAACTAACTATTTTCAACCATTGAACCATGCGATCTATGCATATGAGGTAATTAAAGTCTGTTCAAGTTCAAGTTTTGACAGCATATATAAATTCCCAAGGCACCAGAATCTGATACGGTCATGTTTACTCATATGACAAGGAACAAGAGATATATGTAAGATGAGAAAAAAAGAACAGTAGGAATAATATTTTGCCTATTTGAGCTTGTTTGAGAATTTAGTTGATGGTCAAGATGAAATTTAAATATAACTGGGAGATCACAAGCAAAGAGGACCACTGTAGCAAATTAAGTTGGGCAAAACAAGAGAAGAAAAATTCCATCTCTACAGGGGTTCTAAGAGTGCTTCAATATTTTCCAAAAGAATGGAAATATACTGAAAAGTGCAAATAGAATGGTTATGAATGATGAAAATTGAAAAGAAATATTCCCCTTGGCGTTCAGTTGCTTTGCGACCAAGATGACTTTTAGGAAATAGTAGAAGCATGTAACAAATTAACAGAACACAAATTTTACCCAAAATGGATGTTCTCAAATTCAATGCGTCCTCCCTTGAACTCCAAAGGCTGTGCATGTGGTTCATCCTTTATCCCAGGTTTTTCCTAAAAATGTGAAATAACAGTAATGAAGTTTCCAGGACAACAAAAGGATGGAACTGAAACTAAAGTCATTAAGAACTAAACATATAACTACAAAGCTTTTACCTCAAACAACTGAAACATAGACTTCATGTTAATCAGGCTTTGCCTAGATTCTCGATACACACTTCCAATGAAGTTCAGAGGCAACGAAAGTTGGAACAGAAGGCCATTAACCATTACCTATATATCAAGATTTACTCAAAATAATCGAAATAAGTTGAAAACAAAGAAAAAAGCAAAAAACATGAAACAACTGGAACTACATGGTGAATCATGGTTAAAATAAATCATTGTTCTGAATGCACATAAATAGCTCATAATCGTTGATCATTTTGACAACCCTAGAGTAGCATTTGATGATTTTCCACCCACTGTGTGTATGAGAAATGGACTGTAGGGCCACATGTCATACAAACATGGATGGCATATGATCAAACTTTTTCCAGAATAAAGAAAATACTGCAGAAACATGACTTTCCCACTGTTTGACCTAGAAATATTACCAACCATGCCAAATGACATAAGAAATGCAATAGTGCATCAAATAAGATATAAATGGATGTCATAAAGAATTACCAAGTCACCAACAGTCAGAGCACCAGTTATTATACCGTACGAGCTCAAAACAATTACTATGGATAAAGCTGAGCTAAATATGATATTTTGTCCAAAGTTCAGGCAGGCAAGGCTACTTTGTGTTTTGAGTGCAGCATCCTCATACTTTGACCACATTGTGAAAAATAAAGAGCAGTTAATAGATCAAATTTCATGAACAAACTTATGATACTCTAATGTAATATGTTAGTATTCATCAAATGTACAAAGCATATCCTGATATCCTGAACAACTGGTCAAACAACTTATACAACTCCTAATGGTTTGTGAAGATTAAAAAATCCCAGATTGATAATGTGGTACATGGGGTTCCTTTATATATAGGGAGTACTGACTTGACTAATGGAAACAGATCTCATCTCTTTCCAGTTCCCTAACATATCATATCTCTTTATTAACTAAAGAGTCCTATGCTTACTTGACTCCTTCCTAATACTTCACTTTACCTGCCATACGGGTTAGCCCACTGCCATAACACAACCCACATGTTATGTATGTTAAAAACATAAAAGACACAATATATTTAAGAAAGCTTAAATAATAGCAAACCTGTAGGGTAGTTTCAAGGTCAAAAGGTGAGCAGTCGCTGGAAAATGATCTCATGTATGCCCTCACTTTTATACCAACTTCAACTCTGTTCCTAGCAAGCATGTCCATCAGCATCAAGTCCATTCAAGCAAAAGCCTTTGGACAGAGCATTTCAAGGATTAAAGCAAAAACACGAGAGAAGCAGCAACAAAAGAGTGAGAAAAGAAACAAACAGAGTGACCTTTCTCCAATTCCAAGTTCTGATGAAAGCAACTACATCACAAAATCCTCTCAAAAAAAGTATCACGCGGGGAGGAAAATACACCACCTCATAAGCAACATTCACAATGCCAATGAAGATACTAAATCCATGAAATGTCATAGTCTCAGGTTCTTGCAAAACAAAAAAAACTAAAGGTGTGCCCTACCACCAATAGGACGACATGGGCAGAAGAAAAGCTAAAAGGGGACAAAAAATTTCCCCACATCTCCTCCTTGCAACCAAAATCTCAAAGAACCACCCTCCTCACAAGCACTTCCAAAACCCTAGCATAAACCCTAGAGCTAGGAGAGCACCAAAGAACCCTCCTTTACTCTCCTCTGTGACCCCCACAAGCCAAGAACCTACCAGCCAGTAGTCTCTACCAAGAAACTAACCAATTTTACACAAGAGAATAAAGCTCACCAGATCGAGCCCGCACTGGCAGCGGTGGCGGCTGATTCGCGCTATAGATCGTGGACTCAACGGGAGCGGCAACGCAGCGGCGGCGCGTGATGGCAGTAAAAGATGGGCCACGGCGCGCCGTGCCACGTGCGAATGGCAGAAGAACGCCACGCCGCGCCGCATCTTCGTGGCATCGGGCGGCGGCGGTGCCACATTGCGCCAGTGCTGGCGGCGACGGTGCAGTCTGCTGCTCTCGCATGTGGGCGGGGCAATCGGAGCGGTGGTCCAGTGGCCGAGTTCGCGGGGCTGGACAGATGGGGGGAGGAGAGGACGGGGAGGGGAAAGTGGTCATACAGTCCTGGAAGGAGGAGAAGAGGACAGGGAGGGGAAAGTGGAAGGTGACTATGAGCGGCTAGTACAGGTTGGGTTGGTGAACTCAGGACCTTAACAAATTATAAAAAACATAAGGACTTTTCTGTAAAAACGTGATGTGTAGGGCTGTGGGAGCGCAAATCGCCAGCTGCTTTTAATCAGATCGACCCAGTCTGGCCTTTTTCTTATAGGACCAGTTCGTACTGCTATTTCGTAAACACTGTATACCTGAAAGCCTGAAAGTCTGAAACAGCTCTTGTGTTGTAACTTTGTAGCTTCAGATCAGGTCTCATAACTGATGAGTTGTAAGGGTGTATTTAGTTGAGCTGTATATTTTAAAAAGTTATTGTGAGTAGCTGTGAAAAATCTATTATGAGATATCGGCTATAGAAAATATGTGATTTTTTTTGTTGGAATAATCGTGGATCTGTGGTAGAGACTCATGAAGCTTAACAACAGAAAACGACGATTTCGTATCTCAATTAACAATAAATGTAATAAGCTTGTATGGACTAGCGAAGGGAACAAACAGCGCAAACCTTAGAGTCCTAAAATCTAGGAAATAGACAACTTTCGTTTTATACTGACAAAAATTAAAGTTATTGTAGTTAGAAAAAATAGTTTAATCAGTTACTTGTTTGATTTAGCTTTTACATTTCTAACAAGAAATTGGTTAAAAAACTAAACTAAACACTCTCTAAGTTTATCGATAGAGTCCACATCAAAAGGAGCATGCATGCACTTCAGAGTACACACGGTCGGATCTAGAAAAGGTGGTTTGTCGAGCGCAAGAAGATCTGGCTGCTTTCTGGTCATTATACTATTCGCTTGAAAAGAAGGAAGTTCCTCGATCTTACGAATGAACAAATGATTAATGCTGGCTGTTGAATCAGAGCTACTTTGATGTCTTCAGTTCGGATACTTGGCCTGGTCACATGAGGAGAGAGTATGGGAGGGACCAGCACCCACAGGATATTCAGCATAAAAATTGATTTAGCTTAGCATAAACAAGAACAACCATGTGGGCCTGTGATCTCAACTCCTAGCAGTTAGCACACACTGAACCAGACCAGCAGATCGCTATGAGCATGACATTCCCTCACTGCTTGATCCATCACAACTGTAGTCGATAGGTAGAAGCCCCATTGGTGGTAGCCATCGTGAGCAATCTCCATCGAGAAATTGTACTGAACATCTAAATCTTTTTCATCCATATATATTTAGAAATTATTTCTACCATCAGGTAGTAGTAGAAATTAGAGTGTAAAATCTTCCAAAAAATAAGTGGTGCAAATATATAAATTTATAAATTTATACAATAGGTACGCTAGACGGAAAAGTGAAAAAGATGGATTAATACATATTTGCTAATAATGAATATACTAAAAATATGATCAACCAAAAATACTAATTTATCCTTTCAAATCAACAAGCAATTCAACTGGCAGCGGTAGTAATGCAGCTCTCTTCGTCTTGCCACAACGGCAACTCATGCAGGAGAGGGCAACCGTCCAATATCCATCCTGTTCTATACAGAGAGCTAACAGCCAGACAAAGCGTGGAAGAGAGAGACCCTCTGTTAGATAATCTAGTTTGTTCACTTGTTTATTTCTGGTTGTATCTTGTTGGCATGCACATTCTGTTAGAGATGTGCCCAGTTCTCTCGCTCTCACCGCGCTGCGTCGTGAGGTGAAGCGAGTGCTGCATGGCATCTGGTGCGTGTCGTGCACTTAGTCGTAGGAAGAGTAGTGGTGGTGCGGGACCTCGCTGCAAGGTGGAATGGCCGGACTACATTCAGTTGTGCTCAGAATAAGTAGAGAAGATAATCAGAGAAAACACTGCTTGGGTTGCGCAGCACAAAATCCTGCTTCGGAGTTTTGTCAGATTAGCAAGGGCATGGCGATGTCCAGAACACCACCACGTCGTGGCAGCGCGCCGGCGAGTGAGCAGCGACGAACGTCGCCAGCGATCCTCGCTGGAATTTTAGGCTTGGCCCATTTTAATATTTTAAAAATTCCTAATAAATCTCAAAGGTCTATGTCATACAAGAGGATGATAGAAATATTTAGTTCCATATTGCTAGTGTAGGTAAAGGATGACCAACTTATATAGTGGAGTTGTCTCTATCCCACTAAGCTATGTGTATGGGGGAGAGAAAGGGAGCTCTACACGCGCTCGCTCTCCTCGTCTGGCCGGGCTCAGGCACGGGCTTCGCGGGCGCGTGGCACCTGCGTGAATATTCAGGATATAGAAACAGACTCGGTTTAGATCACGATCGTGACGCGAGATCGTGTCGTCCCTATATAAATACCCGTCTATCCGCCTGTATTAGATTAGATTAAAACATATCAGAACCAAAAATCGAGCTAGGGTTTTTGCTCTGCTGCGCCACCACCGTAACCTACTCCATCCCGCCCGCCAGCGTGCACCGGTGAATGGGAGAGCAGGTCTTTAGAACCAGTCATCCTTGTGATCCTGTACCGGGAGAGGGCGAATAAGGTTTTTAGAAAGCGCTTTGCTCTACTGCTCACGTCCGTCACCACGGCGCGCCTTCCGCCGATCGCCGTCGTCTGCGGTCCGACACCAATAGGAACCAATCTGCACCGATCGTGACATCCTCGTCTGTAAGCATACAATACATGTGCTGTGATCTACTGATGTTTTTAATCATATTTTTTGAAACCATGATTAGATTGTTCCTGTTAACTAGTATGTTAGATGTGTACATGCTAGTTCTTATGGATGTCATGATTTATCTATTTTAGAATTTAATACTGTAATTGTCTAATTATTCAACAATCTAAAAACTTTATCTTAGGCAATCTATAATTTATTCAATGGCTGGTTTTGCGGATGCACTAAGACCGAATTTTTTTTCTGGTGTGTATTTTAAGAGATGGCAAGCAAAGGTCTATCTCTGACTTACTGCTATAAATGTATGGGAAGCGAGACTTGGCCAACCTAAAACCGAAATTTCTTCTAATGAGCAGAAGAAATTCGCGGAGGCCAATAATCTCTTCGTGAGGTGCATTCTAGGCGTGCTCTCTGATCGTCTGTGTAATGTTTACATCACTGTGACAGGTGCGAAAAAGTTGTGGGATGGTCTGATTGCAAAATATGGCGCATCAGATACAGGCAGTGAACTATACCTCATAGAGAGTTTCCATGACTACAGGGTGGTGAATAACTGTTCTCTGGTGAAATAAGCTCATGAGATTATGTGCACTGTAAAAAAACTTGACCTCGTTAAGTGTTCTCTACCCGATAAGTTTGTGGCTGGTTGCATAATTACAAAGTTACCTTCTTCATAGAGGAACTTCGTTACTACTTTGAAACATCAAAGATAGGAGATATCAGTTGAAAACCTAATAGCATCTCTTGATGTTGAAGAGAAAGCTTGGGCAAAGGACGCTTCTAAGAAAGGAGACGAGGGCCAGACTAACACCAACATGATACATAAGTCCCCGTATAGCCAGAACAAAGGGAAAAATAAGCCTACCAAGGTTATGAAAACCACTACCTTCAAGAAAAAGAAGAAAAATAAAGCCGAATTGAATTGCTTTACTTGCGGTGAGCTGGTACATTCTCTAAGGATTATCCAGATTATGCAGACCGCAAAGGGCAAAGAGCAAAGAATGTCAACATGGTGACCATTGGCAATACTGAGGACGGGTACGGTAATCTACCTACTGTCTTTTAGTCTTTCAAACTACCAGCTGATAGCTTGATACGGGTGCCAATGTTCATGTGTGTGCTGACATATCTATGTTTTTTTCTTACCAGACTGTCTAGGATTCCTCCGTCCTAATGGGGAATGGGTCATATGCTTCTGTTCATAGTGTTGGCATGGTAGATCTAAAGTTTACTTCGGGAAAGGTCGTGTAGCTGAAGAACGTGCATCATGTCCCTACTATCAACAAGAATCTTGTTAGCGGTTTTGTTCTATGTAAGGATGAGTTTAAGGTAGTTTTAGAGTCAAATAAATTAGTCATGTCGAAACATGTACAATTCATTGGTAAATGTTATGATTGCGGAGGTCTGTTCCGTTTTTTCCTTTCAAATTTTAGCAATAAGTCAATGAACCATATTTGTAGCAATATTAATGATGATGCGAGTATTTGGCATTCACATTTATGTTACGTTAATTTTAGCTTGATGTCTCGACTTTCTAGCATTAGCTTAATTTTGAATTTCACTATTGCCAAAGGTTCTAAGTGTCATAGTTGTGTGTAATCGAAGCAACCTCGGAAGTCTCACAGGGCAGCTGAGAAGAGAAACTTAGCACCTCTAGAACTCATATATTCTGATCTTTGCGAGATGAATGGTGTGTTGATAAAGGGTGAAAAGAAATACTTTATGACATTAATTGATGATGCTTCTAGATTTTGTTATGTTTATCTGTTACAAACTAAGGATGAGGTATTAGACTACTTTAAAATCTATAAGACCAAAGTTAAAAATCAACTAGAGAGAAAGATCAAACGTCTAAGGTCAGATCGTGGTGGTGAATATTTTTCCAAAATATTTGATGAATTCTGTGAGGAACACGATATTATTCATGAGAGGACGCCTCCCTATTCGCCTGAATCAAATAGGGTTTCCGAGAGAAAAAACCGCACGCTAACTGACTTGGTTAATGCCATGTTAGATACTGCCAGTTTATTAAAGGCATGGTGGGGGGAGGCTCTGTTGACTGTATGTCACATCCTGAATAGAGTTCCAAACAAGAATAAAGAATAAACTTGATATGAGATATGAATTGGGAGAAAACCATTACTTTCTTACTTGCGCACTTGGAGATGTTTGGTAAAAGTCAATGTCCCAATTATGAAGAAACACAAGTTGGAAACTAAGATAGTGGATTATGTCTTTCTAATCTATGCTCAGAGGAGCATGGCGTATAGATTTTTAGTAGTCTAATACGCCATGCTCCTCTGAGCAAAGAACGTTTCAAGATACAATCAACGAAGCAGTTAGCCATGCGCTGATTAATCAATCTAGTGTATTGGTAAATACTTTGCATGGTTTAATAAAAAAGACAGTAGATGGGTCTATCGCCTAGGAGTTACCCCAAGGGCCGGTCTATTTTTAGCAGAGGTCATCGGCACCCGTGATCTTGAGTAAACCTCCACCGATGATAGCCATCCCATCGCCAGTGACATATGGATTAGAGCGCAACATGGTACTGAGCCTGATACCGCTAGCCCCAATGCCGATTGGTACTTCACCGCAGATGTACCAACCTCTGTCGAGTGTACCTCCGCCGGGGTACCATTATACGGCTTATTATAGACCTCCACGATAATAGATGAATTTTGAAGGAACGATGCCTCAAAACAATTATTAGCATCAAGAAAGGGCAGCAACACCAGTGCCGAATTATTCGACGCCGAAAGAAGACAATTTCTTCTTTAAGATTACAAAGATTATGAGAGATCAATTTAGACTTAAGCCGAAAGAACAAAGTTATATGTATCGGCATCCATACCCAGATTGGTTTGATAGGGTGCCGTTACCAAACAGGTATAGAGTCCCGGATTTCTCAAAGTTCTTTGGTCAAGACAGTACATCGACAGTTGAGCATATGAGCCATTTCCTCGCACAGTGTGGAGATGCATCGGTTGAAGAAGCTCTTAGGGTCAGATTCTTTTCGTTGTCTCTGTCTGGATCGGCTTTCTCTTGGTTCTTCTCCCTACCGCCAAATTCGATCAAGGGATGGGCCGATTTAGATAAACGATTTCACAAGTACTTCTTCGCTGGAATCCAGGAGATGTAGCTGATGGACCTGACAGTCATAAAACAGTGCATGGATGAATCAGTACCAGATTACATTCAATGTTTCCATGATGTGAGAAGCCGATGCTATAGCCTCAGCTTGACCGACACTCAATTGGCCGAATTAGCATTTCAAGGCCTTTTGCCGCTGATCAGGGAGAGGTTTTTATCTCAAGAGTTTAACTGCCTGTTGCATTTGGCGCAAGGGTATCAGTCCATGAAAGCCGATTCCAAGAAATATGCATGGAGAAGACACAGAAGCGAGTAGCGTAGTTATAGTTTTATTCATCGAATTCAGAGCAAGAAGACTCTGATGGTGATGTCGCCTCGGCCGAGTGGGCTAGGTTGAAAAAGATAATAACTTGCCAGTGGGCTAAAACCACCGAGAAGGAGCAGAGGTATGACTTTGACATCAGTAAGGCGGACAAAATCTTTGATTTGCTTCGGAAGGAAAAGCAGATCCAGCTCCCATCGAATCACATAATTCCATTGGCGAAAGAATTGAAGAAAAGAAAGTATTGTAAGTGGCACAATACCGGGTCCCATAGTATGAATGGATGCAAGGTTTTTTTGTCAATAGATCCAATCTGCTGTCGAGCAAGGGAGGATAAAGTTTAACGAAACGATAAAGCCAATGAAGATTGATGGAAATCCCTTCCCGATGAACATGGTGCACATCGGCTTACCAAGTTTTCACGCTGAGAAAAGGTGAACTCTGAGACCTCATGTTAGGCCTCATAGGCGGTATGAAAGGGAACAACGTGCCACACCATACGGACATGAAGAGAGGATTGATCCACACTGGGAGTGCACCTTTTTTCATTTCTGCTGGAAAAATAATATGAGACACCCGTCAATTAAGAATTGTCCAGAATACGCTGAAAAGGTTAGTCAAGATGATATCAGTTCTAAGGACCAGTCCCCAAGGAAAAGAGTACCTGCAAAAGAGTGGTTAGGGTGACCCAAGCAAGGGGATATGGACGATCGGCGCATTCTAGCTAAAGACAGATGGCAAGGGGGTCAAAACCCTGTAAAAGCCTCGATGGTGTCCAGAAGGTTTAACACGGAGTCAGAAGAGGAGGCTCCAACATCAGAGGCATTAGGAACAGTTATTAGGAGAATATGAGGAGTATCGACAAAGCAAACGATGAGTGAGAAAAGAATGATGCCCGAAGAAAAAAACCGATACAGAAGACAAGCCGATGGAAGTAAACATAGTTTTTATATTTCCTGCAGAGTATAGGGCGCCTACATAGGATGGTGAAGAGGAGGAGCTATCGGCTACATAGTTGTTACTGCAACCGCAACTGGTGACATTTGAAAAGCCGGAAGAGGATGAGTATCGGCACTTGAGGCCCTTGCATATCAAGGGACACATGGACGGAAAGCTGATGTCGAAGATGTTGGTCGATGGAGGAGCTACCGTTAACATAATGCCATATTACACATTCCGTAAGCTCGATAAGATGAATGAGGATCTAGTAAAGATCAACATAGTGTTAAAAGACTTTGGTGGCAATTTAATAGACGCCAAAGGAGCTTTGAACGTTGAGCTCACGGTCGGAAGCAAAACACTACCGACCATGTTTTTCGTGATTGATGGTATGGGTTCGTATAGTCTCTTGCTGGGAAGGGATTGGATTCACGTCAATTGTTGTGTTCCTTTTATGATGCACCAGAGTTTAATGCAATGGCAAGGTGATCAAGTTGAAGTTATCCAAGCTGACAGATCAGTTGTCGTATCCACAGCCGATGCACCTGACTTTGAGAATATGGATTGCCTTTCTGGATGAGTCTGGGAGAGGATTTTTTAAGGGTGTCAGATCTTGGCCTCCAACCGATCAACAAGATGATTCTAGGCCTAGATCCGTGTCAAGAGAGATAGATGACGAAGAAGATAAGCTCGAGAAAGGGTTTACGTTTGCCGATAAATTAGAGGAGGTGGACATCGGACCTGGAGACAGGCCAAGGTCGACGTACATTAGTGTCAAATTGCCTTCTTCTATAAAAGACAAATTGGTTGCTTTATTAAAAGAGTTTCAGGATTGTTTTGCTTGGGAGTACCACGAGATGTCTAAATTAAGCCGATCGATCATAGAACATCGGCTCCCAATAAAAAAAAGATTTCGGCCGGTAAAGTAGGGTTAGAGAAGATTTAAGCCAGAGATGTATCCTCACATAAAAGCCAAAATCACAAGACTATATGAAGCAAATTTTATAAGACCATGTCAATACACAGAGTGGGTATCAAATATAGTCCCAGTATGGAAAAAGAACGGTCAATTGAGGGTTTGTGTAGATTTTAGAGACCTAAATAAAGCTACACCTAAAAATGAATACCCGATGCCGACAGCAGATCTGCTAGTCGATGCGGCTTCAGGGCATAAGATCATCAGTTTTATGGATGAGAATGCCGGGTATAATCAAATATTCATGGCAGAGCAGGATATCTCAAAGACCATATTAGGTGCCCTGGAGCCATCGGTTTATTCGAGTGGGTTGTTATGACTTTCGGTTTGAGAAACACCGGGGCAACATATCAAAGAGCAATGAATTATATATTTCATGATCTAATTGGCTCTCTAGTGGAGATTTATATTGATGATGTTGTCGTAAAATCAGAGGATAATAAAGGGCATCTAGCTGATTTGAGGAGAGTTTTTGAGAGGGCAAAGAAGTATGCCCTTCATATGAATCCCAAAAAATATGCCTTCGGCATATCGGCAGGGAAATTTTTGGGTTTCATGGTTCACGAAAGAGGTATTGAAATAAGCCAGAACATTATTCAAGCAATCAAGAATACAGTACCACCAGAGAACAAGACAAAGTTACAGTCACTAATCGGTAAGATCAATTTTGTCCACCGATTCATATCAAACCTATCAGACCGATTAGAGCCGTTCACGCCTTTGCTGAGAATAAAAGGAGAGGAATTTATTTGTACTAATAAACATCAGAAAGTATTCGACGAAATTAAAGACCGTCGTGGGGCTGGTGTCTCGACAACAGGTTCTGCAACATATTGCATATCGAGTTGTGGTTCAATAGGAGCTGAAACACTTTTGAGTGGTTCTCGAATCTCTTCGAGTCGCACCGTGCTCCTACTAACTCTTTTCGAGAGAAACTCTTTCTCAAGAAAAGCACCATTCCGGGCGACAAACACTTTGCCTTCTTCCCGGTTATAGAAGTGGAAGTCTTACTTAGACGAGTAGCAAGATTAATTTCAATAACATTTATACCTGAAGTGGAAGTCTTACTTTCTTTCTTCTTCTTGAGTTCTTCCAAGTACAACTTACAATTCCTCTACCAATGACCAATCTTATGACAGTGGTGGCAAGCGTCAGAAGTAGCAGGGCCAATCTTGGACTTTCCAACAGGTTTAGGCTTAGAGCTCGAGATCTCATCTGAAGTTTTAGCCTTGCCCTTGTGTTTTCTCTTCTTGCTATCCTTCTGAACCATCATCACATGACTAGAGCTTTTCTTAATGCTTTCCTCAGCAGTCTTTAGCATCCGATGCAATTTAGCCATACTTTTTACGATGCTGTTCATATAAAAGTTCAAAATGAATGGCTCGAAGCTCGCAGGGAGCGACTGGAGAATCATATCCATAGCCAACTCTTGGCCAAGGGGAAAACCAAGTTTTTCTAGACTCTCAATGTAACCAATCATCTTGATCACATGAGGACTGACTAGACTGTCTTCTGCCAACCTGCAAAAAAAAAGAATTTTGAGGTGTTGTACCTCTCGGCCCAACCTTGGTTCTCAAACATGCCTTTGAGTCCCACGATCATATCGTAGGCATCCCTGTTCTCATATTGCTTCTGAAGCTCAGAGGACATACATATAAGCATGAGACAGCTAACATCAATTGAATTGTTGGCGTGCTTCTCATAACCCTTCCAATCTGCGGCAGATGCATTATCAGCTGGTTCATCAGGATAGGGCTCCTATAGAACATATTCCCTTTTCTCTTATTTGAGAACAATTCTCAAGTTTCTATTGATGGAAATATGCCCAAGAGAATTTAGGGGAACCAAAAGTTCTGGCTAAAAGCCGAAAGTTCCGGGTTCTAGTGCATCCAGAAGTTCTGGGCCAACCCAGTTTCAGTTTCTGGAGGAGCCGGAAGTTCCGGTTGGACCAAAAGTTCTGGACTGCCTAAAAACTGGATTCTGGACGAACCGAAAGTTCTGGTTAGGACTAGAAGTTCTGAGTCAAGACGAACAGATTAGATCTGTTGGGCTTTAATACTGACTAAAGGCCCACGAGAGGGCACTATATAAAAAGAGGTGGGGCTAGCACGAAAAGGCTGTTGTTGCTGTTGATTCGATCTAACCCTAGCTGTCACCTCTCCTAGCTACACCGGTTGTAGCGATCTTTCCTCTAATCTCCCGCACGGTACTAGCATACAGGCGAGAGGTGATCTCGTCCCTGTATGTGTGGATACCGTAGAGGCACCACTGCTACATCGGTGCTGATCTTCTTCCGTGGAGATTGCCGGACTACGTCGTCTTCATCGCTGATGAACGGACGGAGCTGGGCGGAGTTCTTCAAGGACGTGCTTCACTAACTCTTCTTCTACTGTCCTAGCGCGTCTTGTGGCTAGAGGTAATGATCTATGATCCTATTATATGCATGGTTCCTGGACGAACGGGATAAAATTTTTAAAATTATCGCTAGCATAGCCTCCCCATAACCCAATAGTGGTATCAGAGCCAGGTTCGTAGTGTTCGATTTGGATCGATCACATATAGGTGATATGTGGTGGAAATAGATTGGATCTATTATTTTTCGTTAGATTTTCGGAAGTTCCGGGCATGACCCGGAAGTTCTGGGCCGAAATAATTTTCGATGCAGAATGTTATTTTTGGAAGTTTCGGTTGGACCGGAAGTTCTGGGTTCGGAAGTTCCGGTTGGAGCAGAAATTTTGGACAGAAATAAATTCCGTACAAAAGGTTATTTTTAGAAGTCCTGGGTATGACCTAGAAGTTCTGGGCCTAAATAAATTCGAGTCAGAAGGTTGATTTCGGAAGTTCTGGCCCTGAGTCGGAAGTTTTGGGCCCTTCGACCGAAAGTCCTGGGCCTTTTGAGCCGGAAGTTCCGGGTATTATTAAGTCACATGTAGATTCTATGCCTAACTTGTTTTTGCAGAGAATGTTATGACTGGTATGGCCTTGCATTGTATAAGATACAAGTATGTAATTTTCATGGCCTGCATGTCATGGTTAATTGCAGCCTAAGGCTATTTAAATGTTGTACGACCTGCGCGTTGATATGTGATGCTTCTCCTCATGTAATTAGTATAGTGCTATTTTGTGAAATAGACTGATACAAGTTTATAGAGGCCTGAAGCGTGATGACCCGAAGGACAGGAACCATGGAGATGGAGATCACCATGTGAAAAGGGCCATACTATGTCACAGTTAATATGATTGCCTGTGATGTTTTCTTATGTTCCTGTCATACTATTCTTTAACGTTCCGTGTGCGGTAGACATTGTTACCGTGTTAGAATAGTTTTCCTCAGAAAATTAAGAACTTTGATACCCTTTCCAATAGCGGCACCTACAAAGGTTTTGATCATTGTATGGTGGGTTTACCAAAGCAGGGTGCCATATTTTATCTCAACCAGTTAAGGTAGATGTCGGACACTACATGCATAGTATTGGTTTGTTTAACAAAGTTATCAAAACGGTTTTGGGCTTTGGGGCATGGAGTTGGGAGTCGGGCATTGGATACCACCCCAACGAACAAGAGTCACATAGGATGTGATTAGCAAGTATTGCTTACCTATGTCACTAATCTTCTAGCAGTGATGCCAAAGCTCACTAGGAGTTAAATGAATATGGATCTTGTCCCACAATGTATCATTAGAGGGAAAGCTATTATTTTACATATTATGGTACATTTTTTATTTGATAGAAGATCAACATAGCATAGTGCTGAACCTTGCATTTTGTTGTAGATCATGATACTTACTGCAAAGAATACTTCTGTTTTTAATCTGTGATCTATCCTAGAGAGGGAGAAATTGTCTGAAACAAATTTTATTGACTAGTACAGAAATTTGAGAATTGTTCTCAAGCAGGAGAAAAAGGATTATGTTCTAGAGGAACCCCATTCTGATGAACCAACGGATGATACACCATTTGCTAATAGGCGGGCTTATGAGAAGCACGCCAATGATTCAGTTGATGTCAGCTGTCTCATGCTTGCTTGCATGTCCTCTGAGCTTCAGAAGCAATACGAAGACAGGGATGCCTACGATATGATCGTGGGACTCAAAGGCATGTTTGAGAACCAAGCACGGACTGAGAGGTATAATATTTCAAAGTCCTTGTTTGCGTGTAGGTTGGCGGAAGGCAGTCCAGTGAGTCCTCATGTGATCAAGATGATTGGTTACATTGAGAACCTAAAAAAATTTGGGACTGCTCTTGATAAAGATTTGACCACAGATGTGATTTTACAGTCGCTTCCTGTGAGCTTCGAGCCGTTCATTCTGAATTTTCATATAAATAGCATGCAGAAGAGCATGGCTGCACTGCATGGGATGCTCAAGACAACCGAGGAAAGCCTTAAGAAAAATCCTAGTCATGTGATAATGGTTCAAAAGGAAAGTAAGAAGAGAAAGCATAAGGAAAAGGCTAAAGCTTCAGAGGCGATCTCGAGCTCTAAGTCTAATCTGATTGGAAAGTCTAAGTCGGACCCTACTAACTCTGACACTTGCCACCACTGCCATAAGCCTGGCCGTTGGTGGAGGAATTATAAGTTGTACTTGGAAGAACAAAAGAAAAAGAAGGGAAGTGTGACTTTCACTTTAGGTATAAATGTTATTGAAATTTATCTTGCTACTCGTCTAAGTGATTCATGGGTATTTGATACCGGATCAATGATTCACACTTGCAGATCGTTGCAAGGGCTGAAAGGGACTAGGAAGTGTGCAAGAGACGAATTGGATGTTCGCGTCGGCAATGGTGCAAAAGTTGCTACGTTGGCCATCGACGTTTATTCTTTGTCGCTACCCTCATGATTAGTTTTGGAACTGAATAATTGTTATTTCATTCCCGCCTTGGACAGAAACATTATCTCTTCCTCATGTTTAGAGGAAGACGATTTTGAATTCGTAATAAAGAACAAGTGTTGTACGATATTTTCGAATAGTATGCTCTATGGTGTTTGTCCATTGTTGAATGGCTTATATATTCTGAATCTTGAGGATACACATGTTTATAACATTAATATTAAGAAGTCTCGGCTTAATGATTTGAATTCTACCTATGTTTGGCATTGTCGTTTAGGTCATATAAATGAGAAGCGCATGCAGAAGCTCCATAAAGATGGGTTTTTAGAGTCATTTGATTTCGAATCGTTTGACAAATGTGAGTTTTGTTTACTTGGCAAAATGACTAAGTTGCCTTTCACTGGTCAAAGTGAGAGGGTAAATGAATTGTTAGCCATTGTACATATTGATGTATGTGGACCAATGAGTTCTACGGCCAGAGGTGGTTTTCAGTACTTCATCACTTTTACCGATGACTTTAGTAGATTTGGTTACATCTACCTAATGAGTCATAAGTCAGAATCCTTTAAAAAGTTCAAGAAGTTCCAGAATGAGGTACAAAATCATACAGGCAAGATAATTAAATTTCTACGATCAGATCTTGGAGGTGAATATTTGAGCCATGAGTTTATTGATCATCTAAAGCAGTGTAGAATTGTTCCATAGCTGACTCCACCTGGCACGCCCCAATAGAATGGGGTATCCAAGTGGAGGAACTGAACTTTGTTAGACATGGTCCGGTCGATGATGAGTCAAACTGATCTTCCATTATCTTTCTGGTGATTCGCTTTAGAAACTACTGCTTTCACGTTAAACAGAGTTCCATCTAAATCTATGAAGAAGACACCATATGAGATATGGACTGGAAAGCGTCTCGGGTTGTCTTTTCTAAAGATATGGGGTTGTGAGGCCTATGTAAAACGTTTGACGTCTGATAAGCTCACTCGCAAATCTAATAAATGTTTCTTTATGGGATATCCTAGAGAAACCAAAGGATATTACTTCTACAACTAGAAAGAGGGCAAATTCAAGGTGTTGATTATGATGAAACATTTTCGCCCGTCGCAATGCTAAAGTCTATCCGGATCATCCTAGCAATTGCCGCATATTATGACTATGAGATATGATAAATGGATGTCAAAACGGCTTTCTTTAATGGAAACCTAAGTGAGGATGTGTAGATGACATAGCCTGAAGGTCTTGACGATCCAAAGAATGCTGGGAAAGTTTGCAAGCTGCAAAGGTCTATTTATGGGCTGAAGCAGGCTTCTCGGAGTTGAAACCTTCATTTTGATGAGGTAGTCAAAGGGTTTGGCTTCATAAAGAACAAAGAAGAGCCTTGTGTTTCTGAGTTGGGTGTTGTCCCTAGTGCGTCCAGTCCAGCGGACCTTTATTGTGATAATAGTGATGTCATTACGCAAGCCAAGGAGCCTAGGTCACACCAGTAGTCCAATTATATACTACGGCGCTATCACCTCATTAGAGAGATTATAGATAGAGGTGATATAAAGATATGCAAGGTGCACACGGATTTAAACATTGCCGATCCGTTGACGAAACCTCTCTCGTAGCTCAAGCATGAGGTGCACTTGAGCTCTATGGGTATTAGATACTTACGTGAGGGAGTCTAGTGTATGTGAGAAAAAGGTGTCTTGTCTATGCTAATGTACATTTGGATAATTGGTTATCTTGTTTCTTGAATAAATATCTTTTACATTGATCAACAAGTATGTGACTTATTTGTAAAACTCTTTGTTTTATGATGATGTTATTCTAAATGATCTCTAATCCCATATCATCATATGGGACAGTGATGATTTATAGATTAGCACATCTGTCTGATTGATGATCATGTTTCACGGATCACAGACATGGAGATGTCAAATTAGTGATGTGGACTCATGTTAGTGAACATGGAGTTGGATAGACCCACTTTGAGATACTACTAGGATTCTTATTCATGATGTGCCATCTGTTGTCATCTTAAATGGTGTACCTGTAGAATTCTTAGACCTGAGATCGTCATTGATTCCAGAATGTGTAGTGCACACTTAGGGGCTTCCAAATGCTATTCCGTAATTAGGTAGTTATAAAGGCTGTTTTCGAGTGTGTTGTGAAACATGTCGTAGGATGTGAGCGGTCAAGATAAAATTTACCCCTCCCAAATAACGGGAGAGACGTTTCTAGGCCCCTCGAGATAGTTGGATTGGAAAAGTGCATGGCCATGCCACTATGATCAAAGAGTTGATCATGATTAATCCACTATTTAATCGAGTGAAGTGTTGAGCTATCCACAAGGGTGGCACGAATCTCGCCTTGAGCTTGACTGATATCGTGTGATAAAAGGATTGGTGCGTGAGTATATCAAGGTTCAGAAAATATGATTTTGATTTTGTATGCTTTCGGGGGGTCAATATGTGCTGCTAGGTACCGCTATTGATCGGTGATTCAGAAAGGGTTTCCGGGTAGCGGTCGTTTGCATATGAACCTATCGGGTCGCACGCTTAAGGGGATGCGATTTAAAGCTTGCAAGAATTGGCTCTTGTGCAAGTGGGAGATTGATAGAAATATGTCCAAGAGAATTCTGGGGAACCAAAAGTTCTGGCTAGAAGCTGGAAGTTTCGGGTTCTGGTGCATCCGGAAGTTCCGGTTAGACCGAAAGTTTCAGGCCAGCCCAGTTTCGGTTTCTGGAAGAGCCAGAAGTTCTGGTTAGACTGGAAGTTCTGGGCTGCCTAAAAACTAGATTCTGGATGAACCGAAAGTTCTGGTTAGGACCGAAAGTTCTAGGTCTAGACGAACAGATTAGATCTGTTGGGCTTTAATACTGATTAAAGGCCCACAAGAGGGCACTATATAAAGAGAGGTGGGGCTAGCAAGAAAAGGCTGCTGTTGCTGTTGATTTGATCTAACCCTAGCCGCCACCTCTCCTAGCTGCACCGGTTGTAGCGATCTCACCCCTAATCTCCTGCGTAGTACTAGCATACCGGCGAGAGGTGATCCTATCCCTGTACGTGTGGATACCGTAAAGGCACCGCTGCTACATCGGTGCAGATCTTCTTCCGTGGAGATTGCTAGACTACGTCGTCTTCATCGCCGACGAATGGATGGAGCTGGGCGGAGTTCTTCGAGGACGCGCTTCACCAACTCTTCTTCCACTGCCCTAGCGTGTCTTGTGGCTAGAGGTAACAATCTATGATCCCATTACACGCATGGTTCCTAAACGAATGGGGTAATTTTTTTAAAATTAGCGCTAGCGTAGCCTCCCCATAACCCAACATCTATGCCAATCAATAAAGTTTGTTCCAGAAAGTTTTTCCTTTTCAAGAATCGATCGCAAATTAAAACTGAAAGTGTTACTAGCAGTAGGTGCCATGATCTACAACAGAGAATTGCAAATAGCAGCACTACGCTAATGTGAATCTTCTATCAAATAAAAGATGCTCCACTACATGATATGCAATTGTTTTCCCTCTTAAGACATGTAGTGGGATAAGATCCATATTCAACTAACTTCTAGTGAGCTTTGGCATCACTGCTAGAAAATTAGTGACATAGGTAAGCAACACTTTGCTAATCACATCCCTATGTGACTCTTGTTCGTTGGGGTGGCATCCAATGCCACGACGTCCAACTCCATGCCCCAAAGCCCAAAACCATTTGATAGCTTTGTTAAGCAAACCAATACTATGCTTGTGGATGTCCGACATCCACCCTAACTGGTTAAGATAAAAGATGGCACCCTACTTTGGTAAACCTACCATGCAATGATTAAAAACCTTCGTAGGTGCAGCTATTGGAAAGGGCATCAATGACTCTTAATTTTCTGAGAGAAACTAGCCTACTACACACAGAACATGAAAGAATAGTATGACAGGAACATAAATAAACATCACAGGCAATCATATTAAGTGTGACATAGTATGGCCCTTCTCACATGGTGATCTCCATCTCCACGGTTCCTGTCCTTCGGGTCATCACACTTCAAGCCTCCATGATCTTGTATGAGTCTATTACATCTAATAGCACTTTACAAATTACATGAGAAGAAGCATCACATGTCGATACGCAGGTCGTACAACAATAGAATAGCCTTAGGCTATAATTAACCATGACACGTAGGCCATGAAAACTACATGCGTACATCACATACATCACAAAGCCATACTAGTCACAACATTCTCTGCAAAAATGAGTTAAGCGTCGAATCTATGCGTGTCTAAAAGTGGATCCGGAACTTCCGTCTTAAGGCCTGAAACTTCCGGTCGAAGCCCAAAACTTCTGGCTCAAGGCCCAGAACTTTTGAAATCACCCTTCTGTATCGAATTTATTTTGGCCCGGAACTTCTGGGTCAAACCTGGAACTTTCAAAAATAACCTTCTATATGAAAATTATTTCGGCCTGGAAGTTCAGGCTAGAGCCTAAAACTTCCAAAAATCCGATGCAAGAATAATAGATCTAATCTATTTCCACCATATATCACCTATATGTGTATGATCCAGATCGAACACTACGCACGTAGGCTCTGATACTATTGGGGAACAGGTAGGCTACGCTAGCATAAAACAAAACTTTTCTACCCCGTTCACAAAACTTTTCTATCCCGTTCAATCCAGGAACCATATGAGTAATGGGGTCATAGATCATTACCTCTAGTCGCAAGACACGCTAGGGCAGTGGAAGAAAAGTTAGGGAAGCGCGTCCTCGATCAACTCTGCCTAGCTCCATCCAATCATTGGCGGCGAAGACGATACAGCCTTACGATCCTCATGTTGAGATGATCAGCGTCGTAATCGCAGCGGCACCTCTACGGTATCCACATGTACAGAGATGGGATCACCTCACGCCGGTATGCTAGTACCACGCACGAGGCTAGGAGAGATGCGGCCATAGCAGGTGAGGCCAGGGGAGAGGTGGCGGCTAGGGTTAGGGGAGGTCCAACAACCTTTTGCGTCCTAGCCTCTCCTCTCCTTA
>KE372413.1:521814-568449 GCA_000418225.1 Zizania latifolia | reverse complement strand
AGCACAGCACCGACCACGCCAGACTGCTTCTTCTCCACCCGGCGGTTTGATGTTTGGATGCACACCAACTGTTTGATGTTATTCCTGAATGGAGCTTGAAGTGATTTCTGCATGCCATATGTTTGTTGAAATGCCTATAACATTTTTGTGATGCCTGTGATATTTTTGTGATGCATTCAAGGTGTTTGATGAATTATCAATGAAGTTGCACATCAAGTGTTCGATCATTTGCGCATGAGTGCTGTGTACGTGTCTTTTTCAATAGAACATATGTTGCACTTGTTGATGCATTTTGATTGATCGTTTAACACTTGTCTTTACTTTGGGCAATTCCTTTTCGGTGTTTGTTTTTGGTGGAGATTGTATCAACTTGCTTTGAGTGGATATTTTTGCACAGCCTTGCGCTGAGTATCTTGAATCCACCCGCAAGTTCGATACAAGGAGTTGAGGAGATTTTATTTTTATCTGTGTTTTTATTTTACGCCCATTCACCCTCCTCTGGTCGCTAGTTTCGGTCCTACAGTCATCGGCGCAGGGAGGCGTGGCTCAGGGTCGGGGTGGCTCGTGGGGAGCGGAAGCCTGCTCGGGGCAGCGCGCAAGGGGCCGGTGCGAGGTGGGACGCCGCGTGGGACGCTGGCGAGAGCCACGATCTGAACGCTACTAAGAAGATGGAAGTGGAGGGTGGAGGGAGGAAAGAGGCTACTGGCGGCGGCTGAGAGTGGGAAGGGGGAGAGGAATGAGAATGAGTTAGGGTTTGGAGATAGTTTTTATATTTAGGATAATCGGGTAATCGGGTAAACGGGTATGGGTAGTCAATACCCATACCCGTACCTGTTTATCTGTCGGGTATGAAATTAAGAACAAAGCCGGCCCTAATAGGGTTTTTTCCCGTGGGTAAATGGGTAATCGGGTACGATTGCCATCCCTACTTAGTTGTGCTCAGAATAAGTAGATAAGATAATTAGAGAAAACACTGCTTTAGTTGCGCAACACAAAATCCTGCTTCTGAGTTTTGTCGGATTTGATACAATACGCGTCTATCGTTTTGCCGCTAGCGATTCATTGGAAATTCTGACACCCTTGAGTCTTGCTTTCGGTTGGATCTTCGTAAGATTAGGACAATTGATTTTTCCTATGATGTATCATCAATAGACATATATGATGACATGTTTTATATAAAACCAATATCTCACAGAAGCAAATTGAAAGGACACCATGAACCTCCTTTAGTTGTAACCTTCTCTAACGACAAGCATGACTTGAAATATGAATATATTGGTATAACTCTAAGTGCACACTACTAGAGAAGTGGGCTTTTATCCACCCCCTTTAGTACCGATTCAAATTTGAGCCGGTACTAAAAGTCCCCTACCACAGTCAAAAAATGGAGAGAGTCAAGGGTAGGTAAAACTGGTACTAATAAACAGTTTTAGTACCGGGACGTGAGACCGCCTGGTACTTTACTTAGTAGTATCGGTCAGCATCTCTAACTGGTACTAAAAATCTAGGCTTTAATACTAGGTGGGGATACCAACCGATACTAATAAACATGGCACCAGAGGGTCTCCTAACCCGGTACTAAAAACTTGAGCTTTAATACTAGATGGGGATACCAACCGGTACTAATAAACATAGCACCGGAGGGTCTTCCAACCTGGTACTAAAACTTTTTATTAGTGCCGGGTGCTTTCCCATCCGGTACTATCAAGATGAACAGTATAAATTGGCTCCTAGCTAGCACCGCTAGCTAGCTTCTGATGCAAGGAGAGGTGAAATTTCAATTCTTTACGGTGATCTTGAGCTTGCGGGTGCTTGAAGGTTAGTAGCTCCATTCTTTACTGTAAAATTAACTTGGTGCTTGATTTGTGAAATATGATACTTTAATTCCTGTAGCTTGTGATGTACCGGTGATCGAACAGAGTGGAACAGATAGGAGGTTATAGCAGTTGCTGAAATTTCAATTCTTTCCGATGATCTTAAGCCTGCGGGTGCTTGAAGGTTAGTAGCTCCATTCTTTACTGCAAGATCAACTTGGTGCTTGATTTATGAAATGTGATACTTTGATTCCTATAGCTTGTGATGTGCCGGTGATCGAACAGAGTGAAACAGAGATGAGGTTATAGTAGTTGCTGAAATTTTAATTCTTTGTGGTGATCTTGAGCCTGCGGGTGCTTGAAGGTTACTAGCTCCATTCTTTACTGTAAGATCAACTTGGTACTTGATTTGTGAAATATGATACTTTGATTCCTGTAGCTTGTGATGTGCCGGTGATCGAACAGAGTAGAACAGAGAGGAGGTTATAGCAGTTGCTAAAATTTTAATTCTTTACGGTGATCTTAAGCCTGTGGGTGCTTGAAGGTTAGTAGCTCCATTCTTTACTGTAAGATCAACTTGGTGCTTGATTTGTGAAATGCGATACATTATCTTGATAGAAGTATGGGAAGATTTGTAAAAAATATGATACTTTGATTCCTGTAGCTTGTGATATGCTGGTGATCGAACAGAGAGGAAGTTATAGCAGCTGCTAAAATTTCAATTACTTTTGGTGATTTTGTTCTTACGGGTGCCTGAAGGTTAGTAGCTCTATTCTTAACTATAAGATGAACTTGCTGTTTGATTTGTGCAATATGATCCATTATCTAGATGGGCGTACAGGTAGATTTGTGAAATGGGAAGAAAAAATTGCGTACGATACTAGATCTGTTGCAATGGAAGGCGGTAAATGGTATGTCAGACAAATGATTTGATGAGTTGTTACGGCTCATTAAAAATATGCTTCCAGAGGGTATCAATTTGCCTCAAATAACATACGAGGCAAAATAGGTTGTTTGCCCTCTAGGATTAGAAGTAAAAAAGATACATGCATGTTCAACGATTGTATTCTCTTTCGTGGCGAGGAGTACAATTCTTTATATACTTATCCAGTGTGCGGTGCGTCGTGATATAAGATTAAGCGTGGCGACACTGGTGACGTTGGCGTGGACCGTCACAGGAAGAGGGTTCCCGCTAAGGTGATGTGGTATTTCCCCATAATACCACTGTTGAAGCGTTTGTTCACAAACGTAGCACATGCTAAGATGATGTGGTGGCACAAAGAAGAACATAAGGTCAATGAAATGTATAGACACCCCGTTGATGGGACCCAGTGGAGAAATTTTGATAGAAAGTACTCAGACTTTATAGATGAGATAAGAAACATAAGGTTTGGCCTGAGTACGGATGGCATGAATCATTTTGGTGATTTGAGCAGTAGTCATAGTACCTGGCCTGTGACTGTATGTATCTATAACCTTCCTCCTTGGTTGTGCATGAAACAAAAGTTTATTATGATGACGGTTCTTATCTAAGGCCCGAAGCAACCTAGCAACGATATTGATGTGTACCTCAAACTATTGGTCGATGATTTATTATTGATGTGGAATGATGGTGTACGTGTATGGGATGAGTATAAACGGGAGGCCTTTACCCTACGAGCTATGTTGTTTGTAACCATAAATGATTGGCCTGCACTTAGTAACCTGTCAGGGCTAACTATCAAGGGATTCTAGGCATGCATCCAGTGTTTGGACAATACCGATAGCATGTATTTGCCAAATTGTAGGAAAGTCATGTACATGGGCCATGGTCGATTTCTCACTACCAACCACCCATTAAGGAAGAAATGTAAGCATTTCGGTGGGGCGGCGGAGCACTGTATTAGGCCTATTCATCGTAATGAGAGGCATGTATTCGCTATGGTCAAGGATCTAAAAGTGGTATTTGGAAAGGGTCGTACTGGTACCAAACCTGCAAAGAGTACATATGAAAACACAAAAATATGAAAAAAAATCTATATTCTGGGTCCTACCTTATTGGGAAGACTTAGATATCGATCACTCAATTGACGTAATGCACCTTATGACGAATCTGTGTGTCAACCTACTAGGCTTCCTAGGTGTATATGGGTCAGGCAAAGATACGCTACAGGCAAGGCAAGACTTGCAAGATATGCAACAGCAAGCTGACCTACACCCGAAACTAAGAGATAATGGTGCGTACTTACATTCCGCCAGCTACACACTTAGTAAGGAGGAGAAGGAAAGCATGTTTGAATGCTTGAACAATGTGAAGGTCCTGTCTGGATACTCCTCCAATATAAAGAAATTGATAAACATAAAAGAGAAGAAATTCATACACATAAAGTCTTATTATTGTCATGTGCTGATGACACAGTTGCTTCTGATTGCACTACGGGGTATTCTACCAGAAAATATTAGAGCTACAATCACAAAGCTATGTGCATTCCTTCACAAAATTTCACAGAAGGTAATTGATCCAAACCGACTAGAAAAGCTGCAGATCGATGTGGTCCACTGTCTTGTTAGTCTTGAGATGATCTTCCCTCTATCCTTCTTTGATATTATGACACATCTGCTTATTCACATTGTCAAAGAGATTAGTATTCTTAGCCCTGTATTCCTACACAACATGTTCCCTTTCGAGAGGTATATGGCGGTCCTAAAGAAGTATGACCGTAATCATTCTCGTCTAGAAGGATGTATCGCAAAGGGTTATGGAACAGAGGAGGTCACAGAGTTTTGTGTTGACTACATTGACGACCTCAATCCTATTAGAGTTCCTGTATCATGCCATGAGGGGAGGCTAAGAGGAAATAGCACACATGGGAATAAATCAATAATGATCAATGACCTCGCTTCGTTCGCTAAAGCACACCACACAGTTTTGCAACAATCATCTTTGGTGGCTCTATACATCGAGAAGCATAAGGAGATCCTATTCTCCAAACACCCTAGAAAGTCTGCGGCCTGGATTACACGTCAACGCATGGACAACTTTGGCAGTTGGTTGCGACAGCACCTGATGGGTAATGTCTCTGTTGGCAATCAACTGATCTGGTTGGCTATGGGGCCATCATCCTCAATCCTGATATTTCAAGGTTACGAGATAAACGGGTATACATTTTACACGAGGACTCAAGACAACAAAAACACCAACCAAAATAGTGGTGTACGTATAGATGCCGTGGACAGCACTAGAAAGAAGAACTCCTATTTTGGTGTCATAGAGGAAATCTAAGAACTCGACTACGAACCCTTGAAGGTTCCTCTATTTCGGTGCCAATTGTTGAAGCTTTCTGGAGGGGGTGTAATCATCGATCGATTTGGTATGACTACTGTTGAACTCAATCTTATTGGATACAAAGATGAACCATTCGTTCTCGCTAAAGATGTGACACAAATTTTCTATGTGCCTGACATGGCTAGTAAATCCAAAAAAAACCAGAAAAAGAGCATTGCCAAATCACAATTCAGAAAACAGGCCAAAACGACACATAGTTCTTTAAGGGAAAAGAAAAATCATGGGAGTAGTGCAGGTTGACACAAGCATCCTATTAGGCAATGAGGATGCTCCCTACGCACGGCACGATCACGACGAAGGAATGCTTGTAAAAAAGTAACACTCTTATAGTAATGTAAAGAATTTGTAATATATATAATTATGCTGGATTATATTGTTCTATGAATTTAATTATGGTTATGGTACTTTTCAAGAATTAATGAACCTTCAAATTAATAATAATTGGTTTTTATATTTATGGCTCATAAAGGTTTTTCCAAACCCTAGCGCGGGCTCCTAAAACCTCGTGCAGGAGCCCACGCTAGGGTTTGGGAAAACCTTTAGTATCGGATGAACATATGGACCAGTATTAAATAGGACTATTTATACCGGTCTATGTTGTTACCTAGCACTAAAGGATGGTTGTTTAAAAGGGCCCATGATCTCCCCCAAAAATTTCCCCACCAGTTTGCAACTGCTGCCTCCTCCATCCTTCATTGCAGTGAGCCATAGTGGACGCTGTCGCCACTGAACCATCAATCGCTGACTCATCATTTTTCACCGAAGCTCCTCGCCGTCGCCCCCGGTACGCATCTCTATCCCCCTCTTCTTTTCACCACTTCGATATGCTATCTTGCCGACTCTTTCATTGCAGTGAGCCGTAGTGGATGCCATCGTTACTAAATCGTCTGCCGCCGACTCGTCGTTTTTCGCCGGAGCCCCTCACCTTCACCCCTGGTATGCATCTCTATCCCCCTCTTCTTTTCACTACTTCGATACGCTGTCTCGCCGACTCTTTCATTGCAGTGAGCCATAGTAGACACCGTCACCACTGAATCGTTCGCTGCCGACTCATCATTTTTCACCGGAGCCCCTCGCCATCGCCCTTGCTACGGATCTCTATCTCCCTCTTCTTTCAACCACTTCGATACGCTGTCTCGTCGACTCTTTCATTGCAGTGAGCCATAGTGGACGCTGTCGCCATTGAACCGTCTATCGCCGACTCATCATTTTTCACTGGAGCCCCTCTCCGTCGTCCCTGGTACGCATCTCTATCCCCATCTTATTTTCACCACTTCGATTCCTTGCCTAAAGAGCTCAAATTTATCTTCCTTTTCAGATTAACCTAACATGAAAGATTGGAAGGTGTGCACCTCCTGCAAAGTTGATAACTTACTAAATGTAAATGATATGATGTATGTGATGTAAATTTATATAAATGAAATGTCATATGATCTAAGTACGTTTTCATGATGGTACATGATCCAAGTCATTCGAACCAAGTTATTTGGATCATTAGTATCGAACACTGATGCAATCATTGTGTAACGTCATTGAGCACTGGCGATAATGTTACTCTGTTCTAGTAGGTAAAATGAGTCTCAACGATCGAGAAGCTGAGGATATTATCCTTGACGAGATTGCACAAAGTGGCTATGAATGCCAAGATGTAGAGACGCAAGGCCAGGTGGCCGACGACATAGAGACTAGCGTGTACCTCAACATGTCCGGCTTGCAAGCTGATGATGAGGCCGAAGTTGGTGTAGCGAACATAAAGTTTTGGTTTTGTCGATAATGTTGTACACTTGATTTATTTTAAATCCATATGTTTGGCTCACAACTCTTCGAAATTTCTTTTCTAGCCCACAGTTGTGATAAGTCAAGTTCGTAAAAGAGGTCCAACTAAAAAGATCGAGGGGATATGGTCATCATAGAAGTTGCTGATAACGGTGAACCAGTTGCTCCCACCGACGTTGCCACCAAGGTTGTAAACCACTGTGGATATCTGGTTAGAGACACCATGCTCATCAACATCCGACATTAGAAATCAACCTAAGAAAATGATCCACACGCGCTCGCTCAGTCGATGAAGGATATGTTGTGGGAGAGGTTGAGGATGCACTTCTAGTTCTCAACCAATAAAATCGATAAGGTAAAAGAATGGACTTTAAAGAAGATGGCGATAGCTTTTCAAACATTCAAGAAGAATCTTTTCAATGCCTATATCAAGAAGGAGAAGCAACCGGACTTCAACAAATTCCCAAAACTAAGGGATCACTAGGATTCCTTCGTCGAGTACAAGTTGTTAGAAACAGGGCAAACCTCAAGCAGTCAAAATAAGTTGAATGCCTCCAAAAAACTATATTTTCACAAATTAGGACCAGCGGGCTATAAAAAACTGATTCCTATGATAGAGAACCTTGAAAAGGATTTTATCGAGAAGAGCATAACACCGGACAAGTATGACTGGTGCGAACGTGCAAAGAACTGGTTCTTTGGCCACGGGGGCAAACTCTTATACGAAGGACATGTGATTATTTCTGATGAAATAAGAGAACCAGTCCTAAGGCTGATACAAGCTCACCAAGAAGTCGTAGAAGGAACCTTTCACCCTGATAGGGAAAAGGATGAGCTGACCAGAGCACTTCAAAATCCTGAATGCCCTGATCGCACGTGAGGTGTTGGCGTGGTTCCATGGAAGTATGACTTTCCTCAGGACCAAGACAGCTATAGAAGCTATAGGAGGAGCAAAGCAGTACAAGAAGAGAGGATTCGTTTGTTAGAAGAGAAGCTAGTTTCAACACAAGAAGGCATGGCTACAGAAATTAAACGACAAGTGATTGTAACAATTAGCGAGATGCATTCAATGCCAAATCCAAATTTGCAAGAGCAACTAGCTAGCCCCGCTAGATGTGCACGTAGCAGCTGCGCTTCTACAGGGATCCCCGATGAGGATGAGAGACATTATCCTGTGGATGACATAACTCACATTATGTCTTGTGACCTACACATACCGGCAAGAAACATATCGGTTAAGGTGGTAGCCAGCGATGCTTATGAAGTGGTAGAAGACCAAACGATGCACGGGAGCGCTATCCCAAGTGGATACTCCAGAGTCTCAGTGACCACCATACTTCAAGGCTATGAAGACCTAGAGCTCAACATCCCTAAAGGCGATGGGGTTAACACATTGGGACAGGTGATCCATAACTTCATTTTGTGGCGTAAACGTTACATCATTTTGAGACCCTTACTAACGACACCGTTACACACGCCCTCGGCGCCCCTTCTAGACCCTCCTATTCCATCGCAACAAATGCAGGAGCACATCCCTCCTATTCCCTCGCCAGAAATGCAGAGGAGTCATAGCCCTTCTCCTTTGCAGAGTGACTGCTCTCGTCGTCAGTCAACTCAGCCGTCGGCAAAAAAAGGAAGAAAGCGTCGCTCGAAAAAACCCTCATCTCCGCGACACAAAAGCAGAGTTCTAGTAAATCACAAAAGTCCATGACGGCTAAACAGGCCTATGACCTGACAGAAACGGAAACAGAACAGCTAGTGCAAGCCCAGGTAAAAGAGAACTTCGCACCGAAGGTGTCCGAGAAAAAGCTGCCCATCGATCCTGCGGCTAAGCAATTCTTCATCGATAATAGCAAGCCTTCCACACAAAGGTAGCTCAGTATAGACTACGAGCGTATGCTTATCAAGAGTTATCATGCATTGTCCTCTTCCTGCCGGCAAGAAAAAGATGTAGAAATTTATAAGTATGATATTGAAGCCTTTATCAATGACACCAATCTTACAACGGATCAAATTTTGAGTCTAGCACCGATACAGACAGCGCCCCTCAAATGGAAATATGAATTGGGCAAGACTCTTGTGGGACTTTCCATGCTCCCGAAACTCCCGACGAGAATGTGACAATTTCATGAGTGATACATGGAGGTCACCCAAAAAGATAGAGAATTTATAGTTGCCAAAATCATCGAGAAATACTACTTCATGATGGAGGACATAGTCTGGATTAATTTTGAATGCATTTATGACTTGTACCACCAAGATGCTTTGGACATCAGGCTTGCTAGCTGCTGGCTTTTGTAAGTCAAACTTTCGTAAAATTATTAACGTCAAATATCGTAGCTTCCTCTCTTAATTTTAGGTCGTCTTATATATGCACATGTCGTGTGTCATGCAGGATGCAAATGCAACAATTATAAAAAAAATCACGACATGACTTGGGCTTTATGGACCCTCGGCGCATAAATGAGCAGCTAATTAAAGATAAGTTAAAAGAGACATTACTTACATTATGTCGCTACTTGCACAAGCAACATTACAAAAATGAGATACTTTTACCTTGCTGTTTCTCATGAGTGTATTTACCGTACGTGTTGTATTCCTATCTTATCTAACAAATTAATTAGGTAATTACCTAATTTGTTTGTATATGTGCAGGTTCCATTGGATACTCCTTGTGGTTGACATATAGAATAGTAAAATTATTGTATACGACTCGAAGGAGAAAGAACATAAATTATACCAAAGCATCATAGATTTATTGAACAAGTAATATCATCCAATAGATAGACCGATAATAAATGTTGATATGATTAATTAAATATAAGCTTCAAACACTATTCACTTGAATGTGTAGGGCTTGGAAGGTGTTCCATAGCCAGCACCCGGGAGATTATAAAGAACAACTTGAAGTCTAATCCATGAAATATGTATGTATGTAAATTATACATTTTCTTAATTAATTCCATGCATGAAATAGGACGCTAAAATCGTATAACTTATTTTTTCCACTGAAGATTTAGAGACAGGAGAATGGAAACAACTTGTGTGGCTACTACGTCTGTTAGTACATACAATATTTCATAATATTTTATTTAACATATTCACATTTTGGTATGACAAAGGAAGGAGATGCAACATAAAATCCTCACTGTATTCAGGCAATTCAAGAACAACTTGTCGGCTTCATTCTCGATGAGATTATACGTCTCAGAGAAGAGTTCTGCCACACAAAATGAAGAATTTTTATTTCACATAATAGAAAATGATTATGTATATATATTATTTGTGATTACATGTGTTTGTTCCACAGTACATTACAATGATTTTGTATATATAATTATAATTTATTCTCAAAGCAATTAAACCAGAGTATAAAACAGCGTACGAATATACGAGTCATGTATAGTACAGCTAGCACTGATTCTAATTAAATAAAAACACCTACGAAACATAAAAAAACAATACATTTAGTACCGGATAGGGAGCCCAGCTGATACTAAAAGACCAAGCTTTAGTACCAGGCGGAGAGCCTAGCTGATACTAAAGCTTGATCTTTTGTACCATGTGGTGGGTTCTCCATCCAGTACTAGAGGATATATTAGTACTAGTTGAATAACCGGTACTAATATACCAATCTAGTAGTGGCAGGAGGTGTGTGTCAATCCACAATCGAGAAATACTTACAAATCTGTCCGTATACACAAAATATAAACGAAAGCATATTTAGTTTTATTAGGAAAAACATCAACCAGGTAACCAGCTGCAAGCTGCAACCGATGAGCTGGGTCCACGGCAGAAACAATGTTGCAGTTGATGGATTGAACAAGAGTTTCTCCGGACACACTAAGGTCTGTTTATTTCAAATAGAAATTCTTAGTGTCTAGTTAGTAGTATCTAGTTGACTAGTCTGAGTATCTAGTTGATGAGAATAAAAAAGCAGATATTTTCTAGCTTCTAGATTCTAGAATCTAAACCGTTTATTTTAATTTTAAATTCTAAAAATATTCGTGACTGCCAGAAGCTAAAACAAGCATACATTTTTTACCTATCTATCTCTACATAAAGAATCATTTATAAAGATTCTCTACATATTTTAGTAATTTCCTATAACCACCGGTTTTAAACAGCTATTAGTCTCTAGCTGCAACTTACAATGTACACTGAAAAAACTTGAACTCATACATGGGTGCTAATAGGACGAGGCTTGCTCATCAATTGCAGCAATAGCCAATAGCAATACATCATTATACCAAACTAATCAGCTGTGCATTTCTACTAAGGCGCTTGAATACATACTGCTGTTTCCAGACAAAGCGCGGCGTCCTCTCCCATCGGCAAATCCGCCAGGAACACGCGCAACCCATTTCACACCAACCGTACGCGATGCCGACGATTTCTACGCTGCTATTTCTAGAGATAGCGCGCGCGGCTGCTGGAGTTGCTCCAAGCGTCGCAGTCTGCATGCCCGGCCTCTCAACTGATCAATCCCTTCTTGTGCTCTCGCGTGGAAGGGAGGGAGCTGTGTTTTTTACTGTGTCGCCAGCATGTGGTTGGTAATGGATCGTTGGGTGACCATCGGTAACATGTAGCTAGCACGTTGCGCGGGGCGTGGCATGTCGGAGCGGCGCGCGTGCAGATGCAGGCAGTGGCCAGCGGCCGGATCCAGCATGCCGGTCCCTTCCCATCCGGCCGGCGGATGCATCCAGCATCCAGATCAGCTAGCATCGGTACGTGCGTGCATGTATTATAGAATAGCTACCGCCACCACCACGACGACTTTGGCCGGCCGGCCGCCCGGCCGGCCTCTGTCGATCTGCCTGTCGATCTATCGATAGCTTGCATGGTCGCGTGGTGCTCTCAACTGATGCTATCCGGTGACAGTTCTAACGTTACTGGTAGAATTGATTTTAACAATCGTTTTAGAATGATTTATTAGTATTTTTGATTAATCATATTTTAGATATAATCATTATTACTTAATTTATATTAATCCATTTCTTTTGTCGGCTCCCATCCAAGTCGCCGAGCATGGTATCCCTCTGCATCACTTATTTTAATATTAAATTCTGCTATTATTAATTAACATAACATTAAAAATTATTTTAAACATTAGGATAACACAGAGATTAAGGGTTGTTATGATTCACGTACGCTAAAATTTCTCTAGAAGAGTACGGAATCCATTATATATTCTCATACACATACATACACATAGAGTCAATTCCTCAGAAGAATGAAATTAAGCAACGTAAGTGCTACAAGTTTGGCTCCAGATCGATATGACAATATGAGATTCTGAGATGCTCTGCGTCTGTTACTGATTATTGTGAAGCTGAGAGTTGATTTCTAGTTTCTACAAGGAATCAGTGCAATTGCAAAAGGGAATTAATCATGAACTCGAATTCTCTAGCGGTGGGGGAGAGATGGGCCGGCTGGACGAAACGACCCGTCCGTCCCCTCGGGCCGAGTAGGGCCCACCACTCACTTTATGGGCCGTCCGGGCCCACTACTTTACAGCCCAACTCCGTGCAGCGCCGACTGGGCCAGACCGACACGACTACGCGACCTGACCCGACCCAACCACCTTCGTCGCCTCCATCCACGGTGGCCGGACCCGACCTGACCTCTGAAACGCTCGCTGCCCGCAGATGCCGCAGACCTCCTCCTCCTCGCCGGCGCCGGCCACGGCGACGACGCAGACTGCCGCGGTGCATTCTCCGGCGGATGTTCCCGCTTCCGCAGAGTCGCCGCCTCAGAAAGGGACGGCGCCGGCGCAGACGGAGGACGTGCTGACCGCCGCGCAGAAGGCGGTCCGCTCCAAGCCGGCGCGGCAGACCGAAGAGGCCGACAGGAAGGTTACCTATCCTCCCCTAGCTTGTACGTTCTATGGTAGCTTGTATGGTTGGTCCTCGTGATTTTGCATTGCGGGGGGTGGGGAGCTAGGGTTTTTGGCTGGCACGCCAGTAGCTATGCTCCGTAGAGCGAAGGCGGTAGGTTTCATTTGCATGCTTCATTTAGCAATGAGTATCATTCGAATGTTCATTTGCGTAATTGAAAAACGTCTAGGACATGATTCGAACCAAGGCCTGTCTTTTTCCGATGTAAGTGGCATGGACCTCTGCTGTTTGTCATCTTTGGTGTTGTGCCTATTGATTTTACGTGACATTGTGTTATATATTATCTTACAGCCGATATCGAGTTGCATTTTCATTTATTCATTATTCTGCTACACATATAATTAGATCGATGCATGTTGTGGTAGAATCGAGACATAATGGGCTAGAATATCAAGCCATCTAACTGAGTTACTAGCTTTTGGTCGATATACATTCCTTTGCATCATGGCACCATGTCTTCAGTCTTATAAATGATAGTAAGCGTACAGTCACCTTATCCTTAAGTATGAGAAAAAGGCAAGAACTAAGCATCCACCAAACTTCATCTTCCGATTATTCTGAATACATTGGTAAATCATCCAGGGTGATTTTATTACACCATATGGTTCATATTAGTTAGTTGCTAGATCCTATTGCTTAACAAGCTTTAATTACTTTTTTCTTGACATGATGTTTACTGGCTTTTTAACAGAGCAAAAAGCTCAAGGATGTGGAGATCAGTTTTCCAATCATCTATGGAACCATTTCTTTCTGGCTTGGTAAAAAAGCAAGTGAGTAAGTATTTGTTCCATGGACACTTCTTGTTAAATTTCATGAAATACTCAGTTTGTTACCTATAGCAAATATTATCTGAAGGCCATAAATATGTTTTTTTCTAGATACAACTCTCACAAATGGACTGTGTATGTCCGTTCTGCAACAAACGAGGATTTGAGTGTGATAGTTAAGCGTGTGGTGTTTCAACTTCACCCAAGTTTCACTAATCCAACAAGAGTTGTAGAGCAACCACCTTTTGAGTTGTCTGAATCTGGATGGGGAGAATTTGAAATAGCCATAACTCTTTATTTCCATGGCGATGCATGTGAAAAGCGTTTGGACTTGTAAGTTGCCAGATCTTGTTTCAACATCTTTCTTTTTTGGAAAGCAGTTTTATAACGACACAAATGATGCAGGTTTCATCAACTTAAGCTCTATCCAGAAGAGGACACTGGACCACAATCAACTAAAAAACCTGTTGTTGTGGAAACATACGATGAAATTGTGTTTCCTGAGCCCACAGAGGCCTTTTTCCAACGAGTTCAAAATCATCCAGCTGCTACTGTGCCTAGGCTACCTCCTGGTATAATGCTGCCTCCTCCAGGTACTCCTATCTACTTTACATGTTCTTATGTTTCATAGTGGGAAATAATAAAGTTGGCAATGTGAAATTATCGGTCATCTAGGCCCAATGGAACTTGTGCCACATGAGAAGAAGCGTGGTGACACTAAGGATCATCCTTTGAGTCAGTGGTTCTCGAATTTCTCTGAAGCAGATGAACTATTAAAATTGGCTGCTGCTCGTCAACAGGTGAGATTTACAGTTAGCAAAATTATCCTTATTCTGTGAGATATATTACTATGCTTGTCAATACTGCAAGGAGGATGTCTTGCTTTCCCATCTACTTAGTTTGTTCTAACTGTACATGCAATCTGTGGATATTTGCGACTTTGCGTAACAGTTTTCTTGTATCAATTTTAGTTGGTAAATATCCTTCAGGGTAAGTTGTACATTTGTCATGGGTATTGGGCTAGGCCTAGCCCATAGGAACAGTACCCGTGTGGGTACTGTAGCACGAATTAGGTATAAGGGTTATATTAAGGAATAGTATCTCTAGGGATTAGATCTTCAAGAGTCTTAAGTTGTATTTCCTTGAAGATAGCTAGAAGGCTATTTAGATGTATTATAAATATGCTTCTAGGCAGGAAAAAATAAAGTATCAATACTCTTTTAAAAGAACCAAGTGGTGGTGAATCTACCACCCACCTACTTCCATTATAGTTTTTGCAGTTTACTCTTGATACTATTTAATATTACACAACAAACCAATAAAAGTGAATTGACACATATAATTAAAAGTGAATAACATATATCATATAAAAATATATCTGATTTATTTTAGACAATATTACAATATTTTTCTTTTGTTCATAGCAAAGCATGAGTATTTTGCTAGTCTAAGATTAGATTAAAATAGGCCGGGTTGGAACCCAACCTTGCCGGCGCCGCCGCGCCGCCGGGGCAAAGACTGGCCGTGTATTCCAGAAAATATTGTTGCACGTGACAACACATTCCACAATGGCACAATTTTAATTTCCCATGTGCACAGTTTAGCCAATAGCCATGTATGCAACAGTAGTAATTATACCTTCTGTCGAGATATTTTTCTCGAACTAATTCAATTGGAAATGCCTTTCAGACTAAGTTCTGGTTCTGCATTTCAGTATTTCACAATGATAACTGTGTATAGTAGAGAACTATATGTTCCTTTTGACTGCATATTAATCTTTTGTGGGCAACAAAATGGTAAAATTTCACACTGGGGATCACTTGCCTAGGCCAACTGATATCACCCTAGAAATGTTTAGAAGCTATAACTGAAAATATATAGTATGTTGACATGTTTTATTTCACTTGTTTGGGTGATGTTGCATATAATAGTTCACACAAACCTAATAGTAATAGGGAAAATAGGAATTGGATTCACATGACTGGTTGGATCGGAAGGCGGTGTCCACTGTTTTGACCCTGTAATTCTCTTCATCCTCCAGGTGCAAGCTCACATAGCCAAGCTGAGAAGGCAATTAAGCATGATGGATGGAATGCCTCAGCAATCCAAAGCTGTTTCAGGTCAGTAAAATTACTTATACTTCTGATTAGCATGGCTGCATATGTAAATTATGCTGAAGGGTTTCAACTGATGATGAATCTCACTGTCTCGTATGTTCAGTCCAAGGCCAACAGTTTGGGCACGGCTAATTTGCAACAAGTGCTGTTGAAAGAAAGATGTTGGAACCTGATAACAACGCTCTAACTAGATGATGACAAGTGTATCATCACTGTATTTCCATTGTGGCTGTTGCCTCGGCCCTTGGGCTTGCAATTAATGTACTAACCAGCGGCGTCATTGTGCATATATTCTATGTATTCTATGATGTTATGCATCTTATGGGTACACCAGCTGCCTCTCCTGCTCCTGTGTCGCCATTCCCCCTTTTAACTCCTCCATACTGAAACGGCTCTTCTAAGCTGTCTATTTTTGTCCTGTGCGCTATATGATGGGGTATTCTAGTATGCTGTGGTGAAAGAGAGACAGGACAAGTATGTTTGCTTGTTTTAACTCCGACACTGCAAACAGTTCCGAACTTTGACATTCTTTGCTCAGAAACGTGCTGTGCTTCTTGATTCTGTGACAGGGAGCATCTATTAACACGGCTCTAGTGTGAATGACAGTCAAAAACTGTGCTGACTGATTCGATTCCTGTTGGGAACTTTTTGTTTCATGCACTGTTGCTAACACAATGTATGTGATGGAATCTGGCAGAAACCAACAAAATGTATGTGATGGAATCTTGCAGTGTTACTATGTCTTGCCTGTTTTGGCTGCCATTTGAACAACTTTTCCTTTTCAGAATTGAATCGATGCCATACTTTCTTCTGGGATCATTGCGTTAATGAAATGTGGCATATGCCTTCATATCTTTTAACTTTGCTCACCCAAGCTGTATGTCCATTCACATGTTTATTTCGCACATCTAAAGTCAATATATCATGTGCATTCTTGAGTATGTTTCATATTTTCTCAAGCTAGTACTGCACACTGAAAAGTGGGGGATGGTACCATGGTCCATGGTAGTATATATCTTCTGAAGCTCTACAATGTCCTTGCCTCTAGGGGGAGTAGTGTGGTAGTGGTGCAACTATGCAAGATTAGTTGAGTGTCTGTGCAATGCAATGCCTGCTACTGGCTGTCTACCATGAGGGCAGTCCTAATGCTTTCCATAGCATTAAATAGAATAAAAGATGCTACATCAATGTATTAAATGAGAAGATTTGAGGAAATTATGTGTTCTAATGTTTTTAGACAACATCTAAAGCATGATGAGATAGGAATGTTATTAAATTATCATATTATTAAATAAATTAGTAGTATATGTATTGAGAGTTAAGTCTAGAACTATTTTTTAGGTGACATAAACTATACACGGTGTCTAGCATTAGGACTGTATGGAGCAATACTGCACACTCAAAGTTAGTGCTGCCGACAAAATTTGAACGCTTCATGGCAAGCCACAAAAATGTTTCCATCTAGCCACTCCTTTATTTTTGACTGCCAATTCTCCGGTTTACTCTTTGCAATTTGCAAAATGTCCTCATTGTCCTGTACTGGTACAATGCTCGCATTTTCTTTCAACTCTTCTCTTTGTGTAATGCTTGTATTCTTGCAGGAAAAGTACAGTTCCTGTGGAAATATTCCTCTGAAGAAATCTAATCCAAGTTCGACTGAAAAACAAAATTTATTCAAAACGACCTCCCTTGTGTATATACTCATATTTATAGTCAAGCAGAGTACTGAACTGAAATGGGAGTTGCTGTCTTCCATGGATAAATATAGCCCGGACAGAGTACTGAAAGTCTGAATAATGGAGTTACTTTCTTGTCAGTGTTTAACATCAGTAAATGGCAAACAGTGAATAGTAGATTGATTACTGAAATTGCCTTACCGGGTTCAACCACCAGCCTACGAATTTATGATGGATATATAGTACAAGCTGTGGGACAATGTCGAGCTTGCTCTTGTGCTAAGCTAGAACAAGTTGCTACTGAGGGCTAGTTGATCGATCGATGGTCCAAGTCTTACAGGCTGGTTGCATGGACCAGCCTAGCCTTCACAAGATTTCCAATGTCCCTTGTTTCTTCAATCATAGGTGCCCTTTTGCAAGTCATTTTCAATTGCTGAAGCTGACAAAAACCTGATGATTATGTCAAGCCTAATGCAGCTCTGGTTCTTTGTAATTTAATTAAGCTTTGATTTGAGACGTGCCCTGGCATTATCTCTTTCTTTCTCCAATGCATCATTGTATTCTTGCAATTGATTAAGGCTTCATTTAGTAAGTTGATGGACAGGAGATGGATAATGATGAGTAGATAGGCAGGAGTAGTACTTTGCCGTGCATGCACACGAGGGCTTGGAAACACTTGCAACTTGCTGTTTGGGCGCTGTCTCCCGCCCAATGATTCGCGTCAACATCCATCCGCCGGCGACGAACCACCGGCCGAGCGATCGAGTTCGCCATGTGGAAGCTCAGACGTCGCCGTCGACGTGGTACATACGACCGGCCGGCCGGCGCCGATCCACGCCGTCCGTCACGGAGAGCCCTCCTGCCTACCAGCCCGGTTGACGACGGCGACGGCACAAGGTCGTACTCGTCAGGGTAATCGGTCAGGCACTGGCTAGCTGGCTAGAGCTAGCTACCTGTCTGAAAGGGAGCTCATCAGCTCAGTACGCTTGATCGGTAGAGGCTCTGAACTGGAGAAGAACACTGACATGTTTGGAGCATCTCGCATGGCGATCGATTGATGCGTCAAGCCGTCAGCCATTTGCTGCTAGGTTATTTCAATTCTTGGTACTCTTACCATCTGATTGATTTTCATCGATCTTCATCTGATGATTTACCCATCAAATCAAGGTGTCATTGTCTGTGGCTCTGTGCAGCTACCGTCTTTCTTGGTTACTCCACCACGACGACGACGATGACGAAGACAACCCTACTGCAGCAGACCAGCAGTAGTACTCCTCGAACATTCGCATTCTGACAGTTTGTTCGATCGTTGTCTAGTTTGATTTGTACAGCTTAACCTTCAATTCCTTCTTCCTGTCTGTCGTCTGAACTCTGGATTTCTGAAAGAGCAAATGTTCTAGCTAGCTAACTGCTGGTAACTTGGTGTTTCAACAAGCGATCAGAGACTGCAACTCTGCATGCGTCCATGGCAAGATTGGAGGCACGCAGCCTTCTGTTTGGCTAATTTTAGTCAGTTAGTTGCGGCTGTCTGAACTCTGAATTCCTGATTGCTTTGCTTGTTTGTTATCTGCATCGACGACTGCATTTGCTGGTGACTGAAATGTTGCACTGTTCGGCCCTGACAAGTTCCTTGACCACTGCATCGTACGTGTTAACGTGTGGTGGTTGCGCACGCTCGCTCGCCTTTGTTTGTTAATGCAGACAGTCAGCCTACATGTTTGGTGAAGGGACCAGGGACAAATGGAGATCTGACCTTACATTTTACCATGCATCCTAGTGTTTTTTCCCAAAACAAATTTTATGGTGTATTTTATAACTTTACAGTAGAATGCATCTTAACTATTGATCTTTAATTTGTGAACAGTTCAGATTAATTTCTAAAGGTAGTAGAATTTATAGAGGGTAAAATCGTCCAAAATTTTTTTGAAATGAGATGTGCATGGACTATCAATGTAGCTAACTTATGGTGATGAATGAATCCAACAACTTAATCATAGATAAAGTGGCTGCGGGCGATGAGGCGCTGCATGGGATGAAAAAATGCTAATGACAACGGATATACTTATATTATAATCAATTAAAAGTACCAAATTACCTTTTAAAATTGATGGTTGTGATTGATCGACTAGTAGTATAATACTACTAGTAGAATACACCATAACGATTCTTTTTTCTCGGGCCGACCAAATCTTATTAAGCTTGGAAAGAATGTTCATATTTTATAATAACATCGATATTAAGCTGTCGAAAGCAGGGTCCCACCGGCCACCGGGCCAAGAGTCTCCTCACACAAATTGAAAAAGAAGAACTAGTTAAGCATCATTGTTTTTAAACACGCCAGTCTCCTTCCAGATTGCTATCTTATACTTGATGTCTGCAAAAGATTGGCTTGTTGCGCCTGATCTCCCTTGGAATATCCTGGCATTGCGCTTCTTCCATATCAGCCAGCAAACCAGCATGAACAAGATATCGAATGACTTCCTGTAAAATTTACCTCCTGGCTCCTGGTTTGCAGCCACCAATCCTCCAAATTTACCTCCATTTCCTCTGGTAGATGAAAAGCAATGCCCATCCAACCTCTGAGCACAGCCTATCACTGAAGTACCTTGAGTTTTATGCACCAACACAATTGAATCAAAAGGCTAATCTGGTAAGAAAAATGAATAATGCGCTTCAACAATGTTCATTCTACAACTCTAATGTCTGTAAAAGATAAATTAATCAAAGTAACATGGATCTTTATTCCTTCCCTTCGATTGGCATCTGAATTTCTAGCAAGCATCACATGGCCAATGTGGCATCCTCTTCCAAAGCCATCTTTTATAAGAAACAGCTATTTGTGATCAATGGCATGCCAGGTGATAAGAATCTAGCAATGCATATGACCTGGCCGCTTCCTTGTAGTAATCACTAAGATTTGAGAGAAATGGCACATTAGTGAGTTGGCATTGCAGGGCCCAATTTGCAGCATATCATAATGATCATATGTGATAAGTGCTAACATCATGTTTCAAGTTGGTTGAGTGACCATACAAGACTATTGAACAGCAAAGGGACATGCACAGGCAAGAAGCCTTTACAAAGCATTGTATGCAGAGCTTTAGATTTTAAGAAGCAATATAATTTAAAGAAGTTGGTGTTCCTAGCTCTGTATACTAGTTTATTTTTAGTTTCTATAGCTATTAATTTTTATAATCTAAAGTAATAATTTTAACCATTTAGGTAGCTTTAGATTATGAAAATAGCTCCTCTATACAAACTCTAAGTGCTGACCTGCTTGTATACCACCACACAAGTATGACAGTTGCCAGTCAGAAAAAAAGAATCATCTGGTGATTAGCTATCCAGATGGCACATCAGAACAGTCGCCTGATGCTGATACCCATGGCACTATGCTATTTATCTGGTGATTAATTAGTGGCTAATGCGCCTTGCGATTTGGGCCTGCTTAGGAGTTTCGGATTTCAAAAGATATCCGATGAGTATCTAGCTAATAAGAATCTAGAGAATTTAGTATTTTTAGTTTTTAGATTCTAATTTATTTTCATATTCTGTATCTATTAAATTTTATAATCTGAAGGCAAAATCTAGGCCGTTTGGAGTTTTAGATTCTAAATATACCTATAGCTGCTAGGAGCTCTCTAAATATGCCCTTTGTCTTGGCATGGTTTTGATTTTAAATTTTTATTCCGGGTTTTATGTTTGACACGGGAAAATGTAAATCACTTTTTAGTTTTAGCAGTTGCTCGAAGACGTGATCCAAAAGACCCAAATCAACAACCAAATTTGGCCAATCTGTTTTGCATCCTTTGCACAATGCCCTCTGGAAAGAAAGGAACAATTGGATTTTTCAAGACGATCTCAGTCACTTCCCACAGCTCTTACAAACATCCTCAGATAACACTTTCATATCTAGTTCTACCTTTCGATTTTAGAATTCTTGTTCTTCTGTCCCTAGTTAAATAGTGTTTTTTCATATCTCGTGTGTATGATAACTGGATCTATCTACCACATGTCATGATTCCTATATGAAGTAAAAAAAAAGCAAATGATATTAACTTATACGTGGTTGAGAGCTAATCTTCCGGTTTTTATTGTACATTTTCTTCTTCCTCCTCCTTTTCTTTTTTCTTCTTTTTTCACCTATCTCTCCATTGCATGCCCCCTCCTATTTGGGGCCACATGTGCTTTGTTACTTGTCAGTTGTTACTATATCCGTTTAATATTGTAAGTTATTTGACATTTTTTAAGTCAAACTTATTCAACTTTGACTAATTTTAGATAAAAAATATTAATATTTATAATATCAAAACATATTTAATATTCAGTTTAATTAAACTAATTTAATATTATAAATATCGATATTTTTTATAAAATTAGTCAAAATTGAAGAAGTTTAACTTAAAAAAGATTAAACGATTTACAATATATATAAGAGAAGGAGTACTTTTTTTGACTTAACATCAATATAATTGCACAAGGTAGAGATCCATCTACCTTCTACGTCCAAAAAAAGTACAGATCAAAAACTATATAACTCCAATGAATTGATTTAATGGTGCAGACAAAAGCTTCATCTTAAAAAAAGCAGGCAAAAGCTTGTCATGTGATAACAGAGGAGTGTTCTTGGGCAATTAATTAAATGGAAGATGCATTCACATCCCACAAGGACAAAAAATCTTAATTAGTGTATATTGCATATATAATCCCGTTCTTAAATAAATTAAGAAAAGGCACACGGGTAGCATCAGGCCAAATGTGCGTGCAAGTTCTCTGCAGATGGTTTTCTTCTTTTCTTTTGAAACAGGGCTTCTTCAGATTTCAATGGATAGTGTTTTTCTTTTTTTTTTCCTACACACCATGTACTACTTAGAATCATATGATATTTTTCCTTTATCCTCACATAGTGTGCCAATTAGTGCCCCCATCTTTGATGGTCCAAGCTGAATGTGTGGCCGCCCATTTATATTTCTGAATAGGGTGCATATGTTAGATTTTATAAACTGATTTTTAGGCTAGAATAATTAGATGTTAGACTTTAAGGATACATATATGATCAATGTAAAAAATGAATACTGATTTGTTTTTTAGAGAGTGCCAAGTCAACCCCACCCATAAGGTGGCTTCACCACTGCCTATCAAGTTCAGATCATGAAATGCAACCACAAGTGTGCCAGTGGCAAGTGCAGGGCCCTTGATTTCATTATTTTGGTCCTGCATATGTACTAGCTGAAAATACATGTTGTGTGTACATGATTTGTGTGATTGATCCACTGTCAATCAAGGTTACTAATCAACATCTGAACAATAGTTCTCAAAAAGCAAAGGTTAGGAGGCTACTTACACAAGTAATTAGTTTGGACATATATATTTCTGAACTAGCTCCTGAATTAATTAACATCTGATAATTTTGCTCTCATTATACCACTTTGCAATACTTCTACCCCAGAGGATGGTGAGATTACTATTGTTGAAAATGGCTACCTGAACCTGAACAACCTGAATTATGAGCAGAAATGCAGAATCTTGTTGTGATGAAATGCAAGAAAAAAACTCTGCCAAAACTATCTGGGCATCTTTGCTAGGATGCAGCGACCGGATGCGTGGCGATGCAGCATCTGGCACAGTAGTCAGAGATACGTTCCAATGGCCTGAAGATATGGATCATGGACCATGATTGATCATGTCTGCAACAACACTGTCTGTGAGCATGGAAAAAGCTGATGAAAGGGTGGTTTGATGTGAGACTTGCAAATTTCCCACTGCTTTTTTTATCAAATGTCAATCCCTTGAAGTTGCTTCCCCACTACTTGTGCTCCTCTCTACCTCTTTTGTGTTCACTGCCACTTGATTGTTGCAGCTTAGGTTCTAGTTGGCAGTGTAGCGTGTTGACCTTCTCTGTACCATAAAAATTTCAAGAGTAGGGAAATATCAAGGATTTTAGCTAGCTCCTGTTGACTTTTTTCACTTCTACAACTTTGACGATCGTGTTGGAGACCATACATATGCTGGCTTATAAACACATGAATTTTACAGGAAACAATTCGTTCTCGCGTGAATATTCGAAATAGATCCTAAAGGCTGCAAAATTTCATGTTCCAAATAGGTCCAATAGGTCGGAAAATCTAAATGTAAATGTGTATTCTCAAACCAACAAGACCAATTTTTAAAGTTCAACAGACCAATTAGTAGCAGCACTTAACAAAACCCCGGTGGAAAAAGTAAAAATACTCAATTTTAAAATTTTAAAGTACACTCAAATAAGTGTATCCATCTTAATTGATTGAATGGTCACAGTTAAACAAAACCTATTACCTCATATAACTATTATATTTATTTTTATATTTTGAGAAAGTCAATTATTAATACCTATTAGTTGCTTTGTTTTAGAATATTTGGTAGTCAGATTTTGCTTATGCCGATATAAGGAAAAGATATTTTTCATAAAAAAATCGTGTGAACCATACAAACTTCTATAACCGATTAATATATTATTTATTTTTCATTTTTAAGAAAAAAATAGCAAGTCAAATCTATTACAACTCTTACCTCGGTGTATGGTAAAAGAAAAAATATCCCTAGCTTTAGGGAAGGCTTCCTTCGTCTGATTATGATATGTGTCTAACGAAAAAGAAAGAATTTAACTTTGATTTGTATATTACTTTATCAATATATCAATACATGTATGACTATTTAGATTTCGTACATCTCTTTAATGTATTATTGTTTCTAAACCAGTTTTTGTATGAAAATGAAGCAATCATAGGCAATGGCTCGGAAAACGAAGCGATGTGTCTATGTTTTTTTGTGTTTTTACATCGAACGATGATAGAGACTATGGTTTCTTAATCTTGATGTCGTACTTTTATACATATATCGTATATGTACGGAGAGAGTACATCATTAGATTAGATAAGAGTTAATAATCACATCCAGTGCCAGTCTACCAGGTAAAAAGATACGGGGACCGGTGGCGTGGGCCCCACCCTGTCCAGGCCCAGGCCCGGCAAGCCCACGGGTGTTGCGGGCCCACGCGGCCCACTACAACCACCAACCACGGCGAGAGAGGCAGAGAGCTCACTACCGCCTCTCCTTATATATATACCCCTCGCATCCGCCGTCGCCTCATCCTCATCACCAGCCACTAAGAAGAGCTCGCTAGCTTGATCCGGCGACGGACGGCGGCAATGGCGATCAAGAAGGGCGGCGCGGCGGGGCTGAAGCAAATACTGAAGCGGTGCTCGAGCCTGGGGCGGCGGCAGCAGCAGGAGCAGAACGGGTGGGAGCGGGAGGAGGAGGAGGAGACGTCCGGGCTGCCGTCCGACGTGCCGAGGGGCCACTTCGCGGTGTACGTCGGCGAGCGGCGGCGGCGGTTCGTGGTGCCCATCGCGCTGCTTGACCGGCCCGAGTTCCGCTCCCTGCTCCGCCGCGCCGAGGAGGAGTTCGGCTTCGGCGGCGCCGGCGCCGGCGGCCTCCTCGTACTTCCCTGCGAGGAAGTCGCATTTCGCTCCCTCACCTCCTCCCTCCAGTACTCCTGCACCCGGTGAACGCCTCCTCCGCCGCCGCCTCGCGCCGCCACATGTTGTACACTAGCTATACCTTCATCCAGCTAGCTAGCTAGCAATGGAGTACCGTGTAAATATTGAGCCACCACCGGAGATCGTTCGATCGATCGGAGCTAGCGGCGCAAGCGCGCATTAGCGCGCGCCCTAGCTCGCCGTCGAGAGGTAGAAGAAGACGAGGATTGGGAACTAGCAGCTGGTCTCGTTGCATGCTTCGTGGAGACGACGTTGTCAGTGATGTGTTCGTCGACTAGCACATCAAAACGGAAAGCTTAGCTCGGCGAGCGGAACTGAACCATCATTTAGTTACTATTTTTTCTGTCTACGTACATGCATGCAAAGATATCGGAAATAAATTCTGTGGCTATTTAAAGTAATCAAGATAAGGATCTCTTATATGACCGCCCTGTCCTCCTGTTCCTCTGCCATTGCCTGTTTCACCTACGTCTTTTATCTCAGTCATCGGACCATCACAGTAGTCAAGTGACGTTAATCCAGAGGTATTCATCGTAAGAACTTTAAACTTTAAACTTTAAAGCCCACGAAATTTGTTTCTAAGATATTGGTTAGGTAACTAAGAAGGTAGCTAGCTAGCTACCTCAGAGAGATTTAATAATTTATCACTCTTAAAAAACGACTTCATATTTTTATCATCTATATTTATTGACTTAAATGATATTACATATTATTGGCAAATGATTAATTCCTAACGATCAAGATACATATACGAATATGCATGTGTTGTTGTCATCGATATGTATAGATCAAGCTGACAATCTCCAACATTTTGATTGGAAATAGTGGTCATAATTAATGACAGGATGAGTTTGAAAAGCTTCCTGCAGCCAGGGTATATATGTGTGGCAACGGGGCATATATATGTAATTTGTGCTTTGATGTTCAGTAACCTGCAGCTTTCGGGCTTAATTGCCGGCCGGCCGTCGTGCGAGAGGACATATAGAAGAACGTGGTGTGTCTTGATTGTGATTTGTACATGTGCATGCAGACAGAGCCTATTTTAAAAGCTTACAAATAATTGAAACTATTTTTAAAATTTAAAGCTTTTTAAATGTTCATATCCTGATTTTCAGACCGTGAAATTTAATATATTTAAAATTTAAAGCTTTTTAAATGGTTTATATTCTAATTTCAGACGTAAACCTTAAGAGCTGTAAAATTTAAAAATTAACTATAATTCTGAACACTAATTAATTTAAATTCTTAGCTGATAGATACTTATAAGCAGAGAGAGTTATATCCTGTCCTGATTTTGTGGCCGTTTAATTTGGCGATTGTCGTGTGGTTGTACTGATCACCAGTGACCACCGTTGGCAGGCAGCTACCGGCCGGCTAGATAGCTTGTTGGTATTTCAACTTATAACTCAGGTTAGTTATGTACTACCAACGTGACGTCGCCTCTGCTAGCGATCTCTGTCAGCTCTCCGTGTGTGTGGAAAGAGAGAACGAGGTCCGGTTGTCAGATGTCACACGGATGTCCGGCCATGTGAAATGACGCGCCCTTCACTCTTCGCAGACGCATCGATGCGGTTCTCCAAAATCTCGTGGTAAAACTGTTATATGCGCGGCATGGGCTAGTTTCAATGTGTTTGGTTCGTGCCGTATACCCGTCGTGCTCGACTTAATTACGGCCTTACGGGCTAGTAAGGGATGAAGTGAATCCAGCTCTTGATAACGTGACTTTTTATTGATTAGAATGAGTTAAATTATTTGGTTAATAATATTTAAATATTTTTCTCTTAAATTATTTATTCAATTTATGTTCCAAATTATATTGTTCTATTCAATATAATTAAATTTATAAAATAAGATACTGTATAATTACATTTTGAAATATATATATATATATGAGATAAACGGGGCCTACATAAATTGGACTTCCATAATCCGAGTTATATTTATGAAAAAATTATTTCGTTCCATCCCACGAGCAAACTATGGATCACCCTAAAATCCAATCTCGCTCGATCAGCTTGCTTGCCGATCGATTCCGCGGCGGCCGGCGGGTGGCAATTAAACTAACTAGTACTGACGGTAGGCTGCTCGCCGTGCCGGCACCACCACCACCGTACCTGCCTACGTACGTACATGCGGCGCGCGAGACGAGCTGCGGGCTTGCTACTTAATTGCCGCTCTCACCTGTGTCGTTTCATCTCCAAAGCCTCATGCGCAAGCTGCACCTGCATGTCTATGTATAACTGTCATTACAACACGCATTCACGCGGGGCTGTTTAGTTGCCTGGCTCGTATTAGCCATCCAGAATTGAGTGTGCATACATGACTACATGAGCAAAGTATATATTTGGTTGTCTTATCATGTGGGTCTGAATTTATATTACAATATGATGTTTGGAATATATAATATAATATGGTGTTTGATTGGTCGTATAAGAAGTAGATGGGATAACCAGATACAATGAGAAATATATTTGTTTGCATATATGTATATAGCTGAGTTTAGTTATCTTCGTCGAGGACCGCACAATAAGTTTCTTTTTACTGGTATCTGTCTGATTTAGTCATAACCACCTATCGTCGGTAACATGTATGAACCTAATTATGTAGTGTCATGTGTCCTACATGATTTTAGGCTAGTTGTATTCTCTCATACCGTTACACATATGTTCTACGTAGTACGTACGGTAGAGGTACGTAGACTAGTACCGACTACCAGTTACGTACATAGCTAGTTATCTGGCAGTCGCTTTCGCCAGCTCATCTATCAGACCAAGTTGAACACAATATTCAGCAGCACAGATCTGATTTATTCGTCTTATAAGTGGATTAACTTTTAATAAAATCAAAATTCTCAAATTTTAACTAAGTTCATAAAAATATATTAATAATTGCAATATCAAATTAGTTCTATTAAATCAGCCATAAAATATACTTAATAGTATACTTATTTAATATTTTAATAATACAACTGTTAATATATTTTTAATTAAACTTGGTTAAAGTTTAAAAATAAGTTTAATTAAAAATCAAACAAAATATAATATTAGTGCCTATATAATATTAATTACTGCAGCATGCATTTACGTAATTAAGTGCAGATAATTGCAGAGTGCCTATGCATCAACAATCGGCTAGGTGATCTTGTAAATGCACATCGATCCATCCATCCATCCATCGCACGCCATACATACATGCACACACTTCTCTCGTCTGTACGAGTAACTCTGCATGCACTCGTAGCAGCCAGCTGCAGCATTTCACGCAGTAACTCCATTTTATATTATAAGTTATTTAAAAATTAAAATTCTTTATATTAATATTTACAATATCAAATAAATATAGTATTAAAGTATTAAAACATATTTAATGATCAATTTAATGAAACTAATTTAATATTGTGATAGTTTTTTTTATAAAATTGATCAAAGTTGAAGTTTAACTTTGAAAAAATCAAACAACTTATTGCAATAAGGAGTATCAATTTAGGCAGAACTAACAGGTAGAAACTAGAAAGACTAAATGGTTAAGATAAACGGGGCAATTTTTAGCTGGAACTCCAGATCTACCATAGCTGGCAGCTGTGAAGCAGACAGAGAGAAGAACAGGATGAACAATTACCCAGTTTGCACGCAGAAACAGGGACGCAGCATATGATTCACTCACCCGCTGGACCAAACTGAACCAGATAACATGGCACGGGCAGGGAGGGAGCAGGCCATGTGCCGCTGCACTGCTTCTCGTGACCAACCCAGCCACAGAACAGGCAGCAGATGGCAATTACTCTCTAGAGCCTCTCTTTCAAGCTGCGGTGCAATGCGATCCTCTCATCTTAGACCCCCGGCTTGCACGGACGTACGCGCGGCAACATATGGCCTTGCTTGGTTTGCATGGACCCCAGGTCATGTGTAGCAGCAGTAGCGTCCCAGGCAGCAGGTGAGCTGCCGGCCTGCACATCAGATCAAGCTAGTACTAGAAATAAATTAAGTATAACAGCAATAACTAAAATGTGTCGAGAGTAAAGAGTGCAGAAATGGACAATGGCCATTCGTATCTTATCATAAGCCATATTGACAAGAAGAGATATACCTCACCTCAGGAATATGATGGATGACCCTGCACGGCAACCATTGTAATGGCACCGCTGGTGGCGATAGCAACCTTGAAGAACATGGGACCTGCAATGATAAGTTCTTGGATGGAGAGAAGCAGGAACAATGAGGTGTAATTCCACGGCAGTTGGATGATAACGACCTTTGTATAGCAGCAGATTTGATGATGCATCTTGTGGACAGCAAGACATATAAGGACTGCAACAAAACAAAGGGCAGCTTTTGTGCAAGATACTAGCTGCGAGACTGGAACAGGAGAGTTAAATAAGGAGCCAAAGTTCGAACAGCTCATTTGATGGATCATCAAAATTGCTCCAAATGTGCATTGAGGTTTGTTACATTTGTGATCGATTCTAAGTGCACAAAAAAAATCTGCAGTAATTTCCGAACAACACTAACATTTTGTCTGGTGCGACATGACAATCTAATGCTACATTACAAGAAAAATCTTCTCCTGCTCGTGTCCATGTCTGGCTGTAAATGACACAAGATTTTGCAATTGTCAGAAAACTTCCAGGTAGAATGGTAGTGTGGGCATGGATGGTAAATGAATAATAGTACCTTGTGAACCCATTCATATTCCCCGCTTTTTGTGTCGAAGGTCCCATGTTGCAAGGTGAGCAGCTTGAGGGTGAAGCGAGGACCACATTCCTATTTCATCAAAAATAGCTTCGGTACTGTTAGAGCTAATAGATAACATGGTAGCAGCCATACAAAGCACCTGATCTATGTAAAGATAAAATTGCTAACATCTAACTGGCAAGACAGTGAAGCATTTGAGGTTGAAAACTAAAGCATATTTTGGAAAACCAGAAACACCCTTCAAACACACAACATATAGCAATTGCAAGCATATAGTTTTGAGGTCACCACATGGCAATGATCAAATACAGCACTGCTAATAGAAGTCTGCAGTCACTTAGAAGTTAGAACTTGCTCAAATACCTGAAGGCGACAAATCACCTGCTTCTCATGTTGGCTTTTGCTTTCAGAAGTCTTAGCTTTCTTGTCTTTCGAAGCAATTTTGTTTTCTTTTGTCTCAAATATGTACCTAGCGTGAGGATTGCATAAGAGAATAAGTTCAAATACTCACAGTAAAATAGAAGCCATAAACATAATCCAATGCACATTTTCATGACTAACAAGGAGATATATATCTTAGTAGAGGTATTAATGTATTATACCTCCTGATTAACACTAAAAATACCTCTACCTCTCAAGGACCATAGAAAAACATTGATAGAATGATATAATAATACATTCCATAGATAAACTAAACTATGAGCTTAAGTGCACAAGTAAAATATGTCTAATGACCTTCATTATGCCTACTTGTATTTTGATATACGCACCTGTGATGACGGAAAAATATATAGTCTCTCTGGTTATGGAAGGTCACGACTCGACGGCCACGGAAATTGGGGTCTTGGGGGAAAAGAGATTGTATCATCCTGAAAAAACAAAAGGGGAACTACAAATGTGAAGAAAATGATACACATGAATATGCTTCATATAAAAGAAAATATAATTCTTCTTCAAAACAGGATCAGCAAAGGAGCACAAGGGCACATGTCCTCAAATCACCTTCCTATGCGATGACCAAGGCGTGTAGTAAAATTGTTTAACACTAACTCTGGCTTATGACTTGTAGGGTTGCCGTGGTTCTGCATTATAAAGAATACAGACAAAAATGTAAACAAAGCCATGAATATTAAATGTGCCATGAAGCTAAAAATATTCAACTACAGTAACATTATATTATATTGGAGCTGAGAAGACCTGTCATTTATCAAGAACACATCAAATAAACTGAATAAATCTGGATGACACACTACTATAAAATAAGCAGGCAACAAAGACCAGTTGCACCAGAATAAAGATGTTCATTCCAGCTACAAAATGGTCTGCTTTCTACCAATCTAGAGGACCATCAACATGGTTATCAACCCAACTCCATTGCAATAACTTACTCAATGATTGGAAGCATGGCAAAACTAAACTAAAACACGGCTGTGTTGGACAGAGTCATGGATCAGCATTTAGCAGACATGTCATATTATAATGAACATAGGCACATGCATATTTGATTTTGGGGGCAAAACTCGGATGGCTAAGGCATCCTATAGACAAGCTAGAGACAAGTAGGATGGCCAACTGATGGCATCATGGCAACTTGAACTTTGTTTGCTTTCAGTGCGCTAAAGGTTAGTGGTGTAATGATGGATATGTAGCTATGCTATAATCCTTGCCATTAGCAGAGCTCTCTGAAAAACAATGGTCAAATAATTAACATTTTCACATTCATTTTTATGATAAAGTGTGATCCTCAACAAGGAGTTTTACCTTCTGAACTACACTATGCCTTAGTAAGAATAGGTCACCACACTGAGTTAACATTTCTTTGATTTTGTGTTTTACTAATTACAAACAAAAAAGAACGGAGATCCTCAGAAAGAATTGTTATGTAATACCAAGCCTGTTTTCCTGCAAATACCAATATATCAAACCACCACCAATACACCCCTCCTGATAGAGTTGGGAAGAACACACAAGACTTCCATAAAAAGTCAGACTGGTATTCAAGATTTCCGAAAACAAAAACAACCGTGTAATTGACTTGAAATCAATACTCATATAATTATGTGTTTCCTGCTTGTTATTTGTTTAACAGGGTAAATATCCTCGCTAGGTCTAGAGAATTTTAAAAATAGCCCACATGTTTTGACTCTCAGTCACCATAACACATAGCACAACTACTGACTAGTATGTTGATGTCAAACATCAATATGCCTGAATCTAGCCAGTTGTGGGATTTTCTCAACTCTTTTATGTGTAAAAAGCCTAGGTAAAACAAAGGAAATTGCTTATCAGATCATATGTCAAAATATGAACATATCAAATTCAAACAATTATTATAGTTAAACAGCTAATACAGGAGATTCACAATAGCGGAAGATACAAGTTTTCAAAACTAGCACTGGTTTGTGTTTGTCTGAAGTAGCTATTAGGACAGGGCTATATAATCTGCTCTTCACTGCAAATCCAAAAAATATCAGAAGGCATAGTCGATGGATAACAGTATTGTTGTACTATCCCTTAGGTGTGGAGAAAGTGCATGCTAAGTTAGCACAGAGACGGTTAACATGTTTAACAGTACAAACTACAAAGTATTCCAGTATTGTCATGGGAAATAGGTAAAGAGACACCTCAAACCAACGCTTTAGTATTAATTGGTGTATAATTAGATGTAGATAACACTATGGCCATTCAACAACTTTTTCCCAAATTTAAAATACAGGTTAGTATTTCAAACAAATCTTGAATAACTCATCTAAGTAAGAGTTGCATTGTTGTTTGGTGGAATATCTAAAAAAACAAATGCAACGGTAGTTGGTAGGTGCTAATATGAGAAACAAAGTAGAGATAAAGTACCTTAATGTCCTTCCGCAAAACAAGTTTGGATAGTTTGAAATGTGCAGTAGGACCATCAGGTAAATTGATGATCAGTAGAGCATCTACGACACAAATAACAACAAATATGTCACAACAAATAACAAGTGCAGATTTTTAACAATCAAAATGATGAATTCTTACCAGGTTCCCTTCGATTTGTGTGGACAACTACAAGTGAAGTGAAATCTCTGTTGTTTGCATATTCCACAATCTGAGAAATATATGGGCTTCAGTCTAATATGGACAGGTGTCTAATTCAATCAAATGAAGTGATATTACTTAGAACGTGACATACTTTCTTGAGTTCATAAGTTCCTCTTTTAACATAACAAGAATTGGGTATAACTTGCATTAACTCCTCAATAAAGGCAGGTCCCCTCTGTGGACATATGCACAAAAAACATATATTGTTAGATGATGCAGTCTTCTTCAAAAGAATACAGGTTATCAAATAACCAACAATTCAGAACAACCAGCAGAAGATATGGAGAAAAACAAAATCCACAAGCAGAGGTGATAACAACAGAGAAGGCATACGCCTGAATTGAAGCGGCATGTGGTAATCAACACATTAGGAGCTATTTGCTGTTTCAGAACTGCATTGAATTCATCAGCATCATTCCCTGCAAAGAGCTGCACAGAATAACAGCAATTTCATAAGTCTGAAACTGTCTAAAGTTTGACACATAATGGTTGGATGAGTGTTCATCCTAAGAGTGAATTACGAAAAATGGAAAAAGGATATGGTCCGCTAAGATTGCAATGCTGAAAGCGATATAGGTGTGTGGCTTTCTGTTATGGAGGCGGCTGATGCGCCTCAAAAGGAAAAAAGCACGGGGCCGACCAAGGAAGACTAAAATCAGCATATATGACACCATTGCTATTGGAATGGTTGATTTTCTTTTTTTCTCGTGGAATTAGAATGACCTAACACAGATGCTTAATAATATGTTGGAGACTTGGAGTGCATGTTACTTTATGAAGCAAAAGAACAGCTAGCATTGGTTATGAAAAACTACTTAAGAAGCAGTTAAAAGTCTAAAGAAAAAGTGAATGTACGCAGACTAACATATAAAATATTGTGGTACATAACACAACACTATATGATATACGGCAGCACTATAACCATCATCATGCCTTATTGATGTTGGCATACTCCAGCGTATCACCAAGTTATCAAATATCAATATTTCAGTTTCATAGTTTAATTATCAGTTTAATTGCCTTAAAAATTGCATGCTGAGAATAACTCAGGAATAACTAGAATTCACTCCCTGCATGGTGGTGTTATTTCTATATTCAGTTACTGCATGTTTAAGCTTATATAAGTGCATGAATACATCAGAAAATGCAGTCACTTTCAAGCAGCACCAAAAATCTGTGTCTCTCTCGTTCTTGCCATTGCCGGGTTCACTGCAGTGATAGGAAACCCAACAATTGAATATTCATAGTTTGATGTGCAAGGTATTCAACTGAAGCAAGCATGTCAGGAAAAATTGCAAGTACCCTATCTTGTAGAAGTTGCAAACTTGCAATGCTTTTTTACAATCATAAAGATTAGTGACTAATTCATGTTATAAGCATGCTAGCATGGCATCTGTACACCAGTTGTTCTCTATGTTAGCCAATAACAGCATTCAGCATGATTCATTAGCCAACATGCTTCTTGAACTTCTGCAAATTCCCCAGGCAAGCAGTTAAATCCACATATGAGCATCATCCCTACCCATAGGCGTATCTACATGTAATCAGCATGGTGCACAGGACACATGTGCATTTTCATTTTTCACATACTAAATCCCATGTATATACATGTGGGACACCTCTTGACACAACCAATGGGACACCCGGAAGACCTCATCTGTCAAGCCCATAGTAATTAAGCAGCCTATAACAGTAGTATACATTACTATTGAACTTACTAATAATTAAAAATTTAAAAAGTTTGACTGTATTTTTGTCAGTAAGTCATATTTTCTTACTAGAGAGTATATAATTACTATTGAATATAATATTGCTTGATAGTGAGAGTATTAGAGATTTAATTTATGATACAATGATATATATGGGACACCGGGTCATTTTTGTTCTGGATTCGCCCTGTCCCTACCCAAGGCCATTTTGATTGTATAAGGTACAAACTAAAATTACTCCGATACTTAGGAATCTCGCATCGCATTGACAGGATTAATCAGGTAGGCAACAGATAAGAACATGCGAACCTCATGATCGTCGGGTAGGCACACGGTCTCGTCAGGCTCCCTGGTGTTCTCAATCGTCCGCGGAACCTTCTTCTCCGATGGCTGCGAACACCCAAAACAATCAGAACCGAAGAATCAAAACTTCAAATTCAGTGATGAGCTCGCTCAGGGGTGAGGGGTGGGGGCAGGGGGGATTAAGTGCGTGCTTGCCTGCTCGCCGAGGTCGACTGCGCGCTGCGCAGCCTGGTGGCGCTCGCGGGCGAGCTTGCGCTTCAGGGCCTTCTTCTCGCGCTTGAGCTTGGCGTGTAACTCGCTGCGCTTCTCCTTGTTCTTGATCTGCGACGGCAACACAGGGTCCGGATTCTCCTTCTTCGACTTCTTGTCCCTCCTATGCTCTCTCATCTCGCCGTCGTCCCCCTGGGACGGCTCGTCAGCGGGCTGCCTCCGCCTCCTCTCCTTCGCCATCGCCGCCGTCGTCCCGGGGAGGTTGCAGCGTTTGTGGGGGCGAGGCCGTGAGGGTTTAAGCAGCGGCTAGGGCATCGTGCCGTTTGAGGCCTAGTGAAGAGACGGCCCGTGTAATAGGCCAGGTTATGGGCTGCATATTTTTTCGAAGGTGGGATCCTGGCATACTGCTCTGTTTCGGTTATTTTCGAGTAAATCTCGTAAAATAGTTTCTTATATTTTAAAAATACATTGGGATATATTCGGCAGCTACTTCAGACTAGTAGTGTGCTCATATTAAGGGCCTGTTTAGGACTGCTGCACTCCACGAAATCCTTCTAGGATCAGATCTAGAGTGAAGTTGCTGCTCCACTATGGAGGAGCTATATCTGTTTGGCTTATAGAGTAGATCTAGATTCAGTAATAGTATAATTTGGTAGGAATATACTATTTTGCTTCTAGGTTGTTGTATGCTTTATATGTAATTATACTGCAATAACAATGTATTATATTTTTAAACATAAATAGTTTTTAATACTGTCTAATTTTCACAAATTCTGCATTCTAATTTAGGAAAAAACAGAACATGTTGACATATGAAAATGTGGTTCAATTCTATCTAATTATACATTCAGTCAAACTAAGTTAGATTATCGCTCTTGCAATCGTACTGACGCCGACTGTTGACATATGAAACTTTATGGACGTTTCCTGTGACAGTGTAGTTCTCTTTCGTTCTTGCTTCTCGGAAAGTCTAGTTAGCTCTCTTTTCTTCGCTTCTCTGATTTTTTTTGCCGCGCAGCTTCTCTGAATATTGGGAATTCGGTGCACTGAACACACATACTGCATCTTGCTGTTCATCACAAGATCATTACACACTAGCGCAGTAGTTTGATCATCATATATATGAAGAGTTCTAATGGAAAATACCTCTGACTGATGTGTCATGAATATATCTAATCGAGTAAAAAAAATCATTTCTTTGGCTATCTGAGACATAATCAGGTTGGAGAAGATGTCATTCTAGAGGAAGAGGTTCAGAGGAGACGACCAGTACGAAGGAGGAGAAGCCCCGCTACTACGACGATAGCGGCGGCCACCACAACCGCACCCGGAAGCCCGCCTGCCACCGCTCTCGGCACGCCTAGGCCGGTAGCCGCGCCGCTGTCCCGAAGGACCACCGCCGCCGCTCCAGCGTCGCCACCCCCGACTTCCCCCGCCGCACGCCCTAAGGCCGCTGGCCTTCGCTCCATGCTGCAGCGCCTGTTTTTCTCTGAACATAGGCGTTAGATCGAAAAATAGAAGCGAATCGGTACGAGATAGTAATGGCATGATGGGTAAATACTTTAGAACTCCACGAGCACTCTTTAAAATTAATTTCGCAGAGCACCCCTTGAAGTACTTCAAAAAAAACCTGGATCAGCACCCCAGATCTTATTTTTTTTAGGATCTAAAAACGCGGAGCAGGATTTGTTTGGCTAAAAGTTTCTGGAGCGAAGTTAGAAAATAGAGAGCGGAGCAGTGCCAAATAGGACCTAACGCTATGGTAAAAATCAAAAGTTAACAAATATTTTGAACTTGAAGTGAATAACGAAATAAATTAAAATTTACATCAAAAGAGGTCGACGACAAATCAAAGAGTTTTTCCTGTGCAACAGATTTTTCTGATACAGCATGCAAAATATTCTAAAGTGAAAAGGATTCAGATTGAATCATTCAACTGAAAGAAACACGATATTTTTTTACTTTTTCTTTCTTGTAATAAGTAATAACAACAAATGTAATCATATTGCAAGGCTAATTTGAATTTGCCACACAGAAAGCGAGTAAAGTAAAGATTGGTAAATATGTATAGTTCTGTAACGTATTTACAAGAGGGGTCAGTATTTCTTTCTCTTTTTTAGAGAGGTTAAATTAAGAGCCAAAGATTTAACTAAGCTAACCTAGAAAAGAATCAGATATGCACGCGTGCACAAGGAATGGAGAAGGTTATGGTTTGATCCTGTGATTTGTTCGTGCTGTTTTTGGGGAATGTTTTTGCTTACTTCTCACCAGCAAAAGCTAAATGCATGTAATACATGGCGGTTGATTGGTTTGCTTCCTTCCAGATTAATGACATGTTTCTTTTTGCTCATGTTGTAGGCTGGTTTGGTGCTATACCATCTCGAAGCGACATGTATAGGTATGTAAGAACTAATTTTGTTGTGTTAGAACATCTTGCTGCGGTGATAGTTGTATACTTGTATGGCCATTTGTAAAACGGAAATTTGGTAGAGATTTTTAGTAGAAAGCAGGGCAATTTCTCTAGAGCACTTAAGCTTACAAACGATTTTTTGGCATTCTTTTAAGAATTTATTTATACATTCTAAACAGGCTAGTCCTTTGACTGAAGTGGTAAGACACAACAAATAGAAATGGCACTTGGATATCACTTAATCACTGCAGACAAGCAGCAGGAAATCACGTGTTTACACTCGAGTTGACTCAATCTTTACTATTACAAAGCAATTAACAAATAAGTTGTGAGCGCATCACTCCAGACAACATTGAGAGGATCAAACAAATTCACAACTCAATAAGGTGACAACATTAGAAAAAAATAATGCAATGGAATTGCTCCCTTCTTCAAGGGCTAAAGTAAAATAACCTTAGATGTTGTGACTTCAAAACTCAGATAGTCAGATCCCCATTGACAACATAGCCTGAGAGTCCCAGTATTCTTTTGATTGCTTGACCATCTCTTTCCGCCCCTCTCACAGCCTCTACCTCCAGTAATCTTTGTTTCTGTTCAACAAGCAGATGCAAATGAGGACACGAAGAAACAAAAAAAGATACTCTCTTTGTTATTGTTGTACAAGAGAGAGAGGTTAACTTCCAGTACCTTGTTTTGATGAGTAAGTCAAGTTCAGTCATATGCACAGCAAGAGGAAAGACACCAACCTGAAATGCGTCAAATACAAATCATTAGTTCATTACCATGGAAGTTGAAGCAATGTAATCAATAATTCATATTCTATGTGCAGGGTAGTCGCATTACATTACCTAGCAACAAGTTCAAGCATAAAGCAATGGTTGAAAGCTAAGAATTTCTACTTCTACTGTTGTCAAAGGTGACATGAAAGATAATGGACGATGTGGATTAAAAATAAGTATTATAAAATCAACAGCAACGAGGATATAAAGCAACGACGATGCATAAAAAGGGAGGTATGATTGCTCGCATACAGATCAGCATATAGGACACTTGGCATCAGGAGGCGCTGACTTAACACCTTCAAAGATGTACATAGATGCAGCTCCGCAAGCATAGCCTTTGCAGAAAAGATGGCCACAGCTAAGTGCATATGAATTGAACAAAGTACCATGTGTAAATGTCAAAATCATAAGGTTAGTAAACCTAAACATATATAAGTAGCTTGTTCGTTCTAGCAATGTATTTATGGTAGAAGGCTAAAAGTAACAGCTTACAATGCTTGTTACTGCAAACCAATAAGTTAGCTATTGTCAATTTTTATATTTGGGTAACCAGTATGACCTCTAACATATTCAGAAGAAAACAGAAATTTAAGAACAAAAGATTCTCACCAAGCAAATTGGACAAGTTAGGTTGTACTCATACTTCATAGTTTCAGAAATAGCCGTAGCCATTAGTGACCGTGCTTCTGTCAAGTCATGGGAAAAGTTTTTGAAAAGAGTGATTTTACAGTCTTTGAGGAGATACCATAATTTTTAGTGTTAATTTAAGTATCTCCTGGTACATCTAGGAAGTACCAAAATTAACATAAAAAATTGTAGTACCTCATGTACCTCCTCAAGAACTATAAAATTTTTCTCTTGAAAAATTCATTCTTAAAGAACCCTATAGGTTCATCCATATATAAAGTATTGCAGTTTAGATGGAAAGCTGAAAGTGCATCTTGATGCATATAGGTCCCTAATTAATTTTGATGTATTAATGATAATGATGATCAAAAGATACTAATCGTATTGATAAGATGTATGCAGAGAATTCGGAAAAAATAGCGTTACAATTGAAACAAAATTGAAGAAAATATCCGTTTAGTCCAAAATAGGCTCAAAGGCAAAATGATAAATTACATATAAATTTGAGTCTAGGACTGCTGTACTATAAAGAGGGATAGGTTGAAAGTTGTTCTAAAGCTTTGTGCTCAAAGAAAAACTTTTTTGAAAGATTTTTGGATTGATTCAAACTCATTTCAGAATTTTCTAGCATTCCCAGAACTTCCGGTTCAGCCCGGAACTTCTGAAAATATGGTTCTATTTTTGAATTTTTATTGGCCCGGAACTTCCGGCTTTGCCTGGAACTTCCGAAAAAGTCGTTCTGTATCGATTTATTTTCTGGCCCGGAACTTCCAAAAAAATTATTTTGTATCGATTTATTTTCTGACCTAGAACCTCCGGCTCTGCCCGGAACTTCCAAAAATGTCATTCTATATTGATTTAATTTCTAGCCTAGAACTTCCAACTGAGTCCGAAACTTCCAAAAAAGTCGTTATGCTTGGATTTATTCTTCAGTCCGAAACTTCCGGACTGATCTAGAACATCCAGGTTTTGAACCCTAGAACATCCGGATTGATCCGGAACTTCCGGATGAACAGTTGCAAAATATCTTCAAAACAATCACTTTTTGTGTGAGGGGTATAAATACCCTCTCACTCATTTTGACTGTAAGAACTCCTGAGCAAATATTTTAAAACACTCTCTCATTCTTTCAAAACTAGATCTTAAGCAAATCATTGAGATTCCACTTGAGAGTGCAACACAAATCTTCTAGCAATTTTCTTGTTTTATTTCTTGAGAAGATTTTGTGTGGTTGAGTTCATTGATTTCCTTGAAAAATCTTGAGCAAAACGATTTAAGCCTATAAATCTTTCAACTGATTTGTTACTCTTGGAGGTGCTACCTCCTAGACGGCTAGACGTCAATCCACGAGCACCTAAAGTGATTGTGGTGTGCCTAGAGAAGTTTATACAAGCTCTTTCTTGGCTTTGACAAGGTAACTAGTGGAAATCCAAGCTTAACTTCGGTTAAGGCTTGGTGAGGAAAAGGGTTAAAAGAGACCCGACCTTTTGGGGCCCCTCAACGGAGACGTAGGATCGGTGGATCCGAACTCTGAAAAATAACTTCATTGTGTTTATCGTGTTCTTCGTGTTCTTGATAGCATATATTTTCATATTGCTTGATCTACTTGCTAGCTAGTTTGCTAAACAAATTCATGTGTAAAAGTTATAGCTAACAACCCTGCTCATACTTGTATTTATTTAGATTATTAGCTAGATTAAATTTTATATTTGTTTGGTGAATGTCTGATCTACCCAGAATTTCTGGATCAACCCGGAACTTTTGGACCCCTAGAAGTTCCGCCAAACCTCCGGTGCCCCAGAACTTTCGGTTCCACTCGAAACTTCCGGACCTAGGGATTTTAGAACTAATAGTTTTCCGCAAGAAATTTTCAGATCGCCTATTCACCCCCCTCTAGATAACTTTCAATTGGTATCAGAGCCTAACTCTTTTCAAAGGCCTAACCGCTTGAAGAGAAACGATGTCGGGCGAATCTCCACCGAGGGATATGGGTGGATCCGGATCAAGGACACCCTCGATCGCTTCCAACAAGAGTAGCGAAAATACATTAAGAGTAGCAAGATATCATTTTGATTACTCTAAGCTCAATCTCAGTAATAATTATATCTCTGTGCTAACCGGTCGTGCACATTACTTTGATGGTACACACTATGCGGCATAGAGACATAAAATAAAATTGCATATTATTTTCATGCATCCAAGTATATGGAAGATTATATGCACATGTTTAGATAGGGAAGAGACTCTTTTGGAAGCAAACGACTTGAATACTCAAGAAGAGCAAGCCATACATCGCAATGTTCAAGCGGCTAGTATCATACTTGCCGCATTGAGCCCCGAAGAGTTCAACAAGGTTGATGGCATTGAAGAAGCCAAAGAAATATAAAAATTTTTGTAAGTTGCCCATGAAGATACATCAACCATGAGAGAGTCAAAGATAGAGTTTCTCGAAGGGAAGCTTGGAAGATTTGTCATGGAAGACGACAAGACTCCCCAAGAAATGTATGACCGCCTCATGGTCTTGGTCAACAAGATTAAAGGCCTTGAAAGTAAAGAGATGACCGATCATGTGGTGGTTAAAAGATTGCTCCATGCAATAGCGTCAAGAAACCCCACATTGGTCACCTTGATTCGAGAGCACAAGAACTTCAAGAAGATCACTCCAAGTGATGTGCTACAAAGAATCATAGCACATGAGCTTATGAAAGAAGAAGCTAAAGAAGTTAAAGACCTTGCCAAGCTCCATAGCAACAAGGACAAGGATGTGGCACTAAAAGCCAAGATAAAGAAAGAATCAAGCGACGAGAGCGATGATGAAGAACTTGTCATATTCGTTAAGAAGTTCAAGAAATTCATAAGAAAGGGTGGATTCGATAAGTACAAGAAAAGACATGACAAGTCAAAGAAGAGACAATCCAAGAAGAGTTGATATGAGTGTGGCGATATTGGCCACTTCATAGCCGATTGCCCCAATAAGAAGAAAGATAAAGATAGCAAAGAAAGGCACAAGTATAAGAAGGGAAAGAGAAATGATCATGCTTACATTAGGAAAGAATGAGATTCTAATTTCGAGTCCGAGTCGAAATCGGAGTCCGATTCTTGTAGGAAAGGAGTTGCCACCGTCGCCATCGCCAACCCAATACCTCCAAGACCTTCACTCTTTGAAGAGTGAAGCGACGACGATATCGTCTCCCCTAAGTGCTTCATGGCTAAAAATAAGAAGGTACTACCTAAAGCTCTAGATAAAGATAATGCTAGTGATGCTAGTAATGATGAATCTAGAGCTAATGAAGTAATACTTAAAACCATGAGTAAACAAGTTAGAACTAAGTTTAAACAACTTATAGAAACAATAGAGTAGCAAGAGGCAACTCTTGAGAAATAAGAAGTGTTGCTAGTTCTTGAAAAATAAAAAAATCTTGATCTTGAGCGGCTTCTTGCTAAGAAAAAGAAGAGAATAGACAAATTGACTAATCTTGATAGTTTAGTCAAGGAAACTAATCTAGACTTAGAGGAAACCCTCAAAACTCTTAATAACGAGCTTATGATTCTAGATAAATTCAATAAGAGTCTTGAAGAGAGGATTGAGTCTCTAATGTCCCAACCCAATTCTACTCCTTCTATTGCTTTCACAAGTAATGGTTATTCAAAATGTTATAATATTGATATCCTTGCTTATGAGACTAAATTGAAGAAAATAGAGGTCTTTAGAAAAGAAAATGAGAGGCTTGGCACCTTGGTAAGTTTTGGGTGCATGAAAGCCTAAAAGTCAAAGGACGCCCTATACAAGACCCTAAATGCCCAAAGCAATGTTGAGAAACGTGGGCTTGGCTATCACCCAAATAAAACCAAGCTCACTCCTAGAAGAAAGAACAAGGGTAAAGAGATAATTGAGTTTATGAGAGAAGGCCAAGCTCCAAAGATGATGAAGAACAAGCCTTACGCCTCACAAATTACTTTCTATGTCTCATACTTGATTAGAAGGAACCACCATGGTAAAGTGGTTGCTCAATTTATAGAAAATAAAAATAAAAAACCATTAAGATATTTATAGATTTCTAAAGTGTTTGTGACTAACGTTGAAGGACCCAAGAATGTTTGGATACCTAAAACAAAGACCTAATTCTCTTATAGGAATATTCCTCCGGTGGGTCAAGTTGGGTGATAGATAGTGGATGCACCCATCATATGACCAGAGAGAAAAGCATGTTCATCTCCTTTGAGCCAACTAAAATCAACACTAAACCATTGTGTTTGGTGATAATGAAAAAGGAGAGATAATGGGTGTAGGTAAAATTGCTATCACTAATAATTTCTCAATTTCAAATGTCCTTTTAATTGAGTCCTTGAGTTACAATTTGCTTTCTATTTCACAATTGTGTGAGATGGGGTATAATTGTCTATATTCTAATGAGGGTGTGACCATTTTGAGAAGAAGTGATAATTCCGTGGCATTCACGAGTAGGTTGAAGGAAAAACTCTATCTAGTTGACTTTACACTAGATAAGGTTGAACCTAAAACTTGCCTTGTGACCAAGTCTAACATAAGTTGGTTATGGCATCGCTGACTAGCTCATGTTGGTATGAAGAACTTGTCAAAACTTCTCAAAGGGGACCACATTCTAGGCCTAACAAATGTTCTATTTGAGAAATATATGTTGTGTAGCGCGTGTCTAGCCGGAAAGTAAGTTGGAGTGTCACACATCGCAAAGAACATCATGACAATGAGAAGACCACTTGATCTCCTACACATGGATCTATTTGGACCCGTGGCCTACTTGAGTATTGACGGTAACAAATATGGTTTTGTAATTATCGATGATTATTCTCGTTTCACTTGGATATTCTTTTTGCATGATAAAAATAAAACACAAGAAGTATTCAAAAGTTTTGCAAGAAGAGCCCAAAATAAATATGAAGTCAAGATCAAGAAAGTAAGAAGTGACAATGTGAGTGAATTCAAAAACACTTAAATTGAAGACATTCTTGATGGAGAAGGTATCAAGCACGAGTTCTCCGCTCTATATGATCTACCTCAAAACGGAGTGGTGAAACAAAAGAATCGTACTTTGGTAGAGGCGGCAAGGACAATGCTTGATGAGTATAAGACTTCGAACATCTTTTGGACCGAAGCAATCAATACCGTATGCCATGCAATTAATCGTCTCTACCTCTACAAGATCCTCAAGAAGACGGCATACAAACTCCTAACTGGTAACAAACCTAACGTTTCATACTTTAGATTTTTTGGAGTAAGTGTATTATCTTGTGTAAGCGGCCAAGAAGTTCCAAGTTTGCCTCTAAGGTAGATGAAGGGTTTTTGGTCAGTTATGAGTCAAATACGCATGCCTATCGTGTATTCAATGAAACCTCGGGTATTGTTGAAGTCACTAGGGATGTGATATTTGATAAAACTAATGGCTCTCAAGTAGAGAAAGTTGATCCAAGTGTTGTAGGCGAAGAAGAACCTTCATGTGAAGCAATCAAGAATATGTAAATTAGAGACATAAGGCCAAGAGAACAAATGCTTATGGATCAACAAGAACCTCAAGTTGAAGAAAGTCAAATCCAAGAGACTAAAGAGCAAGAAGTGTTGGATAAAGATCAAGAAATTCAAGAAGAGGTTGTTCAATAACTCGCACAATACCCAAGACTCCACTAAAGCATTTAAAGAGATCATTTCGTGGACAACATCCTTAGAGACATATAAAGAGGGGTAACAACTCGCTCACGTGTTTCTAATTTTTGTGAGTGTTACTCTTTTGTGTCTTCTTTAGAACCTCTAAGAATAGAAGAAGCTCTTGAGGATACGGATTAGATAATGGCCATACAAGAAGAGCTCAACAACTTCAAGAGAAATGAAGTGTGGAAGTTGGTGAAAAGACCAAAGCAAAATATGATCAGCACCAAATGGGTCTTCCGCAACAAGCAAGACGAGCACGGTATGGTCACAAGGAATAAAGCGAGGTTGGTTGCTTAAGGCTTCACGCAAATAGAAGATTTAGATTTTAGTGAGACTTATGCTCCCGTTGCTAGGCTAGAATCAATTCGAATCTTATTAGCCTATGCAACTCACCATGATTTCAAGCTATATCAAATAGACGTGAAAAGTGCATTTTTGAATGGACCAATTTCCAAATTGGTATATATGAAGCAACCACCCAGCTTCGAAGATCGTAAGCACCCCAACCACGTGTTCAAGCTGCAAAAGACGCTCTATGGGCTTAAGCAAGCTCATAGAGCATGGTATGAATGCCTTAGGGATTTTCTCATAAAGAAAGGCTTTGAAATAGGCAAAGTCAATCCTACTCTCTTCATTAAGCACTTCAATAGTGATTTCTTTGTTTGCCAAATATATATCGATGACATTATATTTGGTTCTACTAATAAAGACTTTTGTGAAGAGTTTAGTAGGATTATCACTAAGAGGTTTGAGATGTCGATGATAGGTGAGTTGAAATTCTTTTTGGTATTCCAAATCAAGCAACTCAAAGAAAGCTCCTTCATTTGTCAAATAAAGTACATCAAGGATATGCTAAAGAAGTTTAACATGAAAAGTGCCAAGCCCATCAAGACTTCTATGCAAACAAATGGCCATCTTGACTTAAATCAAGATGGAACTTATGTCAACCAAAAGGTATACCGCTCCATGATAGGTTCCTTATTGTATTTATGTGCATCTAGACCAGATATAATGTTTAGTGTTTGCATGTGCACAAGATTTCAAGCTGTACCAAAAGACATTAATTTGGTTACCGTTAAGAGAATCTTGAGATATTTGGTTCATACTCCAAACCTAGGACTTTGGCATCCGAAAGGCTCAACCTTTGATTTAATTGGCTATTTGGACTCCGATTATGCCGGTTGCAAAGTGGATAAGAAAAACACCACCGAAACTTGTCAATTTCTTATAAGATCTCTTGTTTCATAGTCTTCTAAGAAACAAAACTCAGTTGCTTTATCCATCGCTGAAGCCAAATATGTAGCAGCCGGTAGTTGTTGTGCTCAACTCCTTTGGACGAAACAAACCTTGAAAGACTTTACGCACAACATCACCAAAATCCCATTATTATGTGACGATGAGAGCACAATCAAAATAGCCAACAACCCCGTTCAACACTCAAAAACCAAACATATTGACATTTGCCACCATTTCTAGAGAGATCACGAGATCAAGGGAGATATTAACCTAAGCCATGTGAGAACCGAAAAATAATTCACCGATATATTTACCAAGCCTCTAGATGAGCAACGGTTTTAAGAGTTAAGAAATAAGCTAAATATCCTTGATTCTCGAAACATTATTTGAAGAACTTGCATAGTGAAGCGTCCATATTAAAAATGAGAAGGTAAATCAATTGCCTTTCTTCTTATGTATTGGGCCACATTTTAAAGAAACATACAAAAACTTCACTCTCGTGAATATGAAACAATGCCATGCTATATTTGTGATTATAATGCAATGCAATAATGAATTTATGCTTATGAGCAATACCATGATGAATTTATGATTATACATGTCATGTCATGTTGTATTTATGTTCATACACGCCTTAACATGCTTGTGGTGAAATATTATTGTTAAGTCAAAAAGTTTATGGCTGTTGGTGAAGTTTTTGGTCACACGCGTGGCCTGAGAGATCTGCTTAACTCTAGTGCAGGTCCTAAATTTGCGGTTCGTGGCGTGCCAATCAGTTTAATCATGTAACTGATAAGATAGACAAAAGAACGTAAGCAGTAACGCCTATCGGCTATCGAGCCGATGGTTTTGATGCGTATCGGACTATCTATTAAATGAAACATAATGATAACACGGTAGAAATCATATGACATGACATATCAAAGGTATAATAAAAAATAAATCTACTATATGATTTATCGGGATAAAATAATCGGCCTGAACCATCCGATAAGCCTG
>KE372413.1:475798-492866 GCA_000418225.1 Zizania latifolia | reverse complement strand
TGCGTCCGCCGCTAGGTCTCGGCCGCCGCCACTCCACTCCGCTAGGTCTCGGCGCTTCACTCGCCTCAGATCCGCCCGGCGCATTCCTCCAGACGGATTCACCATGGCCGGGCAGGGACACGGGTACCGTGACTACTTGTCTCAATCGGCGTCTTCATCCTTGGGTGGCACCTGGTTTGCTTCGGCCGCTGCCGCCACCGACGCCGACGATTCCGCCTTCCACCCCGATGCGCCGGCGTCTTCTAGCCTCCATACTCCCCGGGCGCACCTAAGCAACCTCGATCTCAACTCCCAGGTGGACGTCTTCCCTTATCTTGATTCGTACTCGAGCTATTTGCACTGTGATGAAGCGCGCGGGGAGCAAGCATTACCCCCTCGGCCTGCCGGAGGTGGGGGCACAACCGGCGGTGGAGGTCTCAGCGCTTTCCAGCCTCCTCGGCCTGCTGGAGGTGGGGGCATATCCAGCGGTGGAGGTCGCCGCAGTTGGTCTACGGGCAGTGGGATACCAGCAATGGGTTGATCAAATTCTGTGAACTAGCTGTTGATCAAATTAGGGCAGGGGAACAACCGAATGGACAAATGACAGGCAGAGGGTACAAGAAAATACAGAAGAAATTTCGTGAGAAGACTGGCTTGTACCATGAAATCAGACAATTCAAGAATAGATGGACTCAATGCAGGAGCTTGTGGACTTTTCATGAGATGACTCTAAACAAGACTGGCTTGGGCAGAAACCCAAATGGGACAGTAATAGCAGATGATGACCGGTGGAAGAAACACACAAAGGTATTACAAGTTTGATTTGTATCTTAGTTTCTTCAAAAGTTTGGTTTAGGCATTTTAATCTCATTTTGTTGTATGTTTTCATGTGTGCATTTCAGAAAAGACCTGAGTGCAAGAAATTCAGGAAGTTCATACCCACATATATTGACTTCCTACAGGAGATGTACCAAGGATGGACAGTTGATGGCCAGTCCTCATGTATCCCTGGGGAAACTTTAGATGGAGATGAGGATGCAGATGGCGAAGAGGAGGGTGATCAATCAGATGAGGATATGAGGGTGAACAACAGTCCCATGAGTTTCAACAGCCGCAAGAGGGGAAGTCATAGCACCACATCAACTGCAAATAGTCCATCCAAGAAGCACAAAAATACAGCAGCAATGAGTCCAGCCAAGAAGCACAAAAATCCCATGCTGAAGGCCATGAAGGGGCTGATAGACACCATCCAAACTGGGAACACTCAAGAACAGAATAATTTGAAGATGGCTAGTGAACAGAAGATGCTAGAACAGCAACAAGCTGATGAGGAGATTAGAAGCTGTTTGAGGATGGCGAAGGAATGTGGAGCAACTGAAGAAAGTGATGAGTACTACGCTGCTACTAAGTTATTTGAAAAAAAATATAACCGTACAGTATTCAGTGAATTCACAACAAGTGCTGGAAAGCTGGGGTGGTTGAGGAGGTTCTGCCAGTTTGGTTCGGTTTAAATCAGTTTGAATCAGTTTGGTTATCCGTCAACTAGTGATGTGATGAATATTTATCCTGTGAACTTGTCTGTTTAAATCAGTTTGGTCTAAATATGTGAACTTGTCTGTGAACTTGATTTGTGATGTGATGAGGATATGAACTTCTCTGTGAACTTGTTTGTGAACTTGTTTGTGATGTGATGAATATGTGATGTCTGTGAACATAATAGCTGTGAGCTAATTTATATTCTGTGAATAATATGTGATGTCTGTGAACACAATAGCTGTGAGCTAATTTATATTATGTGAATAATATGTGATGTCTGTTTGGTCTATTAACAAGTTATTGAGATATGAACTAACTGTACACATTTATGTAATAGGAAGGTGTTGAGGAGGAAAGAGGTGTTGATCAGCAGATTGTACAATATATGAAGAGGTGTCGCAAGAGGAGGAAAGAAGCTGCAGTAGTTGGTGCCATGATTGGTATGTTATACTACAACACATACTTGAACAAAGCAGAATACAGAGTTCCAGTAGAATCTGGTTATGATTGGGTGATGAGAACACTAGAAAATCCTAGAGCTTGTTACAACATGTTCAGGATGAGCCGCAATGTGTTTGATACGCTTCACAATGAGCTTGTCGAGTCATATGGATTGATTTCCACAAATAAGATGACATCATTAGAGGCTTTAGGTCTATTTTTGTGGATGTGTGGTGCCCCTCAGGGTATGAGACAGGCCGAAGATAAGTTTACTAGGTCAACTGAAACATGTAGCAGGAAGTTCGATAAAGTGTTGCGAAGTGTCAACAAGCTTGCAGCTAACATAATTAAGCCAAGGGACCCTGAATTTAGAACTGTGCATCATAGGTTACAGGCTCCCAGATTTTCTCCGTTCTTTAATAGTTGCATAGGAGCCATAGACGGGACACATATAGCTGTTGTAGTGCCAACCAATCAGGTTGTGCAGCATACTGGAAGACATGGATACACAACACAGAATGTCATGGCGGTATGTGACTTCGATATGAGGTTCACTTTTGTTCTGGCGGGATAGCCTGGTTCAGTTCATGATATGAGGGTCTTCAATGATGCTCACGACAAGTTTGTGGACAACTTTCCACATCCACCTGAAGGTATTGGTGTATCATATGAGTTTTAATGTTACATTGTTAAATTGTTTAAATGTACGTAACAAAATCTTCAATTTGTAGGAAAGTTCTACCTTGTCGACTCAGGATACCCAAACCGGATAGGTTATCTTGCACCGTATAGATGCACAAAGTATCATCTCCCAGAGTTTCGACAAGGCCTAATGCCTAGAGGTAAAAAGGAGCTCTTCAATTATGCTCATTCTTCATTACGCAATGTTATTGAGCGGTCGTTTGGAGTTCTCAAGAACAAGTGGCGGATTCTACATAATGAAATACCTAGTTACCCTATGCCTAAGCAAAGTAAAATAATTATGGCATGCATGGCGCTACATAATTTCATTAGAGACAGTGCTATGGCGGATGAGGACTTTGACAAGTGTGATCAAGATGAAAATTACGTGCCACTAGCGGAAGCTTCATCGTCTTCCCAAAGAATCGGAGGTAATACACGTGAAGGGGAAGAAGATCAGAATATGAATCAATTTCGAGATGCTATAGCTGATGGTTTGTTTAATAGGTTGTAGGTTTTATAATATGAATGTACACTGTGTTATGTATGGTTGAGTTTAATGGATTCGAATATCGCATAGGACAATGTACACTGTGCTATGGCTGTATGTTTCAGAATATGAATGTACACTGTGTTATGCTATAGCAGTTTTTTGGTTTACAATGTACACTGTGTTATGAATATATCCTGCGTGAACACAGGGGTAAGCAGAAAAACAGAAAAACAGACAGAAAGCTTCACGTATAACAAAATCAAAACAGGGATAATATGGACTTTCTACACTGTTTTAGTGAGTTGAACCAAACAGGGTGCTACTAAACTTTAGTAGCACCACTAAAGTTTAGTGCCCACTAAACTTTAGAGGATTTGTTCCAAACAGGTCCTTAGAGCATCTCTAAGAGAAATTCTACTTAACTTCTAAATTTAAAATTTAGGTGTCTTTTCTTTTCTCTCCCAGCACATCGCCCGCACTTGCCCTCCGCGGCGCGCCGCCCGCACCCATGCCCTCCGTAGCGCGTCGCCCGCACCCCGCCAATGTACGCCAGCTGAACTAAATCAATGTGCGCCAGCCAAATAGCATGCGTGTGCGCCTATGTCCGCTGAAGAAATAGGCTGCATGCGGGCGCGTGCTGCTGAAGAAATGGGCTACGATGTGCCTGAGCAGGAGAAAGCTGCGCAGAAGCATGTAGACGGCGCCTGCTGTGGTGTTCTGGAGAATTTTCCTCGCGCTGGTGGAGAAAGACTGGTTTAAATATAGGGATGGTAAAATATAGGAAAACTATTATGTATTAAATTAATTTTTAGGAAATAGCATAAATACGATGATTTCTATATCAAAATTTAAAGAATAAAATTTAAGATATCTCTTAGAGAAACTCTTATAATCCATACGGTCTAAAACTTAAAAGACTCCGGTGGTGTTACCGGCGGTGAATCTACCATCTTACAAGTGTAGTTTTTATAAATAGCTCACAAATTCTAATATTTTAGAATTTAAATGTAAATGTATATATATATTAGTATTTTAGGTAATACATAATTATGGATCTCATGTACGCCGAGTTGGCCCTAGCATGCCCTAACCTCAGCCCCATGTCTGTATATTAGTTCCTCAAAATGTAAAGAGCTCAAAGTTCCAATAAATGAACTAAACACTCTCCAGCACAATGGGTATGGCTGTTGTTCTACAAACAAGAGGTCTTGGCTTTGATTTGTTTCTCAGTTTGTTATGTACAGTACATTGGTGAAATCGTGAGATTGCATATTTTTATGTTTATGTATGTTCTTCTTTTCTGTGGAGTGGAACGAGAGTACGAGACAGAGACACGGTATAATATTTGGACTATTTATATTTGTGAAAGTTTTTAATTTAATCTGACACAGTAATTGAATTATGTTTCTCCGTTTGTTATGTATCGATGAAACCGTGAGATTGCATACTTTTATGTTTGTGTACGTTCCTCTCATCTGTGGAGTGGAACGAGACACGATATAATGTTTGAATTATTTATATTTATGAGAATTTTAACTTAATCTTTTAATTTAAGATTTATCATATTATTTAGTACATTATACTGAATTACGGTATAAATTTAACAAGTATTTACCTAATTAAAAAAATTATTTTACCGAATCACATATAAAATTTTTGACGCGACATACATATTAATAAAATCATGGGTCTGTCACTAACTGATTATGGTTGATAGCAAAGCACAAACGATTAGCTAGTATTCATTAAAAACATGAAACAATCTATAGTTGCATATTACAATTTGTTTAACTTTTTTATAAGTCAATTTTTTTCTATTTTTGATATAATCTTTTTTAAAAAATAAACCAATAATTATAATATTAAATTAGTTTTATTAAACTGATCATGGAATACATATTAATAGTGTATTTATTTAATATTATAGATGTTAATATATTTTAAATTTAAACTTGGTAAAAGTTAGAAAAGTTTTGTTTTAAAAAGTCAAATGATTTATAATATAAAACAAAGATAGTAAAAAAATGTAACCACTTTATTACGATTTTTTGTTTTATAAAGATTTTTATTAATCATCTCAAAACTTTTTTATAAAAGATAAATCTTTTGGTGACACCACTGAAACAACGTAATGCCATAAACAGTGATATGAAAAATTACCATGTTTTTATTCATGTCATGGCAATAGTGATTTGTTAGAGAGACAGACCAGGGTGACATGGTTAAATTGTTGCCATGTCACAAATTTTAACCGGCATGACTTGTTGTCTTTGACATGGTAACGAAGATGGCATGACTAGAAGATTTATATTTTGGAAATAAGTTTGATGATGTTTGGTTTTAAAATTAGATTTAGAGCTTATTTGGAATGAAGTAACATTGTAGGATTTTTGGAGAAATTAATTTAATTCATATCAAAATTCTATAAAATCACCTTGTTACAAAGCCTAAAAAATACTTACCTGTACAACGTTAGCTACATTTTTTTACCAAGACTACGAAAATCACCATAAAATATCAGAAACTATATTTTTACTAAGGATAATTAGCGGTTTTCAAAGTCAGCTTATTGCATTTTCGTGTCTCCAAGAAAAGTTACACTAATAATTTAGTCTAAATCCAATTTTTAGATGAAAAATGGTAAATAATTGGAGTCTAAAGTTTTGAATCACGAAAGATAGAGAGGAAAACATGAGATATGGTTCGTTTCGACCATATATCCCTTCCCACTTCCACGGCGCCACGGTCCACGGCCTCCTCGCCGCCAAGCCGCCGGAGCAAAACGCCAACTCGTTTTGGTTTCTTCCGCCGCAAGCCCGGCGTCCGCCTCGCCCCGCTCCCTTGCACCGCGGCACAGTTGGCACGCTCGCGATGGCGTCGACGTGCTGGTCGTGTGGCGAGGGCGTAGTGGTGGCGGACCCCGACTCGGGCTTGCTCGTCTGCACCTCCTGCGGCCGCGTCCACGACTCTGGCGCCACGGAGTTCGTCCACCAGGCCGCCTACACCGACGACGGCGGGTTTTACATCCGTGCCTCCTCCTTCGTATACCACCAATCCCAGTCGCACTACCGAGATCAGAAGCTCGCCGCCACCGCCATCACCATGACCTCCATCGCCGCCCGCCTCGGACTTTCTCCCACCGGCGCCGAGGAGGCTCTCAGCATGGCCAAATCCGCCACAGACGGCAACCTTGCCACCCAGGGCACCGCCTTCCTCCCCGCCCTCGCCTCTGCCTGCGCCTTCCTCGTCGCGCGGTCCTACCGCCTCCCGCTCTCCCTAGCCGAGACCGCCTTCTGCCCCACTGCCTCGCTGGCTAACCTCGTCTCCAGGACCGCCTCCCACCTCTCCCTCCCTCCACTCCCATCTTTCGACTACGCCGCCGCGCTCGAGCGTGCCGTTCGCTCATCGCCCTCGATCTCCTCCGCCGCATGTGAAAGGACGGATGTGATTCTCTCCCAAGCCAGATTTCTCCTCCGCTGCGCCTCCAAGTGGTCTCTCACCACTGGGCGGTACCCGCTCCCCCTCATCGCCTGACTGGTGGCCTTCGCCGCGCAGGCGAACGGGATCACCTCTGTCTCTGTGGAAGACATTGCGAGGGACATCTCTGCGAAATTGCACACCAGCCTCCGCCGGTACAAGGAGCTCGTTGATGCTCTCGTGCGTGTCGCGAAAAAGTTGCTTCCGTGGGGCGCTGACGTCAATGCGAAGAACCTGCTTCTGAACGCGCCCATGCTGCTTCGGCTCATGGAGATGCGGTCACAGTCCGACCCGTTGGAACAATTTCTCGAGAGCTTCGCTCCGGACATTGCTGGCATTGTGCAAGCGTACTCATCCGTTGATGAGGACGAATCCAAGTACCTTCAGATTGTTCCCTTGGCTGTTGATGATTTGAATTCCAATAATTCCGGGCAAGAGAGGAAGGAATTGGATGATTTGAGGATCTCGGAGGAGTGCCTGTCAGGTGCTTACCAAAATGTCTTAAAGAGGCTTGCTCATTTACAAAGACTTGGGCAGGTTGGTAAAGGTGCGAACAGGAGGAAGCAGTGGAGAAGAGGGCTAGAGCTGGAGCCATGGATAGATTCGCTGGATGATGGTTGGACCAAGGGCATGGTGCTGGAGGATCTAGTGAATATTGACATTGGCTTTGATGCACCTCCGCCATCTTTTACTGCTGGAATTAAGTTGCAGAAGCAAAGGAGAATACGGATTGAAGCTGCTAAGTGCCGAATTGATGCAATTAGGAAAGCTCCTGCTGGGAACGAAAATGATTTGCAGGTTGTTCTAAGAAATGAAGATGCATGCCCGCCACAAAATTTAGCCAAGAAGAAGCGAGGCAAAAAGAGGATAACTGGAAGTGATGATGCCATGCATGGAGAGCTTCTGGCTGATATGCCAGATGGTGCCGGTGGTGGGAAGAAGAGACAGAAAGGATCCCCCTCTGATGGTATTGACTGGGAGGATTGTATCATTGAGCTCCTGCTATTGCATGGTGCAAATGAGGAAGAGATTGAACAAGGTCAGTACAGAAGATTGTTGGAGCTGCATGTCTTCACTGCAGTACGTGGAGGCAGATGAAAACATGGAGATGTAGGTCCATAGGTCTTTAGGATAAATGTTTCAGATTTACAGCCTTTCTTTTTTATAACTATGACAGATTCACAGCCTTTCTTGCTGAACATAGTTTCCAACTATTATACATTACAACACATTGTTAATACAGAAATTTTGTGCTGAGTACCACTTTTGTTTAGTTCAATCAAGCTGATCGTGGAATAGAGAAATGAAAATACATGTCGGGGTTTTGTTTTCCCCTGATGAAACTGACAGAAAAATGTAACTTAGAAATGATACAGTCACAGAAATTTTGATTTCGTAGGTGACTGGGGATGTGTCCATTTCTGTACATTGTTATACTGCTCAATGCTCATGGGTGGCGTATCGTGTTAGAATGCAGTTATAAAGTTTTACTCTACTGCCATTAGTTTCTCACTGATGAAGTCAGAAAGTGAATGTGTGGCTTGCCGTATTGTGTTTTTGTGATGAATATGTTCTGATGGATTATTATTTGGAAGTGGTTATGGATGTATCTTTCATTTTGGAGGCAGTGAGTGTGCTTTTGACATTGATTTTACATATACGTAACTCTAAATGCTATTATTGATATATCCTTGTGGGTAAAACATTTTCTACATGTGTTTCTTTTGTAGTTATCTTCATGCATATGGGATTAGAATTCCTATATTGGTTTCAACTGTTGGTTAGAATTCTTATATTGGTTTCCCACCATATTTTGTATGGAATAGGCATAACATCTTTATCTCATCACTTATACGCAAAATTTAAAGGAGGAAGAAGGTAAGAGGCTCTACTGTTGAAGAACAATTGTACAGTCATCTGAAAAGGAGCGCAAGTGTCCTTGGTAATCTCTATGCTAGAAGAGACCGTGGTATCCTTCATGGAAGAGGGCATAGTTTCCTTCATGGAAGATTAGATCTGTGAGCAATTTGTGTTGCAATTGTTTCCACAGGCTCTTCAGAAATTTGTTCCATTTGCTCCTTCAGATTTAAGCTGCATCTGCTACTTCCAATGAACTTCTTCAGGTTCTCCTTGGCGTGGAATCTCTTCAGGACTCAGGAGATGCTGGTTTTGAGCTGTGGACTCTGCCTGCTCAATCTGACTATCTGAGTTGTCTATACTGGGAGGATTCAGCTATCAAATATTGAAAAAATCAGGATCTCAGATAAGGTAGCGATGCTGATTCCAATCTTTTGAACTGCCGTTCTGAAATCTGAACTGAGCGTTTCTTGTGTTTGTTTAGTTGTCGTGGTACTCGTACTTTTCTTCTACTCATTTTTCTCATTATGATGACAGAACGAACGTAGCGCTGTTCAAAATTCAGAATTTGAACAGCATTTTCCTCTGGCATCGAGCATTTTCCGCAGTTTAAGGTCAGTGGTGAGTAAATTTTCCTACAGGCCAGCAGTTTTGAATTTCCAATGCTATGCCTAGGCATGTGTTTTATTTAGCCAATTAAAACGTCCATTTTTTTGCTATCTTCTACTGTTGCTTCTTCTTTCCTTGCATTGGGTATATTTTGAACCGGCAGTTTGCGGTAATTGGGCTAAGACATAGGTTTAGTTCAGGCCTAAATCATATCTATTAAGGCTCGCAACATATATTACTCCCAATAATATGAAAAAGTAGATTTAATAAGCCCTAGAACACATATTATTCCAAATAATATGAAAAAAGTGGGGAGATAGGGTTCAAACATGTATTGGCCCATTGGTAACTCATGACCGTAACCAACTATCCATCTTGTCAGTTGTGTCAAGTGTAGATATTGTTGGGGAGCAGGGGCTCCTCCGAAGGATAGGCGTGTCCCGAAGGTGAGCCATCCCCGAAGGGGAGCCCTCCCCGAAGGCCCCTCCTCCGGGGCTTGGAGGCTTCGGTGTCAAGAGCGAAGGGCGTGGTGCCGCTCCTCGGCACCACGAGGAGCCCAAAGCTTCCACTAGGGCGACCTCCGGAGACCAGGAACTCCGAGCCAGCCTCCAAGGCGCGGATCGAGGGGTCCCTAGGCTCCGAAGGAGGACCCCCGTCTCTCCGAAGGCTGGCTCCCTCGGAGGGTGTCCTTGGGGGACGGACCGCCCCTGTCTGCCGCCCTCGGGTGAACGGTCCAAAAGAGGAAAGCAGGTCTCTGGCTAGGGTACAGATACCTGCGGTCCTCACCTGCCCCTCTGCCCCAAGGTACAGGGCAGGTGGGGACTGTTCTCGCAGGCTCTACCAACCCGCCTGGCGCATGTCAGGCGGGCAGTTGGGCTGCCAACTCCCTGACCTTGTCAGGGAGTCTGCGAGCCCCTCCCCTAAACCCTCCGGAGATCACGGAGGCTAATCCCGGACTGATGTAGACGGTAGGGCCCGCTTGTCGGTGAGAAACGTACATGTACTCCCGCAAGGGCACTATTGTAACTTCCTGTTGGCCACGAGCCTACATAAACTGATGCCTTGCTCTGCAAGGGCAGGTAATTCTTCTTGAGGGAACGAACTCCACTCTCTTCTCTGACTTTCACTCTCCTTCACGGTTGGAACATACACCACCACCGCCTATCCGCCTCAGGTGCTGTGGGCCAATGCACCACCACCGCCGCGGATCGTCGAACACGTCGCTCCTGCGCTGCAGCTCTAGCCCCCCCGGCCCAGCCTAGGTTCGCCCATACCCCGTTTGAGTATCACCCCGGGTACGCGAACCCCCCACCCCCAGTATACCCCGCACTGCCCCTTCCACCACTGCTACTGGCTCACTACACAGTGACCCCGGTTAATACCCCGGCGGCGGTGCAGCATGTCAAAGAGGAGGAGGTCTACCAGGTGATTCACGCCATTTCCGGAGGAAGCACCCTCGGACACATGACCAAGCGCCAGCGAAGGGACTACGCCCGGGGAGTCAACCATGTTGGTACCGTACCGCCCACACACTCCCCGGCCTAGGTTTCGGTCACCCTGGCCTTCTCATCCGAAGACAGCCGGGGGATTTAGTACCCGCACAACGACGCCTTCGTCGTGGCGGCCTGCATCGCCGAAGTGGACGTGCGGCGTGTTCTTGTAGACGGATGCAGCTCCGCGGACGTGCTCTTCACGGCTGCCTTCGATCAAATGCGCATCCCCCGGAGCCGGCTGAGCCAGGCCAAGCGCCCCCTCCAGGGTTTCACTGGGGTGCCAATTCATGGCCTGGGGTAGATCGAGCTTCCGGTGAGCTTCGGCCGGGGCAAAGAGGCTCGCTCCGAACTCATCATCTTCGACATTGTCGACGCCCCCATACTCCTACAACGCCATCCTTGGGCGGGGGTCCCTCAACCAGTTTTCGGAGCAGCCCTCCACCACAACTTCCTGTACATGAAGATACCGGGCCCTTGCGGGGTCATCATGGTCCGGGACGACCAAGACTTGGCGCGAAGGATCGAAAGAGGCCACCTCGCTAGCCTTAACTCCAAGAAGATCCATGCGGTGGAGCACAACAGCCCGAAGGAAGAACAACCTTCGCCCACCTCGGGCGGAGGCTTAGGAGAACACCAAGACTTTCAGCCCCGTGCCCGAGAGCCCTGAGAAAATCTTCACTATCGGTGGAAGCTTAACGGCAAGCGAGGAGCAGGCTCTCGCCGAAGTATTAAGGGCCAACCTTGACATTTTTGCTTGGTCCCCGGCAGATTTGCCAGGTGTCCACCGACAAATCATAGAGCACAAGCTCTGTGTCCACCCAGGAGCGAAGCCTGTCCGCTAGGGGCTTTGGAAGATGTCGGCAGACAGAGCCCAGGCCGCCCGAGACGAGGTGCGGAAGCTTCTTGACGCCGGGGTAATTCGTGAGGTTCAACACTTCGAATAGCTGTGCAATCCCGTGCTAGTCAAGAAGGCTAGCGGAAAGTGGCGCATGTGCATCGACTTCACCACACTCAACAAGGCGTGCCCACGAGATCCGTTCCCACTACCCTGGATCGACTAGCTGGTCGACTCGACCTCCGGGTGTGAGCTCCTCAACTTCCTTGATGCCTACTCCGGCTACCACCAAGTGTGGATGGCTCCGGAGGACGAGGAGAAGACAAGCTTCATCACCCCGGATGGAGTACTCTGCTACGTCCGCATGCCGTTCGGGCTTCGCAACGCCGGGGCAACCTTCGCACGCCTAATCCACCAGGTGTTGCGCCCACAACTCGGCCGCAACGTCGAAGCGTACATCGACGATATCGTGGTTAAGAGCCGCAAGGCCCTCGATCACACGAAGGACTTGCTCGAGACCTTCGCCAATCTGCGGCAAGCTGGCATCCGGCTCAACCTGGAGAAATGCGTCTTCAGAGCACGGGCAGGGAAGCTCCTGGGCTTCCTAGTCTCGAAGCGCGGCATCGAGGCAAACCCCAACAAGATCAGGGCCATTACGGACATGGCTCCCCCGACGAATCCAAAAGAAGTACAGCGGCTAGCTGGTCGTCTGGCAGCGCTTAGGCGGTTCCTGTCCAAATCGGTGGAGCACGGCCTGCCATTCTTCAAGGCTCTCAAGAGCACGATCCCCTTCTGCTGGACTCCGGACTGCCAGCAGGCACTAGACGCTCTCAAAGAGCATCTTCGCCACCTTGCTTGCCTATCCACCCCGGAGCCGGGCGAGGGGCTGCTACTGTACCTCTCGGCCTCGGCATCTGCCGTGTCGGCGGTCCTGGTCCGAGAGCAAGAAACTGAAGGGGCCTCAGTGCAGCGGCCTGTGTACTTTGTCTCCAAAGCCCTAGGAGGACCAAAGCTTCGCTACATAGAGCTCGAGAAGATGGCATACGCCGTGGTTATGGCCTCCCGCAAACTGCGCCATTACTTCCTGGCTCACGATATCACCATACCAAGCTCCTACCCCTTGGGGGACATGTTCCACAACAAGGAGGCCATGGGCCGCATTGGCAAATGGGCTATCGAAGTGGCGCCGTTCAACCTCTGATTCATAGCATGCTCCGCAATCAAGTCCCAGATACTTGCCGACTTCTTGGCGGAGTGGACCCTGGGCCCAACGTCAGCCCCCCTACCCCCGAAAGCGAGATATGGTCCGCTCACACTGACGGAGCATGGGGGCAGCAGGAGCCAGAGCGTCCGCTGTCATCACCTCTCCGACAGGACGTAAGGCTGCATTCGCAGCACGCCTCGAATTCCGCTCTACGTGCAACATCGCGGAGTACGAGGTGGTGCTACTGGCGCTTCGCAAGGCCCGAGCCATGGGCGCTCCGCGCTTGCTGGTCCGGACGGACTCACAAGTGGTGGCTGGGCAAATTAACAAATCATTCTAGGCACACCACCCGGAGCTGGCTCGGTACCTCGATGCTATCCGGAAGGCGGAGGGCCACTTCCGGGGGGTCACCGTGCTCCATATCCCGCGAAGTGACAATGCAGAGGCTGACGCCTTAGCCAAGGCAGCGGCGGGCGGTGAACCACTCCCGCCTGGCGCCCTATTCGAGATGCTAACCTCACCCTCTGTCGGGCCATGCGACGAGCCAGGGGGCGAAGTGCAGCACATCGTCACCACGCAGGACTGGCGGAGCCCCATCATCGCCCCGCTCAGAGGGGACTCCATCGACATGGCATCACTTGAGCTTCGGAGGCTACGTCAGAGGGCCAGGGGCTATGTGCTGCTCGAAGGGGCCTTGTACAAATTAGGAGTATGTGCTCCGCTACTTCGCTGCATCACAAGGGAGCAAGGGGCACTGCTACATAAAGAAATTCACGAAGGCCTCTATGGCACGCACTTAGCGCCTAGAGCGCTCACGGGCAAGACACTCCGACAGGGGCTGTATTGGCCCACAATCATGTCCGATGCGGAGGCATTGGTCCGGACGTGCCCCGGATGCCAGTGGATGGGCAAATACTCACACCGCCCGCCGGCACTATTAACCCCAATACCTCCGGTGTGGCCATTCGTCCGGTGGGGCATCGACATCATCGGACCATTCCCCCGGGCTCCTGGGAACCTAAAGTTCGCAGTGGTCGCGGTGGAGTACTTCTCCAAGTGGCTGGAAGCCGAAGCACTCTCCACCATCACGGCTAGAGCCATTCAGAAGTTCTTCTGGAAGAATATCATCTGCTGCTTCGGAGTACCTCGGCATGTCACCATGGACAATGGCAAGTAGTTTGACTCCGCCATTTTTCGTGACTTCTGCAAGCAGCTGGGCACGGAGCTTTGCTTTGCCTTCGTAAGGCGCCCCCAGTCCAATGGGGCGGTGGAACGGGCTAACGGCAACATCATCTTTGCCATCAACAAGCGCCTTGTGGACGTCCCGCGAGGTGCATGGGCCCAAGAGCTGCCGGCGGTTTTATGGGGGCTCCGTACCACCACGACCCCGGCAACCGGATTCTCTCCGTTCAAGCTCCTGTTCGGTGACGAGGCTGTCACCTCGGCGGAGATAAAAGGGCGCTCCCTGCGCGTTGAGCTCCTCGAACAGGCGGATGAGCGGGCGGTCTCTGTCGACCTCCTGGAAGAAGACAGAATTCAGGCCATCCACCTCCGCAAGTACGAAGACCAAACAACGGAATGGTACAACTCCCGCGTTGCGAAGCGCGGATTCCGTGAAGGAAGCCTGGTGCTGCGACAGGCCCTAGCCCCAGGGAAACTACAGAACAAATGGGAAGGCCCCTTCATCGTCACCAAGGTCTCAAGCATCGGAGCCTGCCGCCTCGCGGAGCTGGACGGAACACCACTCCCGCACCCATGGAATGCGGAGTTGCTCAAAAATTGCTATATGTAAGTGCCCCTTCCTCATGTAATTGTCGCACAATTAATGCAATTGCTCCGCAGCGTTTGCGTAGAGCCCACAATATGACATGTCTTATATCACGTGGGACGCCGCGATACGCTCCGCGAACTCCGCGTAGAGCCTGCTCCGCATATCATGCGTAGAGCCATATCTAACTCCGCGTAGAGCATAAGGAAACGCTCCTGCTCCGCGTCGAGTCCATTCCTAATTATGCTCCGCATATCATGCGTAGAGCCATATCTAACTCCGCGTAGAGCATAAGGAAATGCTCCTGCTCCGCATCGAGTCCATTCCTAATTATGCTCCGCATATCATGCGTAGAGCCATATCTAACTCCGCATAGAGCATAAGGAAACGCTCCTGCTCCGCGTCGAGTCCATTCATAATTATGCTCCGCATATCATGCGTAGAGCCATATATAACTCTTGCTCTGCGTCGATGCCATTCGTAATCACACTCCGCCTATCGTACGTCCGGCTGCGTCTAACGCCATATAGGGCACAAGGCAACACTTTGAGCTCCGCAGAAAGCGCACAGGAAGCCACGTACGGTTCGAAGCCCTCACAACACCATGCTTCGTGCGCGTCGCGTTCAAAAAAAAAGAGAGAAAGAGGAACCCTCCGAAGTATCCAGCACAACAAGCGCAAACTATGAGCTATCATTGCTCCAAAATTGCACAAGTGATAGAAGGATTACAAGCCTAGCAAAAAACGAAACCCTCCGAAGCCTTGACCACTCCCTCCGTGCAGCCCTTGGTCGCCTCTCCCACGGCATCTACATCCTCCCGCTCCGCTTTGCCCTCATCCAGGCCGTCGGCTGTGGGAATCTCCGCTCCGACGGGACCTCCGGCGACTGTGTGATGGACCGTCTCGGACACCGTGGGAAGGGTGGTGCCCGAGGCCCAAGGCCGAAGCATCGATTGAACCACGTGTCGTCAGAGGAGTCGGAGTGTATTGCTCGTCAAAGGCGCTGAAGTCCAGCTCCGGACTTCATCTTCGTTGAAGGCTCTCCGGGGAGGCTGCAGGCTCCGCTTCCCCTACCTCAGCGTCTTCACCCGAAGACCAATGGAAGCTAGAGCTACGTCCACCGACGGAGCCACTAGCTGCGGAAGGCGTGGGCGAGCGCAGGCACATATACCCTGAGGGAGACCCAGCTAGGCCTGCCCCCGGAGCCCCAGTAGCGTCCGAAGCCTGACTTGGGCAAGGGATCCCGGAGGAGGATTCAATCAACGTTGCCTAGGACACGAAAAATATGCAACTCAGGGACCGCATAAAGCAAAGTGAAAAGGCATATATACATAACCATTAAAGGGACACAGGTTGGTTACATTAGTAGCCTTCGGATAAGGGAGGCACACGCACACACACGCAAAAAAAGAAAACGAGGCCTAAGACCTACACCTTCGGAGCTGCCCTCGGTGGCGGCGTTGCGGCGAGGCGGGAAGCCATCTCTGTCGAAGCCGCGCCACGACCCAACGGCTCCCAAGTCCGCGCGATGAACCAGTTCGCGTCTTCGGCCAGCCGGTCGTCGGGGACAGCTAGTGCCTCACGCACGGATGGGGTGGAGTTGTGGGAGGCCGCTTCAGCATGCTCGCAACCACCGGAGCGCAGCACGTGGGAGAACAGCCAGACGGTGGTCCAGGCACACCACCCGCCGTAGCTAGCCACCACCTTCGCTGTCGTGGCTGCGGACCGCTCCACCCAGCACAGTTTCATTTCGACCGAGCTAGTCTCCGCTGGAAGCGAAGCCACACGGCCACCGATGCCTTTGAGCGTGGAGTGAAGGCCGCGGGCCACGGTCATGGCTTCTTGGTCTAAGGCGCGCAGCCGGGCCCCAAGCACCACGGTTTGCTCCTTCGTGGCACCCAGTGCGGCCTCCGAAGCATCCAGACGCCGAAGGGCGTCCGCCTTGACCGCCTCGGCCTCCCGAAGTGCCACCTCCGCTGCTGTACGCTCCGCCTCGGCATCCCGAAGGGCCTACTGAAGAGGAGCGAGCAAGGCCTCCACAAGAAAGGCCCGCCTCTCAGCCTCAACGGTCTCGTGGCGGGCCCGGAGCAGCTCTCCGTTGTGTGCGGCTGCGGCACGGCCCCCGGAGAGCATGGCAGCGTTCGAAACAACAACAAGCTGAAAGAGAGAAGCTTGTTACTAAAAAAAAGGAAGAAGCGGAGGAGAGATGTTCACCTGCCAAGCAAGCCTCTCAGCAAGGCGGCTAACACCCACTGTGCCATACTCCGTGGCCAGGGTCGCAGGGGCATCGCCGAGCAAGGCCACCAGGCCCTCCGGAATGGCCAGGGAAGGGAGAGCCACCGCCTCGGCCCCTGAAACAGGCGGAGGTGCCGCACCCCCGTTGGGCGAAGCCTCCACTCCGATGGTGGCTGCAGGCGGCTCACTCCCGCGAGGAGCAGCCTGGGCGGTCTCGGTATCCGCCAAAGCTTGTGGAGCTTGGGATCCGAAGGGCAAGGACCCCTCCTTCGAAAGGGGCACCTCCGCTAATGACGGGTGAGAAGCGTCTGTGAAAAGCCAAGCCAACGAATAAGTAACCAAGTAAAGGTACTGCAAAGCTGCAGAGGATAGATGGGAAACTTACCTGTGTCATCGGCGAGCTCCTCGTCTAGGGTCGGCAGAGCAAAGGCGGCGATAGCCTATAGGCTGCCTTCGCTTCC
>KE372413.1:404402-451721 GCA_000418225.1 Zizania latifolia | reverse complement strand
AAATCGGGAACTCATCCATATAGAAAGAAAGCACATTCCGATCATGGCGCTCACATTAGATGGAAAGAGATCAAACCAAAAAGGAAAAATCGCAATATGAGAAAAATAATTAGAAGGAAATATATCAGCTCACTAAGGAAAGTTCTTTACGTAGAAGGTTTTTAATCGAAAAGATATCTATCCACTAAGAAAAGTCCTTTAAATAGAAGGTTATTATACAGAAAGATATTCATTCATTAAGAAAGTCATTTAAATGTAAAGTTATTATATAGAAAGAGATAAAAATATAAAATCAATTATGGGTGGGCGGGGCCGAAAATCGCGTGCGCGGTTGCTGAGGAGAGGGACATATTAGAATAAACGGTTAAGATTTAATATAATCAAATGGAAGGCTAAGATTAAACAGATGAGTGTTCATGGTGAACACTCAACTTCACCAATTATATAGTAGGGTAGATTTATGATCTGAGGTATATAGAAATAAAAACTTTTATAACGTTGGAGGGCTACAAATAAAAATATTTTTTTGACCGAGGTGGAGTAAGTTAAGTTTAGGAGGCCCTTATTGGAATTCCAAAGTAATAACTAGTCATAGTCAATTCATGGGGATGGTGAAAACGAGCGAAGACCTAAGCAGGCTAGAGACTCTCAACAAAGTAGTCGGTTAAACCATGACACACACTGTTCCTTCACGGCGAGATCATAGATTCATGAGTTTCTTCGATTCATTGCTCAAGTCGCTGCTGCATAGAGATCCGAGACAAAAGGCTTTAGGTGTTTATAGCTATCTCTTGACTTTAGGATGCTTATAGCTATCGGATTTGCAACGATAACGAACATACCATACGAATAGTGAACTGCTACATTAAATTACTGTTTATTGATACAGTAAATTAGTACTAATGTATCTATGCCTTTATTTCTCTAAATTCAGGAAAGCTTTGACAATTTGTCCCTGTTAAGAAATAATTTGATTTTTTAACACCTGATTTACATGATGATTCTAAGTATTATTATTAAGAAATCATAAAAAAATTTCTAAACTCAGATGGTTGATTGTTCTTGTTCCCGTTGCTTGCTTTCACGAACTGTAAAGGAATTAATCAAGCAAAGCACGTCGTGAAGTTTGCGTTCCACTCGAGCAAGACTGCCTTCTAGTGCTTCCGTTTTCTGCAAGATCGTGCATTTTTGTCGGTTGTTTGAAACTAAGGTACTTGATTTTAAAGTTAGTAGGCGTTACTAAACGATAACAAAAACATGATAGCCTTTTGGATTAGACTAGCCGTCCAATGTTTGACTAGCCTAAATATCGGACACTCTTCACAGCCCTTTGATCTTCTACAACTGAATACTAGTCTTTTGATCAAACCGTTGCAACCAATAGTACTGAAACATTATGAGTTATTAAGTGAAACATTATATATAATTATATAAAAAATTGATCAGAAATAATTAAAACATTATATGTGAACACTTACAAATAATTTATGTTTCTAGCTAAAATATGAGTTATATAAATTTTAGAAAACACTACTAATATATAAGTGAAACATTATTTAATAAATAAAATAAAACAACTATTTAATTATTTGAAACATTATTCATAACTAATTGAAACATTATATGCGAATAGTCAAAACAATTTGTATTTCTAGTTAAACTTGATTTACATATTTTTTAGAAAACGCTACTAATGTATAAAAGTAAAACATTATTTAATAAATAACATAAAAAATGTTTAAACTATTTGAAATATTATGATTTACTAGCTGAAATAATATGTGTAATTATGTGAAACGTTATTTGTAACAGATTAAAATATTATATATATGTGTATAATTTTTTTTCAGGTGAAAGGCTTGATGATGAGACAAAGCTGTTGGGCCAGACTCGCGCAAACTAAGCTAGGCCACGCCACCCACGCGCACGCTGAGCTGGAACGGCTCCATGTAGCTATGCTGGGCCACACCTTGCACAGCTAAGGTAGGCTACACCAAGCATCCAAGCGGTGCGCTCGCGTCGAACACTCGACTCAAAGCATTTCCGTAGCCTTTTTCATACTACACATATTATCCCCTTCTTGATATATTGCTCGGAGTTAATAAAGGGGCCTGACTGTTCAATCGCAAATTGTAAAGTAACAACCTGTTTATGTTTGAAAAAAATTATATTCCCTTGCACCTCCTCCAAATCCCAAATTGATGATCATTTGGGCTCATTTGGGCATGTTGGTTTCGGTGTTAACTTAGTTATAGCTTAAGATATGACACATTTTTTAAACTAATGGTACAATTATTTTAAAAAAATCACAAGAAATTATCGAAAAAACACTTTAAAATCATTTGTTAATCTTTAGTATTAAGGTCCGTTTGAATGGATCAAAACTAATAGTTAGCTAGCTAATAGTTTATTGGCTAAAAATTAGTCTATATGTATTTGAATACTTTAGACTAATAGTTGATTAAAATTAATTTTACCCCGTAATCGTGCATCCCGAATCATCCAGAAGCAGTAGCAGCCCCGACGCCGCCCAGCCGCCGCGTCCGGCCTGCGCCCCGACGATGCCCAGCCACCATGCCCGGCCTGCACCCCGCCATCGCCCTGGCCGCCACACCCCACGCTGCTAGCAGGACTGCTGGAGAGAGAAAGGAAAGAGGAAGAAAGAGAAAGGGAAGAAAAAAGAGAAAAAAAAGAAGAGAGAGAAAAAGAAGTGAGAAAAATGAAAATGAGATAAGAAAAGTTTTGTTTAGAAATTAGGATCTTTTAAATATTTTAAAATAAAAATACTTCTAAATTTTCACTAGGATTTTTTTAAAAATGGAATCTTTTTTAAATCGGATACAAGTACTTTAGAATTTTAAAAACTTCTAAATTTTTGAAACAGGATACAAGCGTTTTATAATTTAAATACTTCTAAAATTTTGAAATCAGGTACAAGTATTTTCTCTAGGATTTTTTTAAAATGAAATCTTTTGAAAGATTTTAGAATTCAAAAAACTTTTAAATTTGAAGAACATTTGTTATCTACCAGATAATTTTCTTGTTTCGATAAATATCTGTAACCATATTTGTATTCGATTCGTATCCGCTCTATATTCGTATTCGATAGTATCCGTTTCCGTATCCGTATCTGTATCCGTATCCGGAGTATCCGAATCCGAATCCGAATCCGAAAAAAATATAAAAAATAATATGGTATCACTAATATCCGTCTGTATCTAATCTATTTTCATCCCTACCTAGGAGGTCGAGGAGATCACGGAGACCGGGGTCGCTAAGGTCTCTGGCGTCACCGAGGTCCCTTACCTCACCAACGAGGACTCGGAGCTCCATGTCACCGTTGGTGGTGAGGATGGGCAGGACGAATGGGAGAAGGGGCAAAATAGTTCAAGGGCCCCTATTAGCTCAAATTAGTTCAATTTTGTAGATTAATGAGCTAACCATTAGTCAGCTAAGAAACTAATAGTTAACTTACCAATTAGTTATACTGTTTAGATAGACTAAAACTAATTTTTAGATGCTAATTGTTTGTTTATGAGATCCAAACAGAGTCTAAATTTATTTCTTTAAACTCTTAAATAATTACCATAAAACTTAACTTAATTTATCATCCACGTCTGTTTCACATAGACCCTACTCAATGCTCACTATTTCTAGAGCAGTATTTCAGTATAATTTCAATCAATATTTCCAAAATGAGCCTCACAAATCATCCACCGTGCTCGTTGCTCGGTCACGGTTAACACGAGTGCACGACATAAAACGAAAAACCTCGATCACAAGCAGAATATTATTTGATTTTTTTTAAGTAAAATGCGTTGAGTTGCGCTTTGCCCCTTCTCTCATTGAGAGAGAGCAGAGCAAAAGAACAAAAGATTTAATAGTTTATTAATATCAATATTAATTTTATTTTTTTCATATTAGTTTCAAAAGGTAATAAAGAAATATAATAAAGATACGAGAGTAATAAGGGTGGGGTCGTATTGCAGGCGGGCCCTACAAATACTCCCCGCCCGGGCTGCTCTCTTCGCCCAATTTCCTCCTCCTGCCGTGTGTGTGTGCGTCTCTCTCTGGTCCCCACCCAACCCACCAGATCTAACCGGGAATGGCCGCGCAGCACTCCAACGGCGGCGCCGGCGACGGCGAGGCCCCGGCGGTGCCGCGGTCGCTGGAGCCGGCGAGGAAGGTGGCGCTGGTGACGGGCATCACGGGGCAGGACGGGAGCTACCTGACGGAGCTGCTGCTGGGCAAAGGGTACGAGGTGCACGGCCTCATCCGCCGCTCCTCTAACTTCAACACGCAGCGGCTGGACCACATCTACCACGACCCGCACTCCCAGCCATCCACGCCGCGCCCGCCGATGCGCCTCCACTACGCCGACCTCTCCGACTCCTCCTCGCTCCGCCGCGCGCTCGACCACATCCTCCCCGACGAGGTCTACAACCTCGCCGCGCAGTCGCACGTCGCCGTCTCCTTCGAGGTGCCCGATTACACAGCCGACGTCACCGCCACCGGCGCGCTCCGCCTCCTCGAGGCCGTGCGCCTCGCCCGCAAGCCCATCCGCTACTACCAGGCGGGCTCCTCTGAGATGTTCGGCTCCACGCCGCCGCCGCAGAGCGAGAACACCCCCTTCCATCCGCGCTCGCCCTACGCCGCTGCCAAGGTCGCCGCGCACTGGTACACCGTCAACTACCGCGAGGCCTACGGCCTCTTCGCCTGCAATGGTGTGCTCTTCAATCACGAGTCCCCCCGCCGCGGCGAGAACTTCGTCACCCGCAAGATCACCCGTGCCATCGGCCGCATCAAGGTCGGTCTCCAGACTAAGGTCTTCCTTGGCAACCTCTCTGCCGCCCGGGACTGGGGCTTTGCTGGGGACTACGTCGAGGCAATGTGGCGAATGCTGCAGCAGGACAAGCCCGGTGACTACGTTGTAGCCACCGAGGAGTCCCACACTGTCGAGGAGTTCCTCCAGGCCGCCTTCGGCTATGCAGGGCTCAACTGGAAGGACCATGTGGTCATCGACAAGAAGTACTTCCGCCCTGCCGAGGTGGACAGTCTCCAGGGGGATGCAACCAAGGCCAGGAAGGAGCTCGGGTGGAAGCCTAAGGTTGGGTTCCAGCAGCTCGTTGAGATGATGGTTGATCACGACATTGAGCTTGCCAAGAAGGAGAAGGTCCTTGTGGATGCTGGTTACCGTGATCCCAAGCAGCAGCCATAGAATTGGCAACCATGGTTTGGTCCTTGGAGATTGGAGACTTTGGAGTTGCATTATTCCCTAGGAACTGATACATATTGGCCGTCAGAGAAGAGGTGGGCTCAAGATAGCCATTGTTGTTTCCTTGAGGTAGGAATAAGGAGTGTTGCAGTTTGATCCTATAGTACCTTTGATTACCTTTTACTATGTTATATTGCTGTGTCCTTTTAACAGATAATAATAAATGAGCTGGTGCCATTTGCAAAGCAATGTGTAGGTATGTGTCTTATTATGATAGAAGATTTGTCTTTCTGAACCGTGGAATGTGGATTGATGCCATTTCTTGGCACTTTGTAACGTGGTTAGTGCATAGTTGGAAAAAGTCAATCTTTTGGGCCATATTATTCTAGGTTGAGAGAATGAACTGAACTCTTGGCCTGTAGTTCAATGGAAGTATTGGACTCAAGTCCTCATTTCTTCATCCTCATGACTGTGATCTAGGTAAATGACTTGGTGAGTCTAAGTCTGTATTCTTCAAGTTAACGACTCACATATGTGACACAAAGTCAACAATGTGCCAGTTTCAAAATTTTCAATGAAGGCAAGAGAGGTCATATATGCTTCTGATAGAATGGCCTTCAGGACAAGCATTGTGAGTATTGTATTGCCTTCTCTTTGTTCCTGTGTATGGTAAGTTGCCTGGCTGATGGTGGTAGATCTACCTTCAGCAGCAAACATATTTAATTCCAAAATTGTACCATGATCATCTTTGGTTGATTACATGGTATAAAACAATTTCAATGGTGGTGAAGTCACGAAAAGCATCATTCATCTGAAAGCGTGGTGCTAAATAAACTACGTCCTGAACTGTAGATGCCCCAGTCATCCCATGGATTATGAGTTTGAAAATTAGTATTGAACTTCTTATGAACTTGAAAAGGATAAGTTGATGGTCTGTATTCCCATTGTTAGTAACTAAATTCTTACTGTCAACGAGCATAGTTCCCATTGGGTGTACTTTGCATCAACATTACTGATTGAATAGTTCTTCGCTGAGCCTATGTCTGAAGAATGCAAGATCTCAGTTTTGATAATTGTGTGCCACTTTTTGAACCATTGCTCACTCATTTGTAATTTCTGATTGATCTCTTCTCCTCAATTTCTCTAGCATTGTGTTGACAAAAACTGCAGATTCATTGGCCACGTGTACTTCCAAACGAAAACCTATATACCACTTTTGCATCAAATCAAATGTATCACTCATGTGCCACTGAACATACAGTCCATATTGCTGCATTTGCCAAGTTTGCTCTTCTGGTCTGAAATAAGCTGAGAGACTTGAGGTATATAACAAACATTTGGTTCCATGATCAATGCACTTCATTTTGAACTCCTGTGATCAATTTACTTGGTGCTCGATGAATCTTCCTTTGTCATGAGCAGTCTGACTTGTCTTCCCGTTGAATAGCCGCAGTCTGACTCTGTCACGAGCGCGTATTGATGGTTCAGGTCGTGTTCCGAAAGCAGAGCACCGGACTACTACCAGACTACCGGTAGTCCAGTACTATGAGGCTGACGTCCAGTAACTTCCAAGGAGTCATCGCCATGAAGGAAAAGGAGAGGAAGCATGGTCGCATGGACAACTGAATTCTCTTCTCTCACGTGTATTTTTTGGTTTGTCAGATTTTTTACATGGAACCGTCTGTCCGTCTTAGACTTAAACACAAGAATTAAGAAATACATTTAAATAACTTTGCTGCTCCTCATTTATTATGCTTTGGAAAAGATGAATTATTTATTCTCGAGAGGGTAACATGAAAAAGTGGATAGAAGTGATAAAATGACTTATATTTGAAAAAAGTGTTGAGAAAGCTAAAATAAATTATATAAGCAATCAATGGGAGTATTTTGCAGTCGACAACACGTCCCTTTGCAGTTTGTACATCGAAAGGTCGATCAAAATTAATAAAAGTGATTTTTCTGAAGAGGCTGTTCTATTCTTGTGCACCGTCAGTTGGTCCAGCCACCAACGCATCAAGGGAGGAGCTCCTGTTCTGTTCTGTTAATCAGGGCCTACCTCTGACTCTGAGTCTGACTGATTTGATCACCTCTTTCCTTTCCAGATGCGATCTCGTAGCGTTCCAAAGTGCTAATAACTATATGGATTACGGATGAAACTGAATTTGTGATAATCATTTAAAAACACAAGTAAAGCTTGCCCAGGATAAACCATAATCACAAAGAACACTAAATACAAATTTTATCTTCAGAGAAACGGGTTCTTGACCAGTGACAGTTTGACACTAAAAAACAGAACAGGTTAATCCAGCATGTATGGGTGAATTTACGTCAGAAAAATCATCCGGGTGATTATTAGCAATTTAGCATAGACGTGTTTAGGAGAGCTACGGATATTGTATTGACTGAGACGTATTCAGCTCGTTTGTTTTCCCCCTTTTCTTTTATTTCCTTTTTCCATTTTCTTTCACATGAACTAAAACTTCGTATTCTTGCATAATGAAATAGCGGAGCTTCTTCTTTATTTTTTTAAAAAAGTTAGTAGCAGAAGCAGCCAAAGTTGTAAGCAAGTAGACACGGCGACTCGCCAAGTGACTACGCTGAGTGGTGGCCCAGACAGCTAAGCAAGCAAGTAGCAACGCGTTTGAGCGATTTAAAAAAAAGTAATATATTTTTATTTAAAATTAAATTTTGGTGGTCTTTCCAGAAATTATAAAACTATACTCCCGTCAACCGTGGGTTTAATAATATAGATCATGTCGTTATTTCAACAGTGGATAGAACACTATCACTGAACCAATAATCGATACGACCAAAATCTAAGCGTTGCCTCTTGTCTACACTTGATTTGGTGACATGAGTGCTCTATTGCCAAACTAATGATCGAAGCACATTGATATCCTGATCAGAGGTTTGGTTACAGAGCGATGGAATGGTTCGTGTCGCCAAATCAAAGGTTGATAGGAGCCAATGATCGATCATTGGTTTGGTGACAATGGTCATATCGTTATTTCAATGGTTGTAGAATTCTAATTTTGCATATTTTTTGAAGGAACACCAAAAATATAATATCGAATAAAAATAGATTATTTTTTAAAAACTACATTTGAGCCGTTGACCAGTCTGCAGACTTTTCTCCGGCCTATGAGACCAAAGGAATCGTCCTACCATTAGCCTCATTAGGCCCAATAAATACACTCACCCGGCCCAATCTTGGCCCTCAAGTTATCCAGCCCCGACGTCTTGTGGCCCAAGTCATGGACCATTCCACTTCCACCTCGCCCGCAGGGGTCGAAAGAAGAACTGGAGAAGGGATCCGGCGGAGTCGGAGCAGAGCCTCCGGCGGGCGCGGGCGCAGTTGCGGTTGCGGTTGCGGTTGCGGTGCCTGTTGTTAAGCTCGCAACAGCCACGGGTGACGCGCTAGGGGGAGAGCCCTAGATGGTACCGGTAGGCGGCGTCCCACCGGCGGCGGCGGAGGGAGGCCTCTTGAGGCGACGGAGACGGCCGCCGCCGCTGCGGAGAGGGCCCCGGCGGCGGAGGTGGACGCATTCCGGCGCCAGGTCCAGGAACTCATCTCCAAGACCAACCTGGTAATGCTCCCCAACCTGTAGTAGTCTGTCTTCTCCTAGCCTCGATACGTGCGATTCTTCAGCAGATGTACTATCTCGCCTGGCAGTAGTATGCTGTTTTGGGGTCCGGAGTCCTACTCCTATCTCACCTTGCTGTAGTATGCGGTTTTGGGGATTTTGGTGAGGGTCTGAAGGATAGAGGGTAGGTGCACCAGTACAGTACTTGCGTGTGATCTGTGTTCATTTTCCAGCGAATTGGGGGCGCAGCGGGTCTCATATTGGAGATTGGTGTGAATTGTTGCAGTTGGAGAAGAGGGTGAATGAGGTGGTGGGATTCTACAACGGCAAGAAACATGGCAGCGGTGGCCGGAAGGCTGGTGGTAGCAGAAAGGATAACGGGCACTCCAAAGGGATGCCTGATCTTATGCGCCAATTTGGCGTCATCGTCTGCCAGGTATCTCTATGCATTGATTTATGCTGTTCATGCTTGCTGGCGTAGATATTCTGCATTTCATGCACCCTGGATTATACTTCAGAAAGTGAGCTTGGTGCCAAAGTTTGTAATTCACAAGTTAATTTCAGACAGTATACCTGATAGTGCTAACTGAAAAATCTAGAAACCTAGAATTTTTCTGTGGCTATTAATATCTGATCTCTTGCATGTCTGGCTACTGTTTTTTCCACTGATAAATAAGTGCAGTTTCATTAAGATTTCCACTGTTAGTTTTGAATCTATTTTTGCTTCATAAGCATGCATAGAACTTGCAAATTACTTCCTGCTGCTCCTGGCATTTCATTTTCTATTCATGGGGTATGGAATCAAATATAGCGAAATACGTGGAGCATTTTCAGAAGTTTATTGATGAGACCATTTTAGCAAGTAAATATACTTCAAGACAGAATCTATCCATTATATAAACTGATATATCTAGCTTGATGATGTTTTGGTATATTTTATGGTCTTATTTGCTGGGTTCCTCTCAAATTCATATTGATTGGTTGTAATTGAAACCTGAAACTTAAAACATGCAACTCGTTTTCCAAATAAAATACACACGACATGCACTCATTATTTCTTCTTGATTTCCTTTTCCTCCAGATCACATCTCATGAAGCCAGTAGATGTTGTAGGTCTTCAACTTGATGACTATTACAAGGTAAGCTAGCACATTTCATCTTGTATCGCTATCAGAGCATCCTTCATCTTCTTTCTTCCGTCCCACATTCAACTTGTGACCCTGCATGCTGGATTGCTGGTAATGAACTAAGATTGCAGGCTACCCATAATATGGGAGTTTGTAATGCAGCACTGACCGCTGATCCCAATAGCTTATCTTGGGCAAGAAAACTCAAGATCCCAATACTCTTGTCTAATACATTGATATCTTGAGTTTTCTTTTTCTATTTATAAACATGTATTCATTCCCAGCTATGTGCATGCATGCTAGCTGTGTTTGAATCATGTTTCCGTTTCACGAGTTGTGTCAGGGCCTTTTTATAGCTTGTTCTATTCTCTTATCTGTTTCTTTATTGCTTTCCGTAAAAGTTGGACATGTAAAATGGTGTATTAATAGAGTCTTGTATGTATACTGCTAGTCTACTACAAATCACTTGGTGGTTTCTTTTCCTGGTGAAATTGACTATGCATGCATGCTTGTTTTCTATTGCAGATTCATCTATTCCATTGTAGGAGATCTCATCCATAGGTTTCTTAGTCTTCTTAGATTAACGCTCAAGATCTTTTCTTTGCACATTTCTATTTTTTTCTTTTTTTTTTCAATTAATGTGGCAATTTTTAGCCTTTTCCTAAAATCATTAATATGTGGGCTTGTTGGAGAGATCCAGATAAGGATCTATGTTCAGAGGTGGTTTTTTTGGAGACATTTATTAGTGTGTCCTTGTCAAGTAGTCTTGATTGGGACATTTAGTACTTATATGTTATGTTTCCCTGAAGCGAGTTTGTGTTGATCTTCATGTCTTTAATTGTCTTATTTACAGACCATCACCAAACCTATGGACTTTACAATCATCCAAAACAAATTGGAGGGGAAAGATGAGACCAAGTATAACAATGTCCGAGAAATATATGCTGATGTTAGATTAATTTTTGCCAATGCAATGAAGTACAATGATGAACGGCATGATGTTCATATAATGGCCAAATCACTGCTTGAGAAATTTGAAGAGAAATGGCTCCAGCTTCTTCCTAAAGTTGAAAACGAGGTGAATATTTGTAGTCATAAATAATATTTTTTGGGGGTTGTGGATATGAGTTAATTGGCCTTTGACAATAGTAAGGTTTAATACTATTTTTTAGGAAAGGAAACAAAAGGATGAGGAATCGAATGATGTTCCAAGCACGAAGACTTCTCCAGAAGAAGCTTTTGCAAAATTAGCAAAAGATACTGATAATGAGGTATGCTCATCATAGATTGCTATTTTTGAACATCGATCACAGCTTTACTGGCCAATCATTTCACAAAGCAAAATGTACTGACTTGACAGTATATGAACTACAAAGAAATCACTCAGGCCTTACATTAATGTGTTCAGTTATGGTTCATTTCCATTGTCTATAAAAATGTGCCAGTATGGATTCAGTTCTTGACTAAGAGATGTGGTGTTACGTACAGCAACTAAGTTATCACGTGCATAATAATTTCTGGAACACATGGCCGGAATTGGCCCCTAGTCTCGTCGGCGAGGTAGGGCTCTAACCCGGCCATCTTTGATCTAATTCTTTCTTGACTTCTAAGTATAAACTATGGACCTCTTTATATAGGGCAGGGGTCCCTTTATTTCTAGGACAAACCGACTCTAATTGTAATTGGAAAAGTAAACTATTCTGACCTAGACTATTACGACTCCTAATCTGCTACAGTACCTGGCGGCTGGCTAGGCTAGTCCCAAAACTCTAGCCCATGACATCGATACCAAGTTGTCACGGGTGTTATGTAGTGGAACGTGGGGTAGCGAGCGGAGGGCGTATCCGTGGCTGACGGGAGGATGAGGACGTGTTGCCCCTCGACTCCTTGGCGCCGTGATGGCTGCGCGGTAGATAGAACAGTAAGCCGGCAGCAGCAGATGGCGGAGGCCAAGGGGCCGGCTCTAGGTGCTATGCTGCAGAGACTAGGGTAAAGACTAAACTAGTTTATTTCTTGACCCCCTTATTTCTTTGGCCTAGGGATATATTTATAATACAAATAACCTCCTAGCTACTCTTAAGGAAATATGACTCCTAACCCTAAACCTAAACCTAATCCCCAATTCTACTAGAGTCCCAGGCGGGTTACTGTTCAGTAAGGGGTGGTTACTGAGCGGTTAGGTTCGTTAACCACTTGCGGTTACCGAGCGGTTTGACATCGGTAACTGGTCAGTTAACTATGATAACCAATTGGTTTGCGTCGAAAACCGTTTAGTTTTTCCGAAATACAGGAAAATAGAAAATCATAGAAAATACAGAAAAATTAAAAAATTAAAAAAATATGGGAAAAATATAGAAAAAATGTAGAAATATAGAGAAATTTTGTAATGCAATGATAAAAATATTTGGTATGCTATTTTTTGTTGAATTAAATGGTACATAACTACAAATTTAGTAATGTTATTTTTTGCTAAGTACTACTTGGTGGGTGTGTTGCAATAGCTAGGGAATTTTTTACAGAACTGCATGGTGCATTAATGAAGGATACTTTAGTCTTTTACCTCACTTCTTAATAAACGCGTCAAAACCTATAAATAACTATAATTTAGGAAAGAGGGCGTACTTATTTCACCCATAGTGAGCTCTACACCCTACGTATTCTTAAATATTAATGAAGGATAGTAATGTCTTTTTACCTATTTTCTTACTACTAGTGTCAAAGCCTAAAAATGGCTATATATCGGGACGGAAGGAGTAATATTTATAGGATTTTTATTTTTATTTTTAAAATTTTCGAATTTAAATTTGAATTTTGAATCAAACCGGTTGGTTTATATAAACCAACCAGGAGCAGAAGCTCGGTAACCGAGCGGTTACCGCGGGAACTGTTCGGTTAATCAAACCCTGCTTCTGTTTGATGTTACAACTGCTTTCAACTCATGCATATTGGTATGCTTCCAAAATCTTGATACTGTAGGAAAATGACTACAGATGAGAAGAAAACTGGGTGCAGGTCTCTGCCACTTGTCTCCAGAAGATCTTAACAAGGCCCTAGAGATGGTTGCACAAGCCAACCCTACCTTCCAAACTACAGCAGACGAAGTGGACCTTGATATGGATGCCCAGGTGATTCTCCCTAACCCTTACCTCCGTGAGATTTTGGTTATTTTGTTTCGTTCTAACCAGACTCTCTGTATGGATGCAGAGCGAGACAACCCTCTGGAGGCTGAAATTCTTTGTGAGGGAAGCATTGGAACGACAGGCCAACGTCGCTTCTGGCAGGACTGATGAGAATGTAAAAAGAAGGGAGATATGCAATGCTCTGGCCAGAACTAACTCAAAACGAGTCAAGCAGCAGCCCTAACTAGTGATATTTGACAGTCATGCCTTTTTTATTGTTCAGAATGTTTTGAGGAACAGCCCCTCTAAATAATCTCCTTTTTATGGAGCATGTGTATATAATGGTTGCAGCATCTGTTTACCTGTGTGTGGTTGCAAAAATAGCCTTATGTTCCCCCCAAAAGTCATGTTTTAATTGCAAAAAAGGGTCATGTTTCACTTGTACCTGCTAAATGGCTCAGTCCCTCGCCGCTGCTGGAGCACACTGCTAGGCCTTCTGTGCGGTCACGAGGAAGGCGATGATGGGGCCTTTGTTTTTTTTCCCCTTTTTAGGCTTGGAGCGACTCGGGACATCATGGGTTAGATCTGGTTGGTTCTGACTGGCTTGTGCAGCGATGCTTGGTGGGCGAGTTGGCACGCGTGGGAGCTCTGGTGTTGGTGAGTTGGTGAGTGTGGAGAGCTCCAACGAGGGGAGCTCTTGGTTCTGCCTCCGTCGTGTTAGACTGTCGAGGCTAGTGTTGGCGCTGTGCGCCTGCTTAGCGTTTCTCTTTTTGGTGACGTAAGGGTCGTCGGTCCTGATAGCGTCTTCTAAGGTGCCTATCGAGTGCTAGTTTCAAGGAAGACATGGGAAGGTAAGATCTGGAAGATCTTGGGTGTTGCTGCGTGGCGCGCGAAGGACACTGACAGTGGGTGCGTCTGGTCATGGTCAGAGGTGAAGATCTGCCTTTGAGTCACCTGTGTCGAGCTTGTGGTGTTTTCGCGGCTGAGGAAGTGCGGGGACCAGGTCAGGTGTTGCTGACGGCTATCAGGGCCTTTTCGGTTGCCGTCTTTGGCCGGTTCGGTGCTGTGCGGCATTGGGCGATGCTCGGCGACGTGGTTGGCACGGCAGGCAATGTCACATCAGTGCTGTGGTCGCTCCCTTCTAGTTTCATCTTCTTCCTCCCCTTGGAGCTCCTCTTCTATGGCCGCATTCCTTCTCGGTCGTAGGACGCTCCTTGGAGCTTCCTAGCTTGCTGTTGTTATCGTCGTGCGGGAGTAGTGTCGGCGGAGGGGCGCTGGTTTGGTTGGGCAGCAGAGTTACAAGGTCCTGTTTTCGTCCTAGGGCCGTCTGGTGGCAGGGCATTTGCTTTCAGTGGTTGGTTTGATTGTTGGGGCAGTTGGGGGGCATCTTCAGGATTGGGAGAGAAAGCTGTAGGCGAAAGCCTTGTCCAACCTTGTTGGGCCGACATCGATGACGCTTTCGGGCGCCATGTTTAGGGGTGGGCATTCGGTTTAATCGGTTTCTTTGGTTTGGTTTTTTCTATTTTCAGAAAGTTCAGTTTTTAGACATTAGCAACCGAACAACCTTCTAAATTTATCAGAATCGAACCAAAAAAACTAAAAAAGTTATGTTCGATTTTTTGGTTTATTTGGTTTACCGAATCACAGAACAATATAGTTTGCGCGTGAATGGATGAATGATGTGTCTTGCGACTTGCATGCGTGTGAGACGTGAGTAGCTCTATGGCATGGGGCCTAGGCTTCTTGGTCGTGTGCGGTGTGCCCGTGTGGACGTCTTGGGTGGCTGGGTTGGGCCGTGTGTCTTGTGATGCTTGTTGAGTATTGGCTATTGCAGATTGCAGAATGTAGACTTCAGTTTGGTTTTGTGGTTAGCTCGGTTTTTCGAAGATAAAAACCGAACCGAACACCGAACACCGAACACCGAACACCAAGGTTTGTCAAAATGAAAACCTAATTATTTTGGAAAAACCAAAAATCGCTGTTTTTCGGTTTGGTTTGGTTCGGTTCGGTTCGGTTTGGTTTTTAGTGATTTTGTGCCCACCCCTAGCCATGTTCCTCTTTTGGGGCTTCGTCGAGTAGCTGTCCTCTCCCCCTAGCGAGACTCTTTGGTGAAAACCTTGTCCAAGGCTCTTGGATGGATGATGGCGGCATTTTTTCATCGTGACCTCCCTAGAGGTGTCGTGTCGAAGGTCTTATCGCTCGCCTTTGCCGCTCTTATTCGGGTTCATCTTTTAGATTGTTCTCACTCCTTAGGGTTGGCTGTGAGTCCTGCTGAAGGTTTGATTGTTGGAGTTGGTTTGGAGAGTTTTTGTGTCCCTCCTGCTAGCGTTGGTCAGTCTCGCCTAGCGGTGACTGGCTTGGTGTTTGTTGGCATAATTTAATAAGTACGCAACAGGTTTTAAAGAAAGAACCTCGAAGGGTTTGAAGTGTACAGAAAGGTTCAAACTCTGGCTTAGGCCTCCAGATCGGATAATAGCCTTCGTCTAGTTAGCTGTATTGATTGAGACTACCAGTGTTCGATCTCCCTGCCCCTGCAAGGAGGAGGTATTTATAGGTACGGTAAGAATAGGGTAATACTGGATTACCTTCTACGTACAGCCGACTATAATAGTAATGCATAGTAAATTACATTGGAGCAATTGGGTAACACGTCGTATGAATATAATAAAGCATATGTTTTGTCAGAGAGGACGGGGGAGCCCATGGTTTTGGCGTCACCTCGAGGTGGTTTTGGGCTCCTGAGCCCTTCAGCGATGTAGCCTTCGGCGCTGATGAACGAAGTCACGCCTTCTGACCTTCGGAAGGGACCTTGACAGAGTGGGCTTCGACAGGCTAGGCTTTGCAATTATTGCCAAGCCTAAGTTTATGGCAAAAGTATTTCCCTCAGCAGTAGCCCCTCGCATGTGGCCCTTCGTCTCGAAAGGGTATAATGCGCCTTGACTATTGCCATACTCCAACTAATCCATCTCGAAGCCATAAATCTCAGAGGTCCATTTTCTTTTTGCTGCGAGCTCTGACCAGAGCATTAATGAGTTGTAGAGCCGATGGGATGCCCTTGAAAGCCCAAGCAACGTCGAATGTGGTTAAATTTCTAGAACCGAACAGTCGCCCTGCTGTCTGCCTTTGCCGTTTTTTACCTTGGCCCCACCAATCATCGACTGTGGGGGATGCTCGGTGGGTGAGTAAAAATGGCTCTTGGGGCCACGCCGGGAGTTTTCACCGTCTATATAAGCCCCTTCAGCCCCCAAAGCTCATTTCTGCGCTCAAGTCGACTTCTACTCCTGCTCGCTCTGCTTACTAGCCTTTTTAGCCACTGGCCTTCAAAATTTTGAAGTCCCTCCTTCGCTTCTTCTCGAGGCTCGTTCGTGGCCCACACGAGATGATGAAGAAGTCTTCCACGAGCTAGAGTCTTCAGGCCACTAGAGGGCCTACTTTGGTGTAGGCCCAAGTGGCGGCCGTGGCTTCAAAGAGCGCACCGAGGTACTATGGGCCTCGGGATCACAGGCCTCCTACAGATCTATACAAGGAGTAGACCTTTGAACTGAAGAGGTCACGCTCGAATTTAGACTCCGTGAGCGACACTTGTTCAGGGAAAGTTTATAAGTCAATCAACGTCCGAGTCTCGAGGCAGGAGGTGATCCCAACTCCAAGAGATGATGAAACCATGGTCTTCGAGGCCTTCCTTGAGGGTGGACTCGGGTTCCTAGCATTAACCTGTTAGGAGAGGTGCTTTAGCTGTTCCACCTCGAGCTCCCCCAACTGTCATCGAATGCAGTCACCCGCCTCGCGATCTTCGAATGGGCTATGAGAGAGGACGGATGCGAGGGCCACGTAGACGTCTTTGTAGCCTTGCATGAAGCGAACTGCTAGCCAAAGTGAAGGGTCGGTGATGATGGGGTCACCAGGGTGTTAGCCTTCGGGAGCGTCAACTTCTAGCTTCGGTCTGACTTCGCCAACTTCTTCCCAGTGAAGGCATCCAATGAGAGATGGTACACAAGGTGGGACTAGAAATGGTTCTATGTTTCTGTTGGAGCTGACTCCCCCCTTCGCTGCACCAACGTCCTGATCATGTACCGTCGCCATGCCAAGGTGGCGATGGACGGGGGCTACCCTTCGGTCCAGGATCCAAATCCTGTGAATGGTGGTCTAGAAGATGAGTATGAGGGATCTGGTAGAGGAGTTCATCACACTCCAATTCAGTCCCCTCATAGCTCGGTGGCCGATGGAGTTCGAGGACTCCGTGTTAGAATTATGCCGTAGAGGCAACATGGAGATGTTGTACGTGTCATATTATATTTATGAAATAAAGTTACTGTTCCTTGAAATAAATTGTCATTATGAATCAACAAGTATGAGACTCGTAATGTGACTATTTCTAAATGATCTCTGATCGGATATAGGTCATATATGAAATAGATATGACTGAGATCAGCATGCGTATTGATTGATGATCATATCTCATAGATCATGGGTATAGAGATACTAACTCAATGACATGGACATGTGTTAGAGAACATATATTGGATAGACTCACTATGAGACACTATTGAGATTCTATGTGTCATCAGTTGGTGAAAGTTGCCTATAGGGAGAGTGAATAGACACTCTGAAATTTCTCGAGTAAAATTGGTTAGTTCAAAACCTCCAGGATCCGGACTATCCAGACTCTAGTCGGATACTCCGGGATCCAGACAAATAAGAAAATATTCGAGGACCGGACTATCCGGATGTAACTAGATTGTCCGAGCACAACAGATCTAAAACGATAACCAATACGGAAAATATACTACTCAATAAATTCAACAACCATTATACTTGTTAGTAAGAAGGAAAAATAACAATAGATGTAACTAGCAAGGATAGCAATAGACACAATGATTTTTCCTGAAGTTCGGATCCACCGATCCTACGTCTCTGTTGAGAAAACCCCCAAGGGGTCGGGTCTCTTTCAACCCTAATCCTCACCAAGCCCTTACCTCCGTAAGTCTTGGTTGTTACTTGGTTACCTCTTTGAAGTCGAGGTGAAGCCTTGTAAAAACTTGTCCGGTCACTCATAATCCTTAGGTGCTCGTGAATCGACGCCTAGCCATCTAGGAGATCTTTGATCTAAGAGTAATAGATTTGATGACGTGATCCAACGCCGTGTGCTTCAGAAAAGCAGAAGAACTTCAAGCACACTCCCACACAACTCTTAAGAAATCGATTCAACAAGAACACGTGGATGTTGTGTGGAGAAATCGCTCGTTTTTCCTCAAGATCCAAAAGAAAGCACAAGGAAGGATGAGGAAGAATGGCAGGAGCTCTAGGGTTGTAAATCACATACACCTTATTATGGAGTGGAAGGGTATTAATACCCCTGCACCAAATCTATCCGTTAAGGAAAAAATTACGCATTGTTCATTTGGACAGTCTGGGCTTCACCGGACAGTCCTGACCAAATAAATTCGAAACAGAACGAGTGTTTCGAACAGTCCGGTCAGAGTCCGGACATTTTGGGCCAAAAACTCTGTCAAAACATAAAGGGATTTTTGGACAGTCTAGCCAAAGTCCAGATAGTCTGGCCACATAATAAAATTCAAACAGAGAGCAATTTTCGGACCGTTCGGCCAGAATTCTGAACATTTCGACTTCAGAATAAAAATTCAACAGAAACACGTTTTTGGATAGTCCAGACAATCTGATTTGAAAAATAATTTCAATAGAAGCATGTTTTTGGATGGTCCGGTCAAAGTCCGAACAGTCCGGCTAAAAAATAAGTCGAAACAGAAACATGTTTTTGGATTGTCCGGCTAGAGACCGGGCAATCCGCCATGTAAATAAAATTCAACAGAAGCCTGTTTTTAGATTGTCCTGTTTGAACCCGGACAGTCCGTAGTACAAATAAAATTCAATCAGAAGGCAAATCTCGGACAGTCCAGCTTAACTTTGGATAATCCGGCTTTCCTGAAAATAAAAAAAAACCAACTTTGAAAGAATTCCAAAACTTTCAACGAAAGATATCGATTTGAGCACTCAGCTTTGGATCAACGATCAACTCATCCCTCTTGATAGTACGACATATCTAGACTCAAGAAAAATGAAATATTTACAAAAGGCACAACTTGAGCCTAGGTAGAATGAAGAATTCAATTTCTTCAAAATCAAAAGAGCTTCAATATCACTTTTAGATCTCAAATCCTGCATTCATCTTAGCAAACATGTCAGTAGCATATGATCACTATTATCATTGAAACACCAAAACAAATTAGGGGCCTAGATACATCAAGATACACTTTTAATCTCCCCTTTTTGATAGTTGATGACAATATGATCCAAGAAGTGAAAATAAATTGCTATTAAGATAAAAAAATGGTGAAAGAGCTCCCCCTAAATGCATGCATCATACACAATAAGACGTAATCAGGACATAAAGCATTTAGTGCTAGAAGGTAAAGACGACATAATTTACAATAGAGCATAAACATGTTCATTACAGACCAAATGTAAAATGTCATTACAGCCCATTGTTCATGACACGAATTACAAAGTTAGAATCAAACGGAGAGAAGATCCAAAAGCTCAGCAATTTAACAACTACGACTTCTTGGCAATTCTCCCCCTTTGGCATCAAGTACACCAAAAAGAGAGAATACAGCTGACAGCTCACTTAGAGTCATCACCTTCAGCATCATCATCATCACCATCTTTGTTGGACTGTGAGGAGGACTACTGGGAGGCTGCTGCTGCTGCTGCTGGGATGACCCTGCTCCAGATTCAAAGAAGTAAGCATAGGGGTCGGTGCAGTCAGCGAAGTCATTTTCCTCTTCAGAGGCAGACACGGGCTCCATGGGAGGCTGGCCTGACTGCTGAAGCAGCTGGTTGATCGCCTTATTTTGCCTTTCAAACTCCTTGACTTGCCAACGATTGCTGCTCCGGCACATAGAGAATCTTCTTGATAGGTGAGCTAGAGGAGTTGGGCGGCAGAGCTGATCTACGAGGAGCACGTCAAGGCCCGGCAAAAGAAGGCTGAGCTGCTGAGGAGGACTGCGGAGGAGGCACTCCAGAAGGCGGTGCCTGAGGTGTGTACCCACGGTGCTCAACCTCATGAACCATCTTCTTTCTGGTGACTCTGTCGATCACGAGCTGAATGTACAGAGCATACACACAACTCTTGGTGGGAGAAACTGATGTAGCCCAGATTTCTCTGCAAAGAAACCGAGAGACGCTGAACGTACCACGATCCTCCCTCATGACCGCCAGCAAATTGCGGGCATTACCCAACAATGAGGTTCTGTCACTGAGCTTAGGCAACAGGGTCTTTTGGAAAAGATTGTTCAAGACAGAGAACACCGGAGAGAGACCCTCTGTCTTGCCTCCAAACACTGAACCAAGCTCATACAAAAAAGGCACTGCATCAGCTCCAAGCACTGGCTCGATGTCAGGCTGCAAGGTCATTTACGTCCAAGCCTAAGATGGCAGCGAAATCACTGAGAGTGATCTCGTACTCAACTCCGTCTAGCCTCTAGTGAAAAGATGGCTCACCATTATCCATGGTTTGAAAGAGAGTGGAGTAGAACTTGAAGATAGCTTCTTCGCACCAGTCCTGCTTAATCTCCATAATGCCATAGAGATTCTTAGCTTGGCAGATGCGGATCACTTGGATGAACACATGATTGCCCTTTTTCTTCATGGTAGGCCAGTTTATCCATTGCATCTCGACGACCGGATTTCTCTTGGACAACATGACACTCTTGTAGTAGTCTTGCTGGAAGCCCGAGTGAAACCGATAATCCGACGCATCCCTTATATAAGCCCGGGGATCTTCATTTCTCTCCTTCCCTGCCTCTAGGGTCCGCCTCATGTAGTTGACTTCAGAACGAGGAGTAACCCCGCCAGCCAATGAGGGCTCTTGGACCTTTCTCCGGACAAGCTGAAGAATATCATCGCTTCGGCTGGATTGACCGGTGGCAGGCTGCTTTCCTTTGCCTTTGCCCTGAGGTGGAGGAGGAGGCCGCACTGAAGAAGCGGCAGCCACTTGGATGCCGATGTCTGGAAAGCGACGTGACCTTGAGGCAAGCCGCTTGAAATGGCCTCTAGAAGGTTGCTCGGCACTAGGAGTTGAAGGAGACCCTCCGGTGTCACAGTCATCACCGGAAGAGTGCCTCGGGTTATGCCTGGCCTTCTTGTGCCTCTCGTCAGACATGGCGACAACTGCTACAAAATAGTAAAGGATCAAAAGTTGAGCCAAGAAATTGAATCAAGGAATGAAAACTGAGAAGCAACATAAACCCTTGACCCGGACTGTCCAGGTAGGACCGGTCTGTCTGGATCCCCACAAAATCGAAACCGATTGATCTCTACAATGTGGTTAGGGAACATTGCAACAACATCTAGAGTACCTATTCTAGCCTAAAGGATTCAAGATTAAACCAACGACTAAAGGGAAAAATGCCAATCTAGATCAAAACAGAGGATATCTCAAAGAGGAACTTAGAGATGAAACGAAGACGATCAGCGCTTCTGGTAGGGTCCTAGGCTCCCCCTCAACGAATCCTGCGATTCCTACGGACAGATTTTGAAGAAAACTGCTGGAGAAATCGAGAGTTAGAGTAAGAGAGAGGAGAGAGGCAACCGGAGGGTGTGAGTTCCTTTTATACCACCCGATCCCGGACAATCCGGTGTTAGCTAGACTATCTGGATATTATGGGTGAACCAGACTATCCGAAGGTAGTCGGACAATCTGGATTCTCCAGATCCGAACAGCTAAAAGTCTTAGGCTCGGACTGTCCGAGTAAAGCCGGATGGTCCGGGACCTCCAGAAATCTCAACTCACAGGAAATCACGGAGACATATGCCATGAACTTTGGACTAAAATAATAGCATTTTACAACAGAAAATATAAGCAATAATAAACATGAATGACATGGCACAGCTCAAATGAAATAAAAATAAAAATTTGCATTTATTTAAGATGTAGCCCATTGCATATGAAGATGGCAATTAATTTACCATCTCATTTCCAACATGGACATTTTTATGCAAGTATATCAAGGTAAGTTACGAGAATCAAGGATATTCAGTTCATTTCTTAACTCACAAAACCGATGCTCATCTAAGGGTTTGGTGAAAATATCGGCGAGCTGTTTATCTGTTCTCACATGGGTTAGGTTTATATCTCCCTTGATCTCATGGTCTCTCAAGAAATGGTGATGGATGTCAATGTGTTTGGTTCTTGAGTGTTGAACTGGATAATTGGCTATGTTAATGGCACTCTCATTGTCACACAAAAGAGAGATATTGGTGACGTTGTGCCCAAAGTCTTTCAAGGTTTGTTTAATCCAAAGAAGTTGAGCACAACAACTACCGGCTGCTACATATTCAGCTTCGGCTGTGGATAAAGCTACAGAATTTTGTTTCTTAGAAGACCATGAAACAAGTGATCTTCCAAGGAATTGGTAGGTTCCAGATGTGCTTTTTCTATCCACTTTATAACTAGCATAATCGGAGTTCGAATAGCCGATAAGATCAAAGATTGAGCCTTTTGGGTACCAAAGCCCTAGGTTTGGAGTATGAACCAAATATCTCAGAATTATTTTAACAGCAACCAAATGACATTCTTTTGGTGCAGCTTGAAATCTTGCGCACATGTAAACACTAAGCATGATATCTGGCCTAGATGCACATAAATATAACAAGGATTCAATCATAGAATGGTATACCTTTTGGTCGACGTTGGTTCTTTATTGATTTAGATCAAGATGTCCGTTGGTTTGCATGGGGGTCTTGATGGGTTTAGCATTCTCCATGTCGAACTTCTTAAGCATGTCTTTAATGTACTTGGTTTGACTGATGAAGGTGCCTTCTTTGAGTTGCTTGATTTAGAATCCAAGAAAGAACTTCAACTCTCCCATCATAGACATTTCAAACCTTTTGGTCATTATCCTGCTAAACTCCTCACAGAAATCATTGTTAGTGGAATTAAATATAATGTCATCGATATATATTTGGCAAACAAAGAAATCATTATTAAAATGCTTACTAAAGAGGGTAGGATCGGCTTTGCCTATTTCAAAGCCCTTTTTGAGAAGAAAATCCATAAGGCATTCAACCATGCTCTAAGTGCTTGCTTAAGCCCATAGAGTGCCTTTTGGAGCTTGAACACATGATTTAGATATTTGGGGTCTTCAAAACTTGGTGGTTGCTCCACATACACCAACTCAATGATTAGACCATTCAGGAACGTACTTTTTACGTCCATGTGATGAAGCTTAAAAGCATGGTGAGTAGCAAAGGCCAATAATATACGAATAGACTCTAACCTAGCAACAGGTACATACGTCTCATCAAAATCTAAACCTTCGATTTGTGTGAAGCCTTGTGCTACCAATCTAGCTTTATTCCTCACGACCACGCCATGCTCATCTTGTTTTTTGTGAAAGATCCATTTTGTGCCAATCACATTCTACTTCGGTCTTTCTACCAATGTCCACACTTCATTCCTTTTGAAGTTGTTGAGCTCCTCTTGCATGGTCATCACCCAATCTACATCCTCAAGAGCTTCTTTCACCTTTACTTCTTCCACCTTTACTGGTTCTAAGGAAGATACAAAAGAGTAACATTCATAAAAGTTAGCCAAACGTGAATGAGTGGTTACTCCCTTTCATAGATCTCCAAGAATATTATCTACTGGATGGTCTCTTTGGATGCCCTGATGTATTGTTTGATGTAGTATTGCTGGTTGGTTGACTTCCTCTTGAGATTCTTGTTCCTTGTCCACCACCTCTTGCTTTTGAGCTTCTAGTGTTTCACTTTCTTTTACTTGCACTTGTTGTTGGTCCATTGACTCTTTTTCCCTTGGTCTTATATCTCCAACAGACATATTTTTTATTGCTTCACCTGGAGGTTCTTCTTAACCTACAACACTTGGATCAACTTGCTCTACTTGAGAGCCGTTAGTCTCATCAAATGTCATATCCCTAGTGACTTCAACAATTCCAAAGTTCTTGTTGAAAACACGGTAGGCGTGTGTATTTGACTTGTAACCAACCAAAAAACATTCATCTACCTTAGAGGCAAATTTAGAGTTTCTGGGTCACTTACAAAAGATAAAACACTTACTATCAAAAACTCTAAAATATGAAACATTAGGCTTGTTACTAGTTAAAAGCTCATAAGCCGTCTTTTTAAAAATTTTATGTAGATACAGACGGTTGATCGCATGACATACGGTGTTGATTGCTTCTGCTCAAAATATGTCTAAAGTCTTGTACTCATTAAGCATTGTTCTTGCTGCTTCAATTAATGTTCGATTCTTCTATTCCACCACTCTATTTTAGGGTGGATCATAAGGTGCGGAGAACTCATGCTTAATACCTTCTTCATCAAGAAATTCTTCAACTTAAGTGTTCTTGAATTCACTCCCATTGTTACTTCTCACTTTATTGATCTTGACTTCATACTCATTTTGAGCTCTTCTTGCAAAACTTTTAAATACTCCTTGTGTCTCGCTCTTATCATACAAAAAGAATACCCAAGTGAAGCGAGAAAAATCATCAACAATAACTAAGCCATATTTGTTACTGCCAATGCTTATGTATGCCACTGGTCTAAAAAGATCCATGTGTAGAGGCTCCAGTGGCCTTCGTGTTGTCATGACATTATTGGCGGTGTGCGGTGCTCTAACTTATTTACCTGCTTGACATGCACTACACAACTTGTCTTTCTCAAACACAACATTTGTTAGTCCTAGGACGTGTTCCTCTTTAAGAAGTTTTGATAAATTCCCCATCCCAACATGTGCTAGTTGGCGATGCCGTAACCAATCCATGCTAGTCTTTGCTATGAAGTAAGTTTCCAGTTTCACTTCATCTAGATCAAAATTGACTAAATAAAGTTTTCCCTTTAACTTGCCCGTAAAGGCTATGGAATCATCACTACTTCTCAAAACGATCATACCCTCATTAGTAAAAACATATTTATAGCCAATTTCACATAACTGAGATATTAAAAGCAAGTTATAACTCAAAGATTTAACTAGTAAAACATTAAAAATAGTATTACCATTTGAAATAGAAATTTTACCTACTCACATTACCTTTTCTTTTCTATTATCACCAAATACAATAGATTCATGATTACCTTGATTTGGCTCAAATGAGATGAACATACTCCTTTCTCCGGTCATGTGATTTGTGCAACCACTGTCCATCACACAACTAGATCCACCAGAGGAGTATTCCTACAAAATAGATTAGTTCTTGTTTTTAGGTACCTAAACCTTTTTGGGTCCTTCAATGTTAATCACAAGAACTTAAGGAATCTAAATACATCTCAAAGGTTTTTATTCTTATCTCTAACAAATTAAGTGACCACTTTACCACGATGGTTTCTCTTAATAAGATAAGATGCATAAAAGGTAGCATGTGAAGCAAATGGCTTGTTGTTGATCTTCTTTGAGTTTTGTTCTTCCTTCACAAACTTGATGATTTCCTTACCCTTGTACTTCCTCCTGACATTCACCTTGCTTTCATTTGGATGAAAGCCAAGAACTCTCTTCTCAACATTGTTTTGAGTGTTGAGTGTCTTGTATAATGCATCATTTTTCTTATATGCTTTCATGCACCCTTAACTTACCAAGGTGCTAAGTCTTTCATTTTCTTTCCTCAAAACTTCAATTTCCTTCATGTTAGTCTCATAAGCTATAATATCAAGATTATAGCATCAAGCACAACCATTGCTTGTGGAGGCAATAGAAAGAATAGAAATATGGTGAGTCATTAGGGACTCAACTCTCTCTTCAAGGCCCTTATTGCTCTCTTTAAAAATAATAAGTTCACTTTTAAGAGTTTTGAGCTTATCCTCTAATTTCTCATTAGACTCATTCACTAAACAAGATTGCTTAGTTAATTTATCTACCATTTTCTTTTTCTTAGCAAGAAGCCTCTCTAGTTCAAGACTCCTCTCCTTCTCATATTTTTAAACATGGCATCATCAAATTTAGTTTTATCATCACTAGAATCACTATGATCATCTTTATCTAAAGATTTATCCATCATAGTTACCTTCTTTCTTTTTGCCACAAAGCACTTGGGGGAGATGATCTTGTCGTCGCTTGGATATCTAAATAGTGAAGGCTTTGGAGTTATAATGTTGGTGATAGAGACGGTGATGACTCTCTTCTTCTTAGAGTTGGAATCTGACTCAGACCCAGAATTGGAGTCGGAGTTCCATTCCTCTCCAATGTGAGCATGTCCGTCTTTCTTCTGTTTTTTGTACTTTTGCTTTTCTTTACTTTCTTGCTCTTTCTTTTCAGGACAATCTGCTATGAAATGACCAGGATCACCATACTCATAGCAACCTGATGAGGACATCACTGCTAAGGATACAACCACACTTGATTACCAAGGACTGATGACTCGTGCTCGAGTTCGTCAATTAAATTGTCAGGTGAATTCGTTCCTCGTTACTCAAACAAGTCCTTCTATAAATGGAATGCTATTAAGTTTGGGTTATGATTGTATTATACTTAGGAACATCGGAGAAGAGACAGTGGATCGTATAGCCGAGTGGACAAGAGGAGATCAAGACTGCCGATCAGGCACTCGGGAGAGGGCATGTTCAGGCCACTGACCGTGACGATCGGGAAATCGCCGAGTCTGACTACCATACCAGTCGGGAGTCAGATTACAAAACCAGTCGGCAGTCAAGACCAGTCGGGAGTTGGGCTCCAGATCAATTCGAGTTAGAGTCCTAATAGGTTATTCGAGTCAGTTCTAGGTTTAGGGTTTATTTTTGAGTCCTACTAGGATACGACCCACGTTATAGATGGTATCTCACTTTTTGTAACCCTATAAATAGTTAGCCGACATCATTGTTAGACTTGGGTTTTGCTTAGATTATTCTGCCATTGCAGTTTCACCGTAGATCGGTTTGTAGAACCCCAACTTCGAGTACTTCATATTATTATCAGTAATCCAGATTGCGTTTTTCTTTATTCTTGCAAAGTTCTTTGATTGTTTGCAAGATCAAAACCTTTGTGGTGAGGTCGACTACGTGAAAGCATGGTTGATAACGACTAGACGTGTGGGTGTAGCGATTGCAAGGTTACGATCACTGATCGGAAGCTTTAAAACATGAACGTCCACTCGTCGCCTCAATCGAACCTATCGGAAGATCGGGCCACTAATCACATCAAGTGCACATTAAGTGGTATCAGAGCGAAGGTTGCCCGTTAGGTACATCAATTTATCCTTGTTTATTTCCATTACTAAGAGTACAGAAAAAAAGCCACACAAAAAAAATTTCGTTGTTTCGTTATAGATTATTTTTCTGCTGTCCAAACCCTATTGAGCCTTTTGCAAGTTTAATCTCAGTATTGCTTTGTTGAGTTTGAGTCCGAGTTCAAGTCTGGTTGCTGGTTTAGAGTCGCGTTCGTGGAATCTAGTTCGAGTTTTGCTTTGTCGCGAGAGCCTTCCTTGAGAGATCGAGTTCATCTCGGTTTCGGATTGCAATCGCCTTGTGTTATTATCCCGCATCGCAAGCCTGTTAGTTAGTTCACAAATTGCCTTGTGTCAATCGCCCTACACCGCTAGCCTCCTTGCTTCAGTTGTAAACCTATTGAGGAAGTCTTGTGATAACCGCACAAAAAAAGGGAAGTGCAGAAATTTCTGATCCGCGCATCGTTCGGTAAAACAGCCATAACTTTTGCATACGGACTCGAAATCAGGCAAATAAATACATTCTGGAGATCTACAGAAAAAGTTACATCCAACTAGACTTTATCTTGCCCAAATTTGGCCTGGAAGATTGAGTTTTCATGGTACCAAAGTTCTCAAAGCACGTTGCCAAGTTATATACCGTGCAGTACCGTTCACATCAAGTGGTATCAAGTGGTTTCGAAGTTATTTCATACTCTAGTGTGTTTTGTGTGAAAAGTGATCAAAAAAAGAGAGAGAAAAGAAAGGTATATCCGAAAAAGAAGAAAGAGCAAGATAGCAACAAAAATTTTATACAGTGCTGAGTTTTCCAACACTTGTTCAATTGAGCACGCGTCCCACAAATCCTTTGTATCCTACTCTCGCTCGCTTAGATTAGGCCCTAGGGACGAGTCTCGGCCAGCGACTCGGACAAGTGATTGGGACTTTTATTCAGCTTTGCTGACTCTGTTATTAAATTTTGCTATCCTTTGCTACTATATACTGCCTTCCAAAATCCACATACTTCCTATCAGTACAGATTGGACCTTTGTAATCACACCTCGCACTCGTCGAGCGTCCTACCTCTCCAGTCGTACCACCTGCTTCAATTGGTAAGAATTTCGTAAGAGCTTGGTAAGACGCTTAGGGGGAGAGAGAGTTTTCCACCATTCCACAAGAATTGTAGTCGATAGGGATCATACTTTTGTGTTGTTTTCTATCTTCTACTGGCAATGTCAGGTGAGGTGAGCGATTTTAAGGATTGTGCTTCAAAAGAGGAGCTCCAGAAGCTTGAAGAGAAGTTAGATGCTATTGTTGGGAGTATTGCTACTCTCACCACTAGCATTCAACAATTGACGATGAATCAACGGCCCCCAGCTCCGGTGTCTAAGGGTGAAGATGACGAAGAGGACACCGAGCATAGTGACGCACGCACCGCAGCTCATGAGGAGCGCCTACGATGATGACATCAACGTAATCGTCGAGGACCGGGAGGTAATGATCACCATGACAATCAGCCATAGGGACGAGGTAATGAAGACCCGTTTGTCAAAGTCAAATTTACTATACCTTCCTTTGCTGGTAAGTATGATCCCGACATATACTTAGATTAGGAAATGACAGTAGAATAAAAATTTAATTCCCATCTAGTTCCAGAAATATATCGGGTTAGGCAAGCAACTAGCGAATTCAAGGATTTTACCATTATCTGGTGGAACAAATCGGTAAAATCTGGCTTAGAACCTTATACATGGGATATGTTGAAACGAGCTATACGTGGCAGATTTGTTCCTCCATCATATAAACGGGATTAGAGAAAGAAATTATAACGCTTAGACCGAGGTAATAAGTCTGTCGAGGAATATTACCAGGAGCTATAAATAGGCATGTTGCATTGTGAGGTAGAAGAAGATGAGGAGGATAAAATGTCTCGTTTTTATGGAGGTTTGAGACGAGAAATTCAGGACATAGTTGATTATAAGGAATATAATTCCATTAATAGATTGTTTCATCTTGCTATGTTGGCTGAGAAAGAACTGCAGGGAAGACAGCATATGTCAAAGAACAATTTTAGGAATACGACTACATCGAGGCCTTCCATGGGATACACAAGGACTTCGTCGAGCACCACGTTTCGGTCTGCTGCCCCCTCCGCTGATAGGGCGTGTTCAGCAGCACCGTCGTCAACCAAACAAGCAACCGAGGTAAGTAAGTCAGTTCAAGCGCTGACACCTGCGAAAAGTTCGTCATCAATTACTTCCACGGGACGAACAAGGGATATTCAATGTTTCAAATACAAAGGATTAGGGCATGTGCAACGAGATTGCCCTAACCAGTGGGTGCTGATTGCTACAGAAAATGGTGAGTAAACTAGTGCAAGTGAAAATGAAGATGAATTAGTACTTGCCACTAACCATGCAGGCAATGAAGATGGAGATGACCCACCTAGCGATCACGAATTGGAACAACTACACACTGCCGACACGAGCAAATATTAGAGTATTGTCGCACAACGAGTTTTGAGTGCTCAAATGGAGAAGGCGGAACAGAACCAACGCCATAACCTATTTCAATCAAGATTCGTTGTCAAAGAAAGAGCGTGCCGTGTTGTCATTGATAGCAGGAGTTGTAGCAACCTTGCTAGCTCTGATCTGGTGGAGAAACTTAACTTGCCCACACAACCGCACCCACATCCTTACTCCATCCAGTGGTTCAATTCTTGCGGTAAGTTGAAGGTATGTAAAACTGTAAGAATATAATTTTCGGTAGGGAATTACCATAATAGTGCAAGTTTCGACGTTTTGCCTATGCAAGCATGTTCTTTACTTTTGGGTAGGCCTTGAAAATATGATAAAGATATTTTGCACCGTGGGAGAACTAACACATATACTTTCACCCACAATGGTAAGAAGATAGAATTAATACCAATGACCCCTGCTGAAATTTTAAAAGATAATGTAGCACGAGCTGAACAAGCAAGAAAATTGAGTGAATTAAAATCTAAAAATCAACAAATAGCTAAAGATGTTATTCCATCTAAAAAGGAGAAAATTGAGTCACATATGAGGAAAGACATAGTCAAATTGAAAGATGCTTCCATGCTAGCTACTAGATCTGAAATTTCTGAATTAATTAACCATGAACCTGTTTGTTATGCGTTGATTTGCAAAGAGGTTTTCTTTAAACTTGACGAATTGATAACCTCTTTACTGCTTGATATTGCTAAACTTTTACATGAGTTTTCTGACGTGTTTCCCACTGACGTACCCCGGGATTGCCACCTGTGAGAGGAATTGAGCATCAGATTGATTTGATTCTGGGAGCAACGTTACCAAACCGTGCACCGTACAGGACCAACCCTGAAGAGACTAAAGAGATTCAGCGCCAAGTGCAAGCCCTGCTCGACAAAGGGTACGTACATGAGAGTCTTAGTCCTTGTGCTGTTTCAGTTATTTTGGTACCTAAGAAGGATGGATCATGGCGCATGTGTGTCGACTGTAGAGCCATCAATAACATCACTATTAGGTATCGCCACCCTATTCCTTGATTAGATGACATGTTTGATGAATTAAGTGACTCTGTTGTGTTTTCCAAAGTGGACTTGCGTAGTGGCTACCACCAAATAAAAATGAAATTGGGTGATGAATGGAAGACTGCGTTTAAAACTAAATTTGGCTTGTACGAGTGGTTAGTAATGCCTTTCGGTTTAACTAATGCACCTAGTACATTTATGCGAGTAATGAATGAAGTTTTACGTAATTTTATTGGACGATTTGTGGTAGTATACTTTGATGACATACTGATTTACAGCAAGTCTCTAGGTGAACACAAGGAACATTTACGTGCTGTTTTTATTGCTTTAAGAGATGCACGTTTGTTTGGTAACCTCGAGAAGTACACATTCTGCACAGATCGAGTTTCTTTTCTTGGTTATGTTGTGACCCCACAGGGTGTTGAAGTTGATGAGACCAAGATAGAAGCAATCAAGAGTTGGTCGACTCCTAAAAAGGTTACACAGGTGCGGAGTTTTCTCGGGTTCGCTGGATTCTACCGACGGTTTATGCAGGATTTTAGCACCATTGCTGCCCCCATGAATGAGCTCACAAAGAAAGGCATTCCTTTCCAATGGGGACAAGTACACGAAGACGCTTTCAACCTGCTGAAAGAGAAATTGATCCTTGCACCACTGCTCTAACTTCCTGATTTCGGTAAGTTTTTTGAACTCGAGTGTGATGCAAGTGGAATTAGGATTGTAGGAGTGTTGATACAAGAAGGTAAGCCGATTGCATATTTTAGTGAAAAGTTATCAGGAGCTAGTTTGAACTATTCTACTTATGATAAAGAATTGTATGCTTTAGTTCGGACATTAGAAACATGTCAACATTACCTATAGCCCAAGGAATTTATTATACATTCAGACCATGAATCATTGAAACATATTAGAAGCTAGGCAAATCTGAATAAACGGCATGCTAAATGGGTAGAATTTATTGAATTATTTCCATACACCATTAAGCATAAGAAAGGTAAAGATAATGTAATTGCTGATACTTTATCTAGACGTTATACCATGTTGTCTCAGCTTGACTATAAAATCTTTAGATTAGAAACAATAAAGAATATATATGCCACTGATCTTGATTTTAAAGAAGCATTTGCACAATGTCGAGAAGGACGGACTTGGAATAAATACACTCTGAACTATGGGTTATTATATCGCACTAACAAATTATGTGTTCCGGCAAGCTCTGTTCGTCTTTTGTTTTTGTAGGAGGCGCACAGAGGAGGATTAATGGGACATTTTGGAGTAAAGAAGACAAAAGATGTATTGACCACTCATTTCTTTTGGCCAAAAATGAGACGAGATGTTGAGCGTTATGTTGCTCGATGCAATACCTGCAATAAAGCTAAGTCCTGCCTCAATCCACACGGTCTTTACATGCCCCTACCTATTCCTAGTGTTCCTTGGGAAGATATTTCTATGGATTTTGTTTTAGGATTACCTCAGACTAAGAAGGGAAGGGATAGTGTATTTGTTGTAGTGGATAGATTCTCAAAGATGGCTCATTTTATTCCTTGTCAAAAGAGCGACGATGCTATAATAGTTGCTGATTTGTTTTTCAGGGAAGTCGTTTGTCTTCATGGTGTGCCACGTATAATTGTTTCTGATCGTGATACAAAGTTTTTAAGTTACTTCTATAGGACATTATGACAGAAATTGGGGACGAAACTACTATTTTCTACCACATGTCATCCATAAACTGATGGTCAAACTGAAGTAGTGAATCGTACATTGTCAACAATGTTGAGAGCTATTTTAACGACCAATTTGAAGATGTGGGAAGAGTGTCCACCTCACGTAGAGTTTGCTTACAACCTATACTATACTCTACCATAAAGATGAGTCCATTCCAGGTGGTATATGGTTTTCACCCTCATGCGCCTATTGATTTATTATCTTTACCATCTTTTGAGATAATGAATTTTGATGCTAAAACACGTGTTGAATTTATGCTTAAATTACATCAAACAACTAAAGAACATATAGAACGTATGAATGCAAAGTATCAAATTGCTGGTAATGAAGGTAGAAAAGAAGTTATTTTTGAACCCGGTGATTTGGTATGGTTAAATTTACGAAAGGATAGGTTTCCTAATTTGCGTAAATCAAAATTAATGTCTCGTGCTGCTGGTCCTTTTAAAGTACTTGCAAAGATAAATGATAATGCATACAATTGGATTGCCTGTAGATTATGGTGTAAGCAATATTTTTAATGTCGCTGACTTGAAACTCTACTAGACGAAGAAATTGACGTTGAGTCGAAGACGACTCCAAATCAAGAAGGGGAGGATGATGAGGACATCACTGCTAAGGATACAACCACACTTGATTACCAAGGACCGATGACTCGTGCTCGAGTTCGTCAATTAAATTATCAGGTGAATTCGTTCCTCGTTACTCAAATAAGTCCTTCTATGAATGGAATGCTACTAAGTTCGGGTTATGATTGTAAACAGAGAGCAATTTTTGGATCGTCCGGCCAGAATTCCGAACATTCTGACTTCAGAATAAAAATTCAACAGAAACACATTTTCGGATAGTCTGGTCAGAGTCCGGACAATCTGACTTGAAAAATAATTTCAACAGAAGCATGTTTTTAGACGGTCCAGTCAAAGTCCGGACAATCCGGCTCAAAAATAAGTCAAAACAGAAACATGTTTTTGGTTTATCTAGCTAGAGTCCGGACAGTCCACTATGTAAATAAAATTCAACAGAAGTCTATTTTTAGACTGTCCGGTTTGAACCCGGACAGTGTGTAGTACAAATAAAATTTAATCAGAAGGCAAATCTTGGACAGTTTGGCTAAACTTTGGACAGTCCGGCTTTCCTAAAAATAAAAAACCAACTTTGAAAGAATTCCAAAACTTTCAATGAAATATATTGATTTGAGCACTCAGCTTTAGATCAATGATCAACTCATCTCTCTTGATAGTATGGCATACCTAGACTCAAGAAAAATAAAATGTTTACAAAAGACACAACTTGAGCCTAGGTAGCACGAAGAACTCAATTTCTTCAAAATCAAAAGAGCTTCAATATCACTTTTAGATCTCAAATCTTGCATTCATCTTAGCAAACATGTCAGTAGCATATGATCACTATTGTCATTAAAACACCAAAATAAATTAGGGACCTTGATGCATCAAGATACACTTTCAGTTGGTCTCAGTAGTATTTATGTAAAGTCCTCAGACCTAAGATCTCTATGGTTCTCAACATACATAGTAGCTTATTTTAGGACTACCAAATGCTATTCTATAACTAGTTAGTTATAAAAGTAGTCTTTATGTATGCTATGAAATATGTAGTGGGATGTGAGTGATCAAGATGAAATTTGCCCCTTCTTATGAGAGAGATACCTCTAGTCCCCTCGATATAATGGATTATGAAAGTGCATAGTCATGCTAAAGTGATTAAAGAGTTAATCACAAGTTATAATCCATACAAAGATTGAGAGAGGATCAAACTATTTATAGGATGGCACAAATCTCACCTTGTGCTCGATCGATATCTTGAGGCAAAGGGACATGTACACATGGAACATTACAAGGTTCAACCGATATGATCTTTACGTATACTTAGGTTAATATGCTTTACTAGAGGCCGCTGTTAACAGAGTTTTGCAAAGGAGTTTCCATATGTTAACCAAACTATATGTGAATCTGCAGGGTCAAAACTTAACAGGTTAGAATACTAGATTCGAATAGGATTCAAATTGAGCTCAATTTGGATAAAGATATAAACAGTTTAGATAGAGATCCTAACAGATCGGATAGGGATCCGAGTAGAGTCCTGATTGGGTCCAGGAGGGCCTAAGCTAGGATGTCTATATATATGAGGTGCAGGGCACAAGTAAGTTAAGCTTTTGCCTCGCATGTTGATGTGATCCTCATGCTATGTTGTTAGCCACTGAGAGCAAACCCTAGCCGCCACCTCTTGAGAGCCCGACCACCTCGCCGATCGCCTAGTACTAGTACACCGCTGGTCGGTGTTCTCACCCTGGATGTGTGGATACCAATAGAGGTATTGCCTTACTACTTCGCATTGACATCGACATCATTGATTGGATCAGCGGCGTCATCAGCTTGAAAGAGAAGGAGTCCTCGAGAGAAGTCCTCAGGAGTTCTCGAGGACATTGTGTCATCGTACGAAGGCTTCCTAAGGACGCCAAAGGTTTCTCGAGGACGTTGATCGACTCCTGACCACATTGGCACGCGTGAGTTGGATCGGCTCGCTACTCCAACTCTCCTTCCGCTGTACTATGTGCCCGAGGTATCGATCTATGGTCCCTCTCTTAGCAATATATCCTGGTGTGTGCGGTAATTTTTTTTTATTTTTAGCTAGCGTAGCCTCTGTGTTCCCCAATAGTAGATTATGATCTAGATCGGTGCATATAGTGGATATGCGGTTGTAGTAGATTGGATCTATTGCATTCTAGATCGATCGGTTCATGTGATGAATCGATTGGAAGCACGGGTTGATGAGATCAATCGATATACGGGGTAGTTGCAGATTGGATTGTAACACTCGAATCGCTATATGTTGTTGCATCGGATGCAAACACATATCGTAATTCGAGTAGGTTACCGATCTAGCCACCTCGAGCGTCTCCTGACTGGTCTTCTCGATCACTATCGTTGGCTCTCGAGCGCATCGCCCGATCACCTGGCCGACCTCATCGGCTCAGGAAAAACTGGTTCCTGAGAGGTTGTCTCGGATCGGGGTAAATTGTTTGTCTTGAGCCATTTTTCTAAAGCAACTTCATAGCGGGACCATCATGTGTGCGCGCCTTATATAGAGTCATGCCATATATAGAGTCCTAGTTCACATCGTTAGCTAGAATATGATTTTATGTCTTACTTATTTTTGCAGAGAATGATGTGAATGGTATGGCCCTATATAAATTGTGAGAGATGTATGTGATGCATGTAACTCTTATGCATGGCTTGCATGCCATGAATTTTAGCTTATGGTTAAGCTGTCTCTGCTGTATTTGCTGACCTGCGTGTCGGGTGCTTGAATCAATATTTGTAATCTTTATTTTCTAGCTATATTATAGTAGTAGTCTAGATATAAGATTACAGGATTTCAAGCATGGTGGCCCGAAGGAGTGTTGTGGAGGATGGAGATCATCTACATCACTAATGGAGATGGAGATCACCATTTGCTTAGGCCATACAAATTCACAGTTAAATGTGTTTTTCTGTGATATCTTCTATCATATTTTCATGCTATATCATGTTTGATATGATGCCATGATAGGATAGAATCCCTTAGAAAAAATTAAGTTTTTGATGCCTTTTTAATTGCTACACCTAACACGGTAATGTTCATCGTTTGGTGGGTCTGCTAAAGCAGAGTGCCGACGATTACTATTGCAAGTTAGGATAGATGTTGGACTTCTATATGCGGAAGCTTTTAGTTTGCTTAATAAGGTTATCAAAACAGTTTTGGACCTTAGGGCATCAGGTTGGGGCCAAAACATGGTGATGCTAACCCAACAAACAGGAGTGACATAGAGATGTGATTAGCAAGATGTTGCTTACCCCATGTCATTAATTTCTAGCAGTGATAACAAAGCTTACTAGGAATTAGTGAAATGAGAATCCTGACCTACTATGTAACCGAGATGGAGGTTTTGGTTTCCAAAACATAGTGGAAGAATCTTTTGTTAAATAGTTTAATAAAAGATTAACATAAACATAGGTGCTAAACTTTGCATATCTTATGTTGTAGATCATGTCAGCTTCTACCATGTCCAGTTCTTTTAATTTGCGATATATCCTTGAGAAACAAAAGTTTAATGGAACAAACTTTATAGATTGGTATAGAAATTTAAGAATTGTTCTCAAACAAGAAAGAAAAGAGTATATTCTTGAAAATCCCTACCCCGATGACTTACCAGATAATGCTACTGTGGCTACACGGCTTGCTTACAAGATACACACTAATAATGGCCTTGATATGAGCTGTCTCATGCTTACCACATTGTCCTCTAAACTTCAGAAGCAATATAAGAACACAGACGCTTACAATATTATTATGGGTCTGCGTGGCATGTTTGAGAACTAAGTGAGAGTCGAGAGGTTCAACACCTCAAAATCCTTGTTTGCGTGCAGGCTTGCTGAAGGGAATCCCGTCAGCCCCTATGTTATCAAGATGATTAGCTATATTGAGAGTCTGAAAAAGCTAGGCTTTTCTCTTAGCCAAGAGTTGGCTATTGACTTGATTCTTCAATCTCTGCCATCAAGTTTTGAACAGTTTATACTGAATTATCATATGAATAGCATGGACAAAACCTTGACGGAACTGCATGCGATGCTGAAAAGCACCAAGAAAAGCATTAAGAAAAACAACAATCATGTGATGATGTTGCAGAAAGGCAAAAAACAACCCCGAGTCAAGAAATGTGCGGTCAAGAGGAAGTTGACTCCCGATGAGATCACGAGCAATTCTAAGACCAAAAAGGACAAGAAAGGGGTGGCTCAAAATGCAGTATGCTTTTACTGTAAAGAGCCGGGTCATTGAAAAAGGAACTGTAAGAAGTACTTGGAGGATCTCAAGAAGGAAAGTATGACTTCTACTTTAGGCATAAATGTTATAGAAATCAATCTTGCTACTTCATCTACTAATTCTTGGGTATTTAATACCGGATCAGTTGCTCACATCTATAAGTTGTTGCAGGGTCTGAGAAGAAGTAGAAGTTTGCTTAGAGGCGAAGTAGATCTTCACGTGGTCAATGGAGCAAGAGTTGTTGTGGTTGCTGTTGGCACCATGCCATTGTCTCTACCTTCATGATTAGTTTTGGAATTAAATAACTGTTATTGTGTTCCAACTCTATGTAAAAACGTAATTTCTGCTTCATACTTGCAAGCAGAAGGTTATGACTTTAGATCAATGAACAATTGTTGTTTAGTTTATCTTGGAGATATGTTCTATTGTCATATTCCATTGGAGAATGGATTATACGTTTTGAATCCTGAAGAAACTTATATCTATAACATTAACACAAAAAGGCAACGCCTTAATGATTTGAATCCCATATTTATTTGGCATTGTCTCTTAGGTCATATAAATAAGAAACGCATGGAGAAGCTCCATAAAGGTTGTCTTCTTGACTCTTTTGATTTTGAATCATTTGAGACACGTGAATCTTGTTTACTTGGTAAAATAACAAAGGTACCTTTCATGAGTCAAAGTGAGAGGGCAAATGACTTGTTGGTACTCATACATACTGATTTGTATAGACCAATGAGCTCAACAGTCAAAGGTGGTTTTTAGTACTTCATAACTTTTACCGATGACTTTAGTAGATATGGATACATCTACCTAATGAGACATAAGTCGAAGTCATTTGAAAAGTTTAAAGAATTCTAGAATGAAGTACAAAATTATTTAGGAAAGACAATCAAGTTTTTGCGATCGGATTATAGAGGAGAATACTTGAGCCTCGAGTTTGGTAATCATATAAAGGATTGCGGAATTATTCCATAATTGACTCCACCCGGAACATCTCAGTGGAATGGGATTTCTTAGCGGAGAAATCGTACCTTATTAGATATGCTCCGATCAATGATGAGCCAATATGATATTTAATTATCCTTCTAGGGATATGCTCTTAAAATAGCCACTTTCACACTAAACAGAGTTCCATAAAAGTCGGTTAAAAAGACTCCATGTGAGATATGGACAGGACGACGTCCTAATTTGTCTTTTCTTAAAATTTGGGGTTGTGAAGCTTATGTAAAGCATTTTCAATCCGATAAACTTACTCCAAAATCTGACAAGTGCTTCTTTATCGGGTATCCTAAAGAAACCAAAGGATATTATTTCTATAACAGGGACCTCGGTAAAGTGTTTGTCGCTCGACATGGTGTATTCTTAGAGAAAGAGTTTCTCTCAAGAAGGGCTAGTGGGAGCTCAGTGCATCTCGAAGAAGTTCGAGAAACATCTGAAAATATTTCAACTCCCATAGAACCACAATAGGATAATTAAGGTATTGAAGAACCTGTTGCACCACGTAGGTCAGAGAGGGTACTGCATGCACCTGAGAGGTTCATGTTCTTAACCACTCAGGAATGTGATATATTGTTGTTGGACAACGATGAGATCAAGACCTATAAAGAAGCGATGGTGGGACCAGACACTGAGAAATAGGTTAGATCCATGAGATTCGAGCTTGAATCCATGTATACCATCACCAATCAAGTTTGGAACTTGGTTGATCCACCCGATGGTGTAAAAACCGTTGAATGCAAATGGGTTTTCAAGAAGAAGATAGACATAGATGGAAATATTCACATCTATAAAGCGCGATTGGTAGCAAAAGGTTTCAAATAGATTCAAGGTGTTGATTATGATGAAACCTTCTCGCCGTCGTAATGCTAAAGTGTATTCATATCATTATAGCGATTGCTGCATATTTTGACTTCGAAATATGGCAGTTGGATATCAAAATAGCTTTCCTTAATGGAAATCTGAGTGAGGATGTGTACATGACACAGCCAACGGATTTTATCGATCCACAATCAGCTGAAAAGGTATGCAAACTTAAGAAATCCATTTATGGATTGAAACAGGCATCTCAGAGTTAGAACATTCGTTTTGATGATGTGATCAAAAGGTTTGGTTTCATTAAAAACGAAGAAGAGCCTTGTGTTTACAAGAAGGTTAGTGGGAGCACACTTGTATTTCTAATCTTGTATGTGAATGGCATATTGTTGATCGAAAATGATATACCTATGCTAGAGCCTGTTAAGTCTTAATTAAAAAATAGTTTCTCTCTGAAGGACTTAGGAGAAGCAGCATATATTCTCTATGAAAAATAGTTCAACATGCAAGATTCTAAGAAAGGTTTCCTGTCGATATCACATGGCATAAGTCTCAGCAAGACTCAATGTCTGAGTACACCTGATGAGAGAGATAAGATGAATGTGATTCCATATGTTTTGGCAATTGGATCTATTATGTATGCCATGCTTTGTACAAGCCCAGACGTCTCGTATGCTTTTATTGTTATGAGCAGATACCAATCTGATCCAGGTGAGAGTCACTAGATAGCCATAAAGAATATCTTAAAGTACTTGAGAAGGACTAAGGATATATTCCTAGTTTATGGAGGTGAGGAAGAGCTCGTTGTAAGTGGTTACACTAATGCAAGCTTCCAAACCGATAAGGATGATTACAGATCCCAATCTGGATTCGTTTTCTACCTCATTGGTGGAGCGGTGAGCTGAAAGAGTTCTAAGCAAGAGATGGTAGTTGATTCTACAACAGAAGCCTAATATATTATAGCTTTGGAAGCTACAAAGAAAGCTGTTTGGATCAAGAAATTTGTTTCTGAGCTTGGTGTGATGTCTAGTGCCTCCAGTTCGATAGACCTCTATTGTGATAATAGTGGTGCTATCACACAAGCCAAGGAGCCTAGGTCATATTAGAAGTCTAAAGACATACTTCGGCAATATCATCTGATCTGCGAGATAGTGGATAGGGGAGATGTAAAGATATGTAAAGTGCAAACTAATCTGAATATTGCATTTCCATTGACAAAGCCACTCTTGCAGCCCAAGCATGAGACACATACTAGGTCTATGGGTATTAGATATCTACATAGTTGACTCTAGTGCAAGTGAAAGATTGTTAGCATTATGCCCTAAAGGCAACATGAAGATGTTGTGCGTGACATACTATGTCTATGAAATAAAGTTACTGTTTCTTGAAATAGATTGTCATTATGAATCAACAAGTACGTGACTTGTTCATTAGACTCGTAATGTGACTATTTCTAAATGATCCCTGATCAGATATAAGTCATATATAGAATAGATATAACTGATATCAGCATGTGTATTGATTGATGATCATGTCTCATGGATCATAGGTATGGAGATACTTGTGAGATCATGTGTATGATCTTTAATATGTGATGAACAAATTAGTTTGATATTGATATGATGATGAACAAATTGATTTTGATGGATTTGAGTGGTCGGGCACTTTGGTCGAGTTGTCGAGCACTCTTGTCAGACACTTAGCACCTGTCCCTTGAGGAAACTCAGCACTCGAGGAAATTCAGCCCTCGAGAGATTTCAGCACCCGTGAATTTTAGCCTCGGGATTTTGAATCACTTGAATTTTTACTGTTCGAGTCGGATCATATGCTTAATTGTTTATTCAACAAATTCATCATATTGATTGATTGGACTGATTGAGTCAAGTTGGGAAGAACTTGTGCTCGAGAAAAGGGTTTTTTGTTTGTTTATATGCAGGCATTGCTTGAGGGCGAGTCGTGGTCGATGATGGGATTAGAGCTGCTAGGCTCGGGGAGGAGCTGAGGTTTAGAACGATCAAGGATATCATACGGGACACTTGGGCTAGAAGATGCGGCACGTGAAGATGAGGTTTCAATATGACGTACGCGGGATACGTGTGAATATGGAAAGAGAGGTTTTCATATGCCGTACGTAGGATGTGTTTGAATATGGAAAGAGAGGAAATTCGGAAGGAATTGGGATTTTAGGATTCGTATGAGATATGGATTCCTAAGTGTATTAGGAATCTAAAAGTTGTTAATTTCGTGGCTCATGGTAGCAACTATGAGGGACTATAAATAGACTAGAGGGGAGAGCAAAAAGGGTATCGAGGAAGACTACGATCAAGAGAGAAAAATTGGGGTTTAGCCTTTTGCTCTTTAATCTAGGGTTTTGAACATAGATTTAGTGAGGGGTGCTATAGTTTACACCTTGTAAACACTCTTGTGCAATAAAGATTCATCTTCAAGCATCAAAGAGTGTGGTATCACGTTCTTTCTTCTTAATGTTCATCAGTCTGCATCATTTTGGTTTATTATGTGATTTCACTTTTACTTGTGATTTAATTCGAATTGATTCATCCAAAAGCTTGCTAGGACATTGAGAGAGAAGTCTGAAAGATTTCGTTGGTTGATTCCTCGTATTTTTAAAGTGATTAAGGTTTTAATTTTCGGATCGGATCTGCTCTGTTTTTACATTACAGCAACGCCTAAGGATCATAACTTTTGATTGAGAACTCGGATTTGAGTGAAACTACTCCAGAAAGTTTTGTATTGAAGTCTAGTTTGAAAGCTTACATCATGTCATATGGTTTTGACATATGGGAAAATGTTTCTAAACCATATGATCCACCTTCTGATAATCAAGTTAATGACACTAATAAGGCCGCTTTTGAAGCAAATTGTAAAGCTCAAAACTTGATTATCAATGGTGTTGGATGTTTTGATTTTGATAATATTTCTCATTTTTCTTTTGCGCATGAGATGTGGAATGCTCTTTGTGCCTATCATCAAGGCTCTTACATAATCAAGGAAGTGCGCAAAGACGTGTATAAAAAGGAGTACATTAAATTTTAGATGAAACCCAAGGAGGACTTGGCTTTGCTCTCTACAAAAATCACTAAAGATTTGAACAATGTAAGAAATAGAAGAAGAGATGGTCATGTTCGGTGCTTTGAATGTGGTGAGACAAACTATATTCGTATCAACTGTCCAAAGCTCAAGAAATCTTCAAAAGAAGACAAGGAGAACAGCATGCGCCCCACCAAAGAAGGTAAGATGAAGAACCACAACTACAAGAAGATGGTGTATCAAGTCCTTGCCACCTTTGATCAAGTTGATATGAGTGATGTAGACTCAATGAGCGATGGAAGTAAAGATAAAGGCAAAGACAAAAAAATTGATCTCACCGGAATTTATCTTATGGCACGTGACATGGTAGGCTCTAGCGAGGATGAACTTTACAGCGATAAAAATAAGATAAAACCTACTTATGATGATTTAGCTCGTGCTGTTGTTCGTCTTGATACTAAACTAAGAAAATGCAATAAGCAAATTAAGAAACATGAACTTGTTGAATCACTCAATTATAAAATTGATAGGCTCAAGTCTTTTATTTCTGATGATGATTCATGCAAATCATATGATGCTTTATAATCTGAAATTATTGTTTAAAGGGATATTCATGCTTCCACTCTTCATAAGCTCAATAATAAAATTGTCAAAGAATGAATCCTATTTTGCTACTGGTACTACTGTGCTTAATCGTGTTGTTGATAAATTATTTGTTACCGAGAACTATTTGAAAAAGATGAAAGTTGCTTTTTATGCTAGTTCTTTGGTAAATGCCTTATATTATAATAAATTCAAACAACTTAAGAATATAAAGAGGTTAACTACACTGTGAAACATGATTCAACTTCTTGCTCAAAATGTCATTGCTTGAATTGAAACTGAAAGATGCTTATGGTAGAGTTGAACTTTTGCAAAATGACTTGCGTACTCATGAGGTGTTGTCTTGTTCAAATTATCACAAACAAAAGAGCATTGCTGATGTTTGTAAAAATTATATTGCTTTGACAAAACAAGTTGGTTATCTCCAAAGATCCTTACAATATTTTTTAACTGGTAAAAAGAACCTCAACATGTTATTGGATACATCTAAAGTAAGCACAAATCATAGGGGACTAGGTTTTGATGCTCGTGCTTATTTACTTCTCATCAACGTACTGCAATCAAGGTTATTCAAATAGTTAAGATTGAGGTTAAATCTAAACCAAAGAAAACTGTTTTTAAATTTGCTGGAACATTGTCTAACTTAGCAACATCAAGTGCAATTGCTTCCACATCTAAAACAACTAAACCGGTGAAGTGTAATTGCACTCATTGTGGGAAAGATGGATATTTGGTTCAGTTCTGTTTTAGACTTGTAAGACAACAGAAAAAATTGGGAAAAATCTTTTGCTAAACATAAGTGGCAATGGTCATTTGTGGAATCGAGTAGTACAGTTGGGCCACAACATTTGAGGCAGTCGGGCCAACCTTTTTCGGTGGTCGAACTGAGGGTTAATCGATGGTTTGACCGATAGTGCCCTGTTTTGGTAAGAGGCAAAAGTGACACTGGTTTTGCTCAAGGATTTTTACCTGCTGGTGTTTCTGGTCAGGTGTCTCAGTACTGGATTCCTAAATTTCTTTTATCTAACCCTAGTACCGAGACCTCAGCATCTTCTCGTGTGTAGGCCTCGAGAGCGAGGAAGGAGAACATATGGCTAGTAAACTCTGGGTGTTCACGCCATATGTCTGGAGACAAAAATTGGTTCTCCTCCCTCACACGCGCATCCCTGTCTGAATCAGTGACTTTTGGGGATGCTTCTACTAGTGCCGTCACTGCAAAAGGTACAGTCAAGAAAAGTGACAAATTTATGTTCAAAGATGTAGCACTTGTTGACAATCTAAAATACAACTTGATTTCTGTATCATAAATGATTGATGAGGATCTTGAGGTGTGCTTTAAAAAATCTGGTTGTAAAGTTCTTGATGCCTCTAGTGATCTTTTGTTTGAGATTTCACATTTTAGAAGAGTTTTTAAAGCTGATTTTGATTCACCTTCATCTTCAAAGATTAAATGTCTAGTTGCCTATGATTCTAAAGATTTATTTTTCTAGCATCGTAGACTTAGCCATGTTGGTTTTGATCATCTCACTCGTGTTAATGGTTTAGATCTTATTCATGGCTTGCCGAAACTTAAAGGTGTTGGTGATTTGGTTTGCTCTTCTTGTCATCATGCCAAATTGGTTTCTAGCTCACATTGTGAAATTGATGGATCACTAGTCTTGCTTTTTTATCTTTTAGTCTTTTTATGAGCTTATGACATAGTTTTTAAGGGATATGACGTGTGACACATAAATATTCAAGTTAAAGATAAAGAAATATGTTGTGCTGATCAAATGGCTAGTTTGAGTTAAATATGCTTACGCATGTTCAAGCTGTGTTTATGTCACCATGATAGTGCTTTCAATTTTAGTACTGACGGTACTATAGCTTGCACAATGTCAAAACAATGAAATATGAATGAAAAAATATCAAAAAGAAAGAAAGTGTGCAAAAGCACAGAAAGTTCAAAAACAAAAGAAAGTGTGCAAAAGCATAGAAAGTTCTGCATTCATGAATAAATATTTTGCCTATGTTGTCTCACGAGACTGCTTATCATTGTACTTTGATATAAACTTGGAGATGATCATAAATGACCGGACTATTGAAATGGGGATAGCTTGTGTATGCAAGAACCTCATAATAGGTCATGTGACCGAAGCTCAGGTGGTATCATTTGTCTCTGGATCAGTGATCGCTGTGCTGAGATAAGCACTTGTGAAAATTTTATACAAAAGTTGCATATATCCATTCTAAAATTTTCAATGACTATGAATTGCACTTTTAAGAGCATTAAGTGATGTTTTGGTTTCGTGGACGTGGCTGAATTGTGTGGGAGGTATTTCTTTTGAATTGGTTTAAGTAAAAGCCAATATTATAAATCATTGAAATCATTCAATTTTAGTGCTGATTTGAACTTGAGAATTATGGCCTAGTTTCATCTTGAGGCTTTTAGGCTTGATTGTCAGCTGGTTGATCTATCTATTTCATTTGTGTTGCAAGACCTGTCACGTGGATTGCTTTAGGTACACTTCAAAGCTCTCAAATCAAGAAATAAAAAAATGTTCTCATTCTAAATTTTCTCTTTTGCTTCACCTGATGAAATCATTGTCAAAGGGGGAGAAATACTTAGAAGGAGAAATTGATTTTTGATGAAATCATTGTCTTTTGATAAAATCATTGTCTTTTGATAAAATCATTGTCTTCTACGATCAATTTTTGAGGGAGTTTCATTTGTCGTTCTGTGAAAAAAAACTTTGGGGGAGAAAAACTTATGCTTGTGCTTTCAAAAATCAAAAATTTCTTCGTACTTTTTAATAGTGTTGCCAATGTGTTCATCAAGGGGGAGATTGTGAGATCATGTGTATGGTCATTGATAAGGGATAAACAAATTGGTTTGATGTTTAAGTGATGAACAAATTGGTTTTATGTTGATATATGATGAATAAATTGATTTTTGATGGGTTTGAGTGATCGGGCATTTTGGTCGAGTTGTCGAGTACTTTTGTCGAGCACTCAGCACTTAGCACTCGAGAAAATTCAGCACTTAGCCTCGAGGGAATTCAGCCCTCGAGAGATTTCAGCACCCGAGAGAATTCAGCACTTGAGATTTTGGATCACTCGGATTTTTGATGTTCGAGTCAGATCATATGCTTTAAATTGTTTGTTCAATAAACACACTTTGTTTATGATTGAATGGACTGATTGAATTAAGTTGAAAAGAACTTGTGCTCGGGAAAAGGGTTTCTTGGTTTGTTCATGTGCAGGCATTGCTTGAGGTTGAGTCATGGTCGATGATAGGATCAGAACTAGGCTCGGGGAGGAGCTGAGTTTCAAAATGGTTGAGGATGCCATGCGGAATGTTCAGGCAAGAGGATGCTACACGTGAAGATTAAGTTTCCATATGTCGTACGTGGGGTGTGTGCGAATATGGAAAGGAGGCGAGGTTTCCATATCGCATACGTGAGATGTATGCAGATATGAAAAGAGAGGAAAATTCAGAAGAAGTTAGGATTTGAGAATTCATCAGTGATATGGATTTCTAGTTGGATTAGGATTCCAAAAGTTATTAATTTCGTAGTTCATGGTGGCAGCCACGATAGGATTATAAATAGACTAGAGGGGAGAGCAAAACATATCATCGAAGAAGAAGAGAAAAATTAGGGTTTAACCTTTTACTCTCTATCTAGGGCTTTGTTCATGATTTAGTGAGGGGTGGTTTGGATGCACCTTATAAACACTCATATGTAATAAAGATTCATCTTCAAGCATCAAGGAGTGTGGTATCACGCTCTTTCTTCTTAATGTTCATCGGTGTGTATCGTTTGGCTTATTATGTGATTTCGCTTTTACTTGTAATTTAATTCGAATTGATTTATCCAAAACCTTGCTAGGACATTAAGAGAGAGATCTAAAAAGTTTCATTGGTTAATTCCTCGTATTTCAGGAGTAATTAAGGTTTTAATTCTCTGATCAGATCTGCTCTGTTTTTACACTGCTGCAACTCCTGAGGTTCATAACTTTTGACTGCTTACTCAGAAAAGTTTCGTATTGAAGTCTAGTTTCTTGTGTCAAAATTTTAGATCAATCCGAGTTATGGATCAAAAGTTACGCTCATTTTACCGCTGCTTGGTCAGGCTGTTTTCAGTCCTCGGGATTGCCCTCAGGAAATTTGCTGAGCCCTCGGGAAAGTGCTCGAGAAAGCCCTCGGGAATTTTAGTTTGGTCAGGGATTTTTCAGATTGGTCAAGAATTAGTTTTTTTATTTTATTTTTGGTGTTAGTTTTAGGGTACTGCAACCATTCACCCCCTCTGGTTGCCGTGGTTAGTGTATTCTGATCTTACAAGGTCTGACTTGGTGGCTGAAGTGTCTTGATACTACCACGTAGATCTCACTGCGGCCGCCGAAGAGTCCTTGCTTCAGGTTAGTTAAAATGAAGCTTTACTTTGGGAGGCCCTTAGCTGCTCCTAACTTCCTTTTACCATAGGCCTTCGTTTTGATGCATAGGGCGGCTGGCGCGGTGGACCGCTAGGAGGACCTCACAGGGTAGGAGCTCCATGCCCTTTGGAAGCAAGCCTCAG
>KE372413.1:362592-374787 GCA_000418225.1 Zizania latifolia | reverse complement strand
CGCCGCGCTCACCCGTCCGCACCGTGCCTGGCTCGTCATGTCTGTTCCTCAAGTTTGGATCTGGTTCGATCTCTGTTTCTGAAGTAACCTGCAATTCATTTTTGGTCGTGTGTGCTCGTGTGTAGCAGTTCGGTTAACCAAAAAACCGGACCGAATTTTTTCGGTTTTTTCAGTGCGGTTTTGGTTAATTCTGCAAGCTGTTCGGTTGCTAGTTTTCAAAAACCGAACAAACCGAACCGAAAAAACAGATGAAATCGATTGCCTAGCCCTAGTAGGGGCAATCATCATTACCCGCCATCTGCAGGTTGTAAAACAGACAAATATTGTTAGCGCCAAAGATACAACATGTGACAATTAGCAAGTGAAGTAACTACCATACGTACATCTTGGGGACTATGTACATTGTGTGATGTGTGGTGATCTATATGTCATGGGGGCCTCGACTGCCTGTGCCGATTTCTGTGTAATTCTTGTACGTGTGTCCGACCATGTTGCACAAAGAGCAATTTTTCTTTTTCCTGCCTGTTTTGGATTCATCCATATCATTCCGAATACGTCGTTTCTTTCTTCTTCCCACCTTTGAGTTGACACGTTGGAAATCTGGTACCCAATAACGTGCACCATCTGGCGGAGATGTGAATGAGCTGACAACCCTATACCCTCAGAGTTCACCGCTCCAAGTCTCAAGGACCTTCTCTTTTATGAAGTATTTAGATAAGTACACCTGGCATGCATATCAAATGTGGCGCATGCCATCATGACATGACTACATGGCTTGTGGTACAGAGATGGTTTGTTATAGCTACATCGACAAGTGTCGGTAATGGTGCACTCATGAACAATAACATCCTAATTTGTTCCTCGCCGACATTTGTTTCGACACGTTACCTCGAAACGGAGTTCCTGGGAACTTGCCTTGATGGCACGATGCTGGGTTGTCTTTTTACTTTTCTCTATAAAGTACTCCGTAATCTTTCTACAATATAAATGGCGCTCGTCCCTGTGCACCACCAAAGCAGCAGTATGCCGGTCCACGAAGTATCGGGTGGTTCCACGGATTATGCCCTCTACAATACCAACCAAAGGCAAGCATCGCATACTCGCATGACCCAATTGTACACCTCTGTAAGATTGGTGGTCATGATGCTATATCTTATGTCATGAGTGTCATAGAGTAGAGACCAATGCTCCATACTCTCGAATTTAATCCAATCTGAAAAGCATCGAACTTTCATCCTCTGCCATTTGCGGATCGTCTGTTGGTCATCAGTGGGCAGAGAACAAAGTGGCTCCGGCTCTGGCTCCGGATCACTTCCAGATTGCTGCCTTGCGGCATTCTTATGCTTGTATTTTGATGTCAGCTCATCAAGTTTCGTCCACAAGGCCTTGAACTTTCTCTCTTAGTTTTGGCTACACAGTATCTTGAACAGATTAGTCAATTCTTTATTCTTCCCGAAGTGACGGTAGAAATTCGCACCTAGATGGCGCATACACCATCGAGATTAAATGTCCTTCCAAGGATATGCCTCCTCCGGATCATGCTTTATATGTTGGACTGCCTTTATAAGTCCAGCATGTCGGTCATGCAATAAACAAACATTTGGCCTGCCCTGAAGAACCCCAACTTTCAAGTGCTGTAAGAACCACAACCAACTTTTGTAGTTCTCACTTTCCACGAAGCCAAAGGCAATTGGCACAACCTGGTTGTTGCCGTCAACACCAATAGCGATCAATATCTGACCTCTATACTTCCCAGTTAGAAATGTGCCATCCACACAAAGAATGGGACGACAGTACTGGAAAGCCCGAATGCAAGCATCGAGTACAAAGAAAACTCGATGTAGAATCGACGCACTCTCCGGGAATATCGAATCTTTCTCTTCGAAAGAGAAGTATGTGCCAGGGTTACGCCTCTTCACCGTATCTAGACAGAAAGATAGGTTATGATATGAGTTCTCGAATGTACCGAACCTCATTTCGAGCGCCTTCTGTTTAGCCCTCCATGTCTTAGAATAGTTGATTGTGTACTGAAACCTTCTCTCTATGGCAAGTATTAAGGCCCAAGGCTCATAACTGAGATTCTCAACAATCTCAGAATACATCACCCCCGCAATGTACTTGGCACTTAGATTCTTGTGCCTGGTTACAGCTGTATCGATTACGCATGTATGTTGCACCATAATTGAGCATACCCAATGAATTCTTCACTTCAGTTGATGTGCGCGAACTCTCCATGGGCAATCATCCCTCTCGCACACAACGTCATACATTGTGCAGTTCGACTTCTTCACTCGAAATGACCGCCGGAGTGATAATGCCCAAGCTTTCATGGTATCTTGAACTGCATCTTTGGTAGGATACACCGTATCCTTCTACACCTCGTTCTGTCCATACTTTCAACGAGTGTCACGGTCCTCATTAATAGCAAGAGCATCAAAATCTTGTACTTGCCACTCGTTGGGAATCACATTGTCTTCCTCTTCATTATCATTGTTGTCATCTTCCGCTTCGTCTTCTTCGTCTGAGTTGTCGTTGGCACCTTGCTCGACTGCTTTCTCGAAGTCTTGGTCCTCTCTCTCTAACAAGTTAGGTATGTCATCTATTTCCTCTCCTTCATTAGCTTGCCCTTCAGCAACCTTAGCTATCGTAGACGGGAGAGCATCCCCGGAATATGGCACTACATCTGTTTCGGGGATCACCTCCTAGACTTGGCTACTCTGATCGATCTCGAAGTGTACTCCAGACTCAGCAACTTGGTCCGGTGCTGGATCTAGAGTAGGAAAGGCATGAGGAGTAAAATAGATAAGTAAAATTCATTCTCAACCTTGCTCTAGCGCCTTTCTGACATACCCTCTCCACATGACGGTCGAGATAACATGAACCATCTTCCAAAAATATCCTTTGGCCACACAGCTGCATCAGGCATATACATACAACTCCTACTGCTCTCTATCCAATTAAAATATATGATAAAGTCTTTGCGGATAATTGTGAAGAACCGCTAGAAAGTAGAAACTGGATGAATTCAATTCAACCATTCTATGAGGTATATTTGCCCATTGTTTCAAGATTATACCATTTTTAGAGGTTCAAAATAAACCTATATAGTTAAAGTCAATTATTTAACAATGGACCACATAAAGTTGGGCCTGGAGATCGTCTGCCATGGATTAGGCATGGCTGTCTTCTTGCAAAGAGTCGTTGGGCTCAAATCGTTGCCCTTTGGGCCAATGATAGAGCAACTGCAACAAACTCCAGCCCCGATTCAGTTGGCTTTATCTGCAAATTGCTCTAACAAATGGCAAGATTTGCAGCTGTCATAATGGGCAAGCATAATCGTTCCAGATGTGTCCGGCTTATTTATAGTTTGGGCACACCCATAATAAGCATGTGTTGCTACTTTGTGAAACTTTTCAATGATGATTTCAACTCGTAAACATCTTTCGAATAAGTTGGGATAATTCATCACATGCCCTTATGATTTTCAAGAATTTAAAAAATGCCACTGTCGGTGATTATGGCAGCCTCTCTCCGTCAGTCAGTGACACACCGATGATATATTTCCAAACCATGAAAATCATAATGGCATATTTAGAACTGTTTAGAACTAGCCCTTTGAATTTCTTTTCTAGGCTGAATGAAAAGAAGCTCATACAGTCTTACTGTGTGTGCGGGCTAAACTTGCAGACATTGATCTGTTCCCTGAGAATGGATCTGGTGCTGGTGGCATCAGGGAAGCAAGTGTCATGAGGTACAAGGAAAAGCGGCGCACCCGGCTGTTCTCAAAGAAGATCAGGTACCAAGTCCGGAAGGTGAACGCCGACTGCCGGCCTCGGATGAAGGCAAGCACTAGAACTGATTCTTGAAAGCATAGAAAGGTCTATTTGTAAGGCAAAAACTGAAAAACTCAATTGTCCACACCAAAACACCATTTGCTTCACCTAGAGTTATAGCACAATCAAAGCAAAGTTTGTGGGGTACTGATGCTTTTTTATCTTCTGTTTTGACTCTTGCAGGGAAGGTTTGTTAGGAGCCCATCTCTTCTTCAGCAAGCCCTGGAGGAAGAGAGCTAGACAGTGATACTTGCTAGGCTTTTTATCAACACTTTTTTGGCCTTTTTAGTTCCTCATTAGCTGAGAGATGTGAGCAAGAAATTTGTTGCTCTTTTTGGAGCCACTCTCGATGCTACGCTCCATCACCCGACTTAAACTATTTTTGGTACATTGAAAACTACTAAGGTCAGCACCATCATGACCAACAAGTACTTGACTATCCCCATAGTAAATCCTAAATGATGTTCTATCTAACATGTCTGTAGATATTAAGCAGCAATCAATATAAAAAAACATAACTACGTGTCTAGTGCGACAGATTAAATCCACTTATTTAGCAACAGATGAATTAACTAAACAAAACTACATCTAATTACGTTCAAAGTATCGTTACATTAAACTATGGAAAATATCTAACAGAGTACGGTATGTTGAGATTCCTGGAATAGTAGTGGATGCAGTTACCGTCGGCTCTTACGTCAGCAAGCTAGCACGCGCAATAAAGCTACACAGAATAAGGTATGTTAAGTACATCTAAATTATCTCTAAACTATGTTTAAAGTGCCTCTAAATTATCTCTAAAGTACCCCTAAATTATCTCTAAATTATGTTCAAAATACCTCTAAATTATCTCTAAAATAACCCTTAATTATCGCTAAAATACAGTACACCTAAATTATCTCTAAAGTACCCCTTAATTATCTATAAATTATGTTCAAAGTACCTATAAATTATCTATAAAGTACCCCTTAATTATCGCTAAATTATCTCTCGACTACGTTTAAATTACTCTAAAAGCTTCATCAGAATACTCCTAAAGTACTATTAAACTACCGCTAAAATAGTACTAAACTACTCCTAAATTACAACTAAAATACTACTAAATTACCCATAAAAAACTAATAAACTACTCCTAAATTACTACTAAACTACCCTAAATTAACTACCTAACTACTACTACCTAAAGAAGAGAAAAGAGGGAAGAAGAGGCATACCCGGTAGCTCCAAGCCGAAGGGGACGAAGTGAGACGCTGGTGGAAGGGGGGCCGAAGCTCCCCTTTTACAGAACTAAATTTCGGCGGATGAAGAGCCGATCTAGACCGATCGGCCTAGATCGGCGCTTCATCGGTCGACATTTGACGCACCCGCGCTGATCTAGCCGGATCAGCCTAGATCGGCACTTGGTGAGCCGATCTAAGGTCGACCGGCCTACATTGGCAGATCAAGTGCCGACAGAAGGCTAGTTTTGTTATTTTTGAAAACCAAGTATCAAAATTGAAATTTCATTTAAAAATTGTATAATTAAAAAAAATCGTTAGACATGTTTATTTTAGTTTGGAATTAAAATTATAGTAATTTAGTTTATAGAAAAAAATTGGTTTGTACTAACTTATTAAATTATTATAATTTGCACTATGAATTATAATAAACTAGTATAAGTTATATTACTATAATTCCAAGCTGAAACAAGTAGACTTAGTTCTGTATCTTTAATTTTGTATAATGTATAAAAATGTTATTTTTAATTTTTTTATCTAATTTTAGTTCGTAAATTAAGATTTTTTTTAATATAAGAAGTTTTGTTATTTATATATCTTATCTGTCGCATCACAATACTATTTTCTTACTACTAAGAAATGCTTCTGTTTTTACTCTTATCACTAATTTATTAACTTTAGAATAAATCTATTTACTTCAGAAAATATATAAAAATGGTGATCTTTCGTCATCTTCATAACTTAGATTAACATTTAGAGCGGAATAATTTCATTTGCTTTAGAAAATACTTAAAAAATGATGATAATGTTTGGAGATAGCCAACTACAGCAAAAACTCTTATCCATTAATTTGGGGGCAAAATGCCCAAGTTACATTTATACAAACGAGAGGATGGAAATATATACAAATGCCCCTTATACACTGGAAAAAATACAGAACTCACTAGTATATACTCTAACACCCCCGCAAACTCAAGGTAGGTTAACAACATTAAGTTTGGATAGAAAAAATATATTTCATGCCCAAGTCTATACTTTTGTAAAGAAATTAGCTAGCTGGAACTCTGAGGACATATATCGAATCTTAATGACCTGATCCTATATCTGAGCTCAGGTATAAGAGAAATCAACACCAATCTACCATACTATATTCTATCTTACGATATAATATATGAGTTGAGACTCTACTATATTCTATCCTACGATATACTACACGAGTTAAAAGGATATCATGAATACTTATATAATAAATCGCAACCATTTTCTTATTTCTGTTACGTCTCGACCCTTCATCTAATCTAATCTACCTGATTTAGCCCCCTACCTCTCCACAGCCCGTACGGAAAGGGGGAAATCGAAACAAACTCTCCTCCAAACCGCCACGCCGCTCTCTCCTCTCAGTGCCGCCACCCTATCTCCTCCTCTCTGGCTCCCCACTGCTGCCCTGCCGGGCGCCACCCCACCGAGCTCATGTGCCCCGCTGCCCCGTCGTGCGCCCGTGCCCCGCCACGCCCGGCCACGCCTGATCTCGCATGGCCGCGCCCACAGCGCTCGGCCACGTCCGGCCTCGCCCCATCGTACCCCTACCCAAAGCCCTAACCGTTGGCCGGCCCCCAGCGAATTACGGGATGAAGCTCAAGTGGCGACGCTCGATGGAAGTGGTACGTGGTGACCCCGTTTCCCTCCTCTCCCTCCTCATCGATCGTCATGATCTGGGCTTCGATCGATCTGATCGCGGTGGCTCTCGGCGTCTATGCGGGCTAATTTCCTTGGGTTCTGCCAGTGTGGCCATGGTCAGTGCTCGTGATACCGGTTGGGGAAGGAGAGGTTTTAGGGATTGGGTTGGGCCTGCGTGCCCGTTGGAGGATTCTCGGTTCCGGTGTGTGAGACTCTTCTCGGTGGTTTGGTTTTGGGAAGATTCGATCATGTGAGGGCTTTTTCGGCGGGGAGCCCCTGGTGTGTGCTGAGAGCTGAAGAAGTGGGGTGATCACACTTTGCTTTGTTTGATCAGTGGAGGAGTTGGTTAGGGAATTTGCTTGATTATCTCAGCCCTCCCTCACTCCTGCCAAACTGGCCCACCAACACCAGCACCTCAAACAGGATACCTCGTTGAAATAACCAGTGCCGAAAACTTGTTATGCTGCTTTATATAACTTGTCAGTATAATGCGTGTTTTGTTTGATTGATTAGTCAAAAATGGACCTGTACCCTCAATTTTTGTTGCAATGGTTTGTGAATGTTTTAGGTATTTTCTGCATTTAGGTTTGTCTACAAGATAGTTGAATCTCCTCCCTTTTGAGAAGGTTGCTGGTTTTCAGGTAAGATAGTTCTTATATCAAGTTGCATTGTAATACTCGTAAATTTATCTTATTAGCTGGAATTTTGCAGGCACTTATCCAATACACTGATGCCGCAACTGCTCTAGAAGCAAAAAATTCATTGGATGGAAGCAGCATCCTGAGGTAGTACTTCATCTAACTATCACTATGTGTTACAAACCTCTGTTGTGAAGTTATTGATATGATAAGTTTTTCAAACATTTACTTCCTGAACATGTCGCTGCCTGTCATTTGAGCATAACTTTTTCTGCGCACAAGGATTTGAATATCAAGTTTCAATCACATCGTAGCAGGTAAAAGAAAGTTGATAGTAAGCTCCATTTTACATAACATAGAGTTGATGGGGCAATACACAAACTTACATCACTAATTGTTTTGTTAGCCAGGGATTACACAAATCCATATCTTCCTGTGAATCCAACAGCAATTGAGGGAATTGCACATGTATGCTTTACATTTCATACTATTACATCATGTTTTCTCCTTTCTTACACACAGGAAGTTCTGTAGCCCATATTAGGACATCATGTTTTCTCCTTTCTTACACACAGGAAGTTCTGCAGCCCACATTAGGCCCTGATGGGTAGATAAAGTAATATTACAAATCTGAGGCCTTGCTACTTCAGTTTTCGTGCGTCCTCATTGGTTAGAGTAGCAAAGAGACGAGCGATTTCATTTTTAGCTCATTGAGTATAGTTCAAAGTAAATACATTAGGTATGAAGAATGATTTGGTAGAGCCAGACGTGTGTGCCATTATTTCCTCTGTGGCAATTAAGTTTGTCCATTGTTGATTGTCATCATGTTCCATTTGTTCATTGGACATCCCTATCTGTTGGTAATAGTTTATTGTTTATACAGTGAGCATGATATTTTCTAAAGTGAGCAGATTGTGATCTGAACACCTCCTCTACATTGATGTCAGTTTGCTACTTGTCACCAGTTTCTGAGTATTGTGTTTATTGTCCCTGTTATTATGCATATGTATGTTCTCAACTGCTGGTATTATTTATCAGCGCACTGATTCTTTCCTTTGCAGCCTGCAGTTAATCTTTATGTTCTCAATGCTCCTTCTAAGGTAGCATGTCTGAACAACAGGATCATGTGAGCAAAAGCTCTTGCTCAAGTGTTAGCAGCAGTACTCAAGAGAGCGAGGTTTATCATGAAGAGAAATTTCCCTGTGTGCCCTTGAGTTTTTGTCTCATCCCTTCCATATCCCTGAGTTTTGCTTCATCCCTTGTATGCCCTTGAGTTTTTGTTTTCATCCCTTATGCATCCATTCCTTTAATTGACTGTGAGTTGACCGTCAAATAAATGATCATTAGTAATAAATAAATGAAAGATCTACAATTTTTCTTGGAATATGCCTGAATCTTCTGTTAGGTCATTTTTCATGATATATTTAATGTTTAGTGCATGGCATGTAGTGTTAATTCCACTTGCTTTGTTTTTAACAGTTAGCAAACATTGCAGATACTGGGTGACAGAAATGCATGTTGATGATTTTCGTTTCGATCTTGCATCCATAATGACCACATGAAGCATGTAAAATGTGGTTCATTTTTTGTCTGTGCCCTGCCTTTCCAGAATATTCTTAACATTTTTTCTGTTACTTTTACAAGTCTTTGGGATCTAGTTAATGCATATGGAATCCAGTGGAAGGTGACATGATTACAACAGGGACACCTCTTGCTACTCCACTTGCTGACATGATCAGCAATGACCCAATTCTTGGAGGTGTCAAGGTTACTAATTTGTTTGACTTTTGTTATGCATCTACAATTTATACATTCATACCAGTAATGTTAATTTCTATTCCTGGCAAGGAATTTGTTTTTCTGCACAAGTAACTGTCAGTTTCTGCTACTTATGAGTAATCACTGGATACATTTATTCTTGTATAAAAACAATATATCTACCAAATAACATAATAATATATATGATGTATTTAGCATACTATTATGTTTCTTGTGAAATCCTCTTGCCCTTATACCCGTTGCATTTATAGCTCATTGCTGAAGCATGGGATGTAGGAGGCCTCTATCAAGTAGGTCATTTTCCTCACTGGAACATTTGGTCAGAGTGGAATGGAAGGTAGGAACTGTATACCTTGATCTATTTAAAGTTTGATTGTCTAAAGCAACAAATGTTTCCTGGTGTAATAATAGATTATTTTGCATCCATGAATGTGCATGAAAGATAATACAAGAATTGAATGCTGAGATATTTATTAGGGCTACCACTAACATACATAAATACACCTTTTGTTCTTTACAAGGGCATGCGCTATGAAATCAGTAAGAAACAATACTATATTAAGCTTGTGTTCGAGTTAAAGATAGAGTTTTGAGAAATGACATATAATCATATGCATCCAATCTTCAGTTTAACCAACATTTCAGTATCTGAAACAGTTCCCACTGTATCTATGTAGTTGCTGTTTCATCATAGTGCTAACTTATTATGTGCTTGTTTCTCCAGTACCGGAATATTGTTCACCAATTCATTAAAGGGACAGATGGATTTGCTGGTGGTTTTGCTGAATGCCTGTGCAGAAGTCCACATCTATACTAGGTACACAGTGAAATAGGCGTAGATGGATTCAGTACAATCCAAATTGGATGGAATCTATAGAAATACCGCATGGTAAATTGGTGGTAATAGTGCATGCAGCTTACAGTTATAATAGTAGATCCATGCATAGCTTTTAACATGCAAATAAAAAAATGTGCCTTTCCTTCTGTTCTTACATTTTATTTTATGGTGCTTTTGTGTGTCTGGTGGGACTTAGATTTGGTCTAACCTCTAAAAAATTACTTCCATGTAATTTTTCTTTTTCTTTGTGAGAATAGGCCATATTGGATTGTGTGTACACAGCGATACTGCAAGCATTATTCCCAATTTCCCACCTTGTCCTGTGCCACTATGGATATCTGAGATAAGTTTAGATTTTATTGCATCTCTCCGATATAGGTCTGGCTGAACTGGCCGTGCTGGAAAGAAGGATACAACGATTATTATGTACAACAATCAACAAAGTAGAGCTATCAGGATGGTTGAGAATTGTCAGTGAATCACCGATCAGTCCACCCAAGGGGATACCTGAGGTGGTGATTAGATGTGTGTAAGGAAAGCGTAACTCCTTCGAACCCGATGGTCGACTCTAAAACACAAGAGCTAAGATTTATATTGGTTCGGGTCTTTCGAAGAATAATAACCATACGTCCAGTGTTTTGGTGTTTAATATGATGATGGAGCTTACAAGATGGTGCGATTAAGCTACGGAGGCTTAAGGACGTCAAAAGTAACAAAAATATGATGAAGCCAGATTGATCGATGTCTCTGGGGATCCCTTGCCATCTTTATATACTCAGGAGGTGAGTCCAACAACGCAGAACTCTACCTCGAGTAGGATTCTATAATATTTAAGATTACGTGCTAAACTCAGGTTCTATTTTTTTAATTACAAGGATTCTAGTGTAAATATATATTTCTATATCAGATATGAGATCCAGTTACTCGATAAGGATTCAACCTTACTTATCAGAATCGAACCCCCTCCATGGGTCATACTGGACGGTAATGCTAGACTTGGCTTGTTCTCGGTTTAGACTGATAAGCCTAATCGTGGGGTATCCGGGGGTCACATCCCCGACAGCAGCCCCGAACTCTTCTTAACTTGGTTGAAAATCTTCGACTAAACAAGCTGGAAGGAGCTCTTGTTTGATCTGAATCTTGATACTTCTACTGACCTTTAGATGATATTGAAAAAGGATTCTCAATCTTCATCTTCTTTGTGGTAGGTGCACCATGTAGGTGCACCCACACGTTGTAGCCCCCGAGCTTCGAGCTAAATGGAAAGCCATCTAGAATCTTTCAACCTTTGGTGAATTCTTCAAAGCTTGTAGATGATCTTGTCTTCTGAAACTGTTGGCGTTGAGGCAAGGTTGGAAAAAGGTTGTTGCTGAAGTCCTGAGACCGTTGTGATCTTGAGCATGGTTGATCTTGAGTCCTCAGGGCTTGGTTCCTCGATCGCGCGGATCCTCAGGTGCTTAAGTGGTCGAGCAGGCGAGTTTCTCGGACATGCGAACCCTCGAGCATGAGAGCCCTCGAGCGCGCGAGCCCCTGGGCATGGGAGTCATCGAGCGTGCAAGCTCTCGAGCACGTGAACCCCCGAGCGCACAAGTCCTCGGGCGCGTGAGCCCCCGAACATGGGAGTCCTCGAGCGCACAAGTCCTCGGGCGCGCGAGCCCCTAAGTTCCGAGGAACCCAAGTGTTGTGAACTCCATTGGGTGCCTAGAAAGTTGCTTTTTGGTCTTCTTTGTCTGCATTTAATGCGTTGTAGTTGATGGGACAGGCAGGCGTCTCTGCTTTGACTGGATTTTGCTGATGTCTGACCACCCACATGGTGTGATGCGGCCAAACCGCAGGATCATGTTGCATTCTTCTCGCATCCGCTCGCTTTTGCCTTCTTCCTTTGTCTTCCCCTCCACTGACTCCCTGGTGTCCAGGGCGTCACTGCTTCTGCGTCGTCTGTCGCCTGTCGAAGATCCAGAGCAGTCGGTGATCCTCCTAAAGAGTAGCTTCCATAAAAAGTAGGAGCAGATGATTAGTTTAAGTCTTTTGTAAAGAAACTTTATTTTTACGAATGAAATCTTCCTTTTGCTTGACTTGGATATTTTTATGTACCAAAGCTGTCAGCATCTCGAGGAGACCTTGGGTTAGCCGTATAGTACTCAGCGCAAGGATCTAATGTCACATACACGCCTATCGACATCAGGCAACGTAAGTCCTCGAGAGCTTCAAGA
>KE372413.1:337375-350648 GCA_000418225.1 Zizania latifolia | reverse complement strand
GGGGGGGGGGCGAACTTCAGCTCCATGATAGAAAGGCCACGGAGTACATCTCCGTCCCCCTCTCGACCTCGAACAAAGGCTGGCACGGCCAGTGGTTCTATGTCGGGAACCATGAGCCAGCTCTTTCTCCGGAGCTCGACCACCTCCCGACCTCAGCGCGGACCTGGTAAGACCGTTGTGGTATGGATGACTAGGACCAGGTCAACGAGCTGGTCCGGGAGATCGCCGACCTTTGGAAGCGAGGGTTGACGGGGGTCATCGTGGCCCTAAACTTAATGCTCCACCACATCTTGCCCTACAAGGGCAGGGCATGGTCGGGGTACGATTACGACGGTCGGGCCAACCCCTCCCATGAATCTTTGGAGGTGCTGTCTGCGGAGGCAGCCGATGAGAGGGTGCGGGAGTTCTTCACGGTGAAGACCATGATCAGCAACGAAGACTCCCCGAAGTCTTATCGTCTCGCCAGTCCCCGACCGGAGGTAAGACTTCGCACTCAGCCTTTTTTGTATTTTGTAATTGTTTCCTTTTTTGACTTTGCATGATCACCTGTCAGGTGTTGGGCGTGTGGTGACAAATTTTAGGGGCGAGACGTGTTCTGCTCCCTTGCATCGTTGCCGGAGCAGCCACGGGTGGTCAGCGTGAAGGACATCGATCGGGTCGATGGCCCGATCGGTTAGAAGAGGAAGGAGAAAGCTCCCGCCGCTCCGGTGGCGAAGAGGCCACGGACGAGGCTAGCATCGAAGGGCAAGCCTAAGGTGCTGTCGTCATTTTCGGGTGAGGCTGAAGTCGAGTCGAAGATGTTAGAGGGAGGCCTCGTCAATGCCGCGGTGGTGGTGGTGACCTCATCCTCTTCTCCGTCTCTGCCTCGTCCGTCGCCTCCACCGGGGGAGCCATCGGGCAAGTCCCGACCCGTGAAGAAGGTGGCCTTCTAGAAGTCGAGCAGGTAATTCCTTCATTCTTAAAAGCATATATGATAATATAGAATTTTATGTCTTGACTTGTGCATTCATTAGGCCGCCGACTTTGGAGCCCAAGGTAGACAAGGCCTCCATCGCGGGGCTGGTCCTGGCTTTGGCGAGCATGCCAACCCTCGATGTGGTCTCATCGAGGCCATCAATCGCTTCAGGGGATGTCAGCGCAGAGGCGTTGGTGGTCGTGCCCACCCCTGATGCGGTCTCATCGGGGCTGGCAGTGGATTAGGGTGTTGGCGTGGGGGCGGTGGTGGTGGAGCTAACCCCCAACACGGGGTTGTTGGTGCCGATGGACGCGCCAATGGATGTCGACGCAGGGACGTTGGCAGTCGCCCTGACCCCTGGTGCAAGCTCGTCGGGGCCGGCTGTCACTCTGGCTGCCCCTGCCAAGGAGGTTACCCCCGTGGAAGCTCAGCCGACTGCTGAGCTCGCGGAGGAGGACGCAGCGGTGGTTCCCCGGTGGAAGCAGGAGATGCAGTACCTCCCCCTGGCTCGGACGACATCATGCAGGATGAGGAGTGACGATAGCTCATGATCTGGCTAGGGATGGTGGCAGACGTGAGTCCTTCTGCTTTGTTATACTTGGACTTGTTGATTAGTTGCAACTGACGGAGTATTATCACAGCGCGTGTTAGGGCATCTGGCCGACCACCTGGACAATTTGTGCCGATCCAACGCAGTGGGCTAGGGGACGAGCAATGCCCGGGTCAGACAGTTGGAAGCCTAGCTGGCCGAGGCCGAGACTAGGTGAGAAGCGGTGGAGAAAGAAGCCACCGAACTCCATGTTCTACTGGACGTCCAGGAATTCAGCAATGATCATGTACCTATTGTGGCTTATCATTGTATTTGTGAAGTCATTCTTATTGGTTCGGTCGATAGACCACTAATCTCTTGCGACGTAGCTAGAGATGGCGATTGCGCTCGTCAAGCAGTCGGTGAAGATGGTGGAGGCGGCGCTCGACGAGGCCAAGGAGGCCAAGAAGAATAACGCTAAGGCGGTCAGTAAGGCCAAAGAGGCCAAGAAGAAACATGCCGAGGCAGTTGGTGAGTATAAAAGTACGTCCAACCGGTACATGCTTCTACTTGAATATCCGAATACTCATCTTGACATTTTAATTATGCTGCAGAACTGCACCGGCGCGTTAAGGCCTAGTTCGGTGACTTGGAGGCTCGCTTGACCAGTGTTCAGGCAGACTTTGACAACTGTCAGGTTAGTGCCAAGGCGTTGTTGAAGATGGTCGACGATGAGCCAACGTGCACTGATATGCCGAAGAATGAATTCATGGAGCGGCTCCGCGGGGCACCCGTGCGCCTTCGGAGCAATGTCCAAGGGTGGCTGCACACGGTGGCAACGCACACGCTCGAAATTTTTCGAGCGCTGTACCCCTACACTCGGCTCGAGCACATTCGAGAGGGGTGGCCGTCGACCGTCGAGGAAGTCGATGTGGAGAGATACAATGTCGAGGTGAAAGAGACAGTCGATGTGCTTATCCAAGACCAGCAAGTATTCTTAGAAGAGCCGGCCAAGTAGTATAGTATGTTATGTAGAAAACTTTGGTGTAGAGATGACAATTTTATTTTAATCGCAATTCTATTTGGAGTTTTATCTGCATGACGTGCCTGACCACCTAAATATGTGAATTCCCGAGTGCTTGGTATAGCCTTAGTTCGCAACGTAGGGAAACTTAGTCACAACACGCATATTGAACCATGGGCTTCGCAAGGCTTCGAAAAAAACATAGAGGCGATCGGGCAACAAGCGTTAGGGAGAGAAGATCATGAGGCGAGTTTGGCGAGCCCCCGAGATTTCACCAAGTATATCGACGATACCTCCCCGTGGAGCGGAACGGGTGCCAACTTGGGGTGATCAGTCGGAGCAGCGTCCGACTGACCGCTAGAGCTAGAGCGGGTCATAGACTCTAGGGTAAAGCGACAACAAGGGTTGAGTACTCGGGTTCAGGTGGGACAAAATTATTAGAGAAATAGAATTATTATTAACCCAAGATAAAAAGTACGTAGCTTATAATATCAGGGATAAAATTGGCATATGTGCTCAATGTTCTAGGAGTTGGGGACGATGCTTGGGAACGTCGATCCATTGGTCATCCCGGGTAAAAGTAATAGGGATTTCTGACTAGCGAAGGTGCTCGGGCTCCTCCACGCTGACCGTGTTGACTCGGTGGGCGATGAGTTAAGTTGGCGTTTTGTCTCCGTGGCGATTGCCCTACCAAATATCATGGAGACCATCTGGTCGGGTTCCTAAAAATCATTTCCGATTGGGTGGTCAGCATCCTTGTCTTCTCGGCGAGATTCTTTCTTGTCATCCCGGCATCACCAATCGGGTTGGGGATGACTCTGCGTTTGTTGGAGTATTTGGTCTTTGAGCTGATAGCACTGGCGCATGGTGTGGCTGCTGTTCGGGTGGAATATGCAGGGCTTATCGAGGATCTCCTGCATCGCCGAGTGCCCCCTTCCTCTTCACTTGGGCTTCACCTCTGTAACCATGCCGTGCTCAGACTTTCTCTTCTGAGTAGTCGGGCATGAGGACTCGGGCTTGTCACGATCGGCGCATCGAGGTGATCTATGATCATCGTGTGAGCGCTTCTTCTCCTTACGAGACTCTCGTGTGGCCAGGTGCATTTGTTTGCCTTCGGCTTCTTCTGCGTTAGCGTACTACTCGGCGATGGTGATCATTTTTCCTAGCATTGCTGACTCATTCATAACTAGCTGGCGGAATAGTTCTAAAGTCTTCCGCAATCCCTCCTAGAAAATCTGAATTACGTCATCGTTGGAGATACTGGCGATGGTGTTCCTCTGCTCTGAAAATTGGCGGATATAGCTTTGAAAGGATTCATCACTCCCTTGTCGTATTTGGCGTAAGTCATACCGAGAGGCTAGCCTTTGCCAGGTCCCCTGGTAGTTAGCGATAAACATATCGCATAACTGATCCTGGGAGTCGATGGAGCCTTCTAGGAGTCTCGCCAACCAATTAATGGCGATCGACACGAGCATCACAGGGAGATAGTTCGCATGATGTGCTCATCCCTGTTTGTGGCTCGAACAGCTACATAGTATAGCCGGAGCCACTGTGAGGGGTCGGTCTTACCGTCATAGGACTCGATGCCCATCGGGCGAAAACCCTTAGGCCAGACAACCTAACGGAGTTGTTCCGTGAAAGCTGGGAACCCATTATGGCGAGAATTGACATCATCACGTCGGTCGGCTCTCGGGGTGCCGTGACTCCGGTCATATTGCTCCTGGAGACGCATTTCGCCGTGTTCGTGATCTCCATGGTGGTGACAGATAATGTTGCGGGCGTCCTGCACTTTATTGACAATTTCCCAGGCATCACTCGAATAGGAGCTTTCATGACGCTCAGTCCGTTGGGAGCGCCACGTGGGACCAGATGGTCGGGCGGCATTTCGATTGGTGGAGTGCGAGCGGCCGAGCGAGGCCAAATCATCAATTTGGGCGGCGGCGGCCTGTGTCATCGCCTGGGCCCTCTAGAGCTCTGGAGTCTCGGGGAGGGCGAAAAGTGCCCTCTCAATGACGACCAGGTTCGCTGTCGGCGTACGGTACACGGTGTGACCCTCAAAGTCCACCATAAAACCTTCTTAATTGTTCTGCCAAGAGCCTTCAACCATGGTGGCCTTACCTGGCAAATAGAGCGGGCGACGTTCCGCTGCCGACGCTCTCGGCGCTGGTTGCTAGACTCAGCAGCGTTGGTGGTAGGCTTGTCGTCAGAAACGGTGATCGTCATCATCATGATGGAGCTTGGTGGTGGAGACGGTGATCTGGTCGGCACGCTTTTCTTCTTGGATCGTATCGAGACGACCTCAGTGAATTGGCATCGTTAGACCATGCACCCATTCGAGGTAGAAAAGATGACGTAGTCGGTGGGAGAGTCATTGGAGATCATTCGGCGAGGGCTAGGCGGAGTTGGGCGTATGGGTGTTGGGATCACCTGGTTGTAAGGGCGAGTAGCCCCCCGAGTGATGGAGGGAGTCAGCCGCTTAGCTGGCGTCCACGGCGTCTTCGCCCAACTGGTGGCGGACTCAGACAAGACAAGTTGGCGCATGGTGTCGCCAACGAAAGTGAGGCTCCTAAAGGTGATGACGGAGTCAACGGGGACCTTGGTGCTAAAGTTGCAAATGATGGTCATTGGATCCGAATGAGAAAAATCACAAAAACGTCCCTACCTGGCGTGCCAACTATCATTACTTGGAACGACAGTCCTCTGACGGGGTGTCCCACGGAGGTAGTTTGATTTGGTTTAGGATAGTTTCTGTGTTCGTGATCCTATGGTTGTCTCTAAAACTAAGAGACAGTGAGAATTTAAACAGGTTCGGGCCTCCTGAGGGATAATAACCCTAGTCCTGTGTGATAGAGTATGCGTTGATGAGTGCGGTTATAGGGTTCTCATGTGCGTAAGCTGAATGAGAGTCTAAAAGTCCGTCCTGAGGGAGGTACTCCCGACCTCTTTATCTATCTCAGGGGTTAGGGGGTTACCGTTTAGGCTTTAACTTCCCCAATTAAGTACCTTTACAGCAGGTAAATTACCAGAAATTGTGGGCTAATAACCATGACATTATTCGCTACCTTTACTAATATTCAAATCTGGCAGTTACGTCCTCGAGTTATTGTCAGCGATTAAGTGTGTGGGCCTGCTGTCACCTCCTCGTATTCGGGGTATTTCCTGAGTCCTCAACTCGAGGCGTCATCTGAGCTTCCTTTTACATCTCGCTGACTGCCTCACTTCTAATTGCCGGTCCAACCTTTTGGGAGGTCGTCTTTAATGTCTTGTCTCCCGACCTCTTGTTCTGTCCGACCATCCCAAGGTCGCTCGGGAGGCATCCCGGGGTCATTCCCTCGACACTTAATAAGGTTATTGTTGGGGAAAAAAATACTTTTACCTTAACAAGAATCTTAAAAACAACTTCGGCGAAGCCACCTACGAAGGTATAGGCCAGCGCCCCGGTCAGAATCAATTCGAAGCCTTTGGAAGCAGACGACATGGAGCCCCCGGAACGCCGAAGCCTTCTTTCGCTAAGGAAGGCTTCGGAGCTTAAAACTGTCCGGAGGTGACGTCGAAACCATGGGCTCCCCCGTCCCCTCTAACGTGACGTGCGCTTGGGCCTGTTAACACGAAGGGTTATTAAACTACCCCTATGTAGTCACTGTTCATGCTATAATAGTTGACTGAGTATAGGGAGTAACTTCGTATTACCCTATTGTAATTGTGCCAATAAATACCCCCCCTTTGCAAGGTAAGGGGGATCGAACACTGGAAGTGGTAATATATACAACTCTTGTTTGAAGGCTATTATCCACTTCGGAGGCCTCGGGCTCTATTCGAATTCATGTAAACCATCTAGAACCCTTCAAGGTTCTAAGCACTCAAACCTGTTGTGTATTTCTGTATTACGTCAACAGTTGGCGCCGTCCGTGGGGAGCTTAGTTCTATACTAGCCTCTCTACCACCAACCTTCAGGCCATGCCTCTGAAGAAAATCAAAAGCACAGCTCCTACTCGGAGGTCCCTGCCAGTAGCACAGGCCTCGCTGCACCTGGAGGACCCCCCCTCCCGAGTCAAGTGCACGGGACCTGCCAGATCCAGTGGGTCCCCCGGTGGTGGGTTCGAGCTCAAGTGCTGCAGAGCTCACCGTAGACCTCCGTAACGCGAATGTCACTCTAGAGGTTGCAGGACAAGCCACTGTCCTCCCAGCTGAGGGCACCTTTCTAAGGACCGAGGAGCACACCTCGGTCCCCGCTTCGGATAACAACTTCGTGCCCAGAGGCCCAGCTGCGACCCCCCTCGCGTCTGCTCCGCCAGGGGCCACAGGGCCTCAGAGCATGAGCCTCCTACCCCCGAGGGCACTGCGGACTAACTACCTTCGATCACAAGACCCAAGGCTAGATTCCAGGAGAAGCGAAGCTACTAATGATGCACAGACCTCTGAGCTGGCCTTGCTCAAAACCGAAGTCATGAGGTGATGGCAAAATGTGGCCAGCCAGGTCTGCATTCCCAAAGACCCTCCGAGGCCGCCGGTCATCATCACTGTGAGTGACCACGATGAGCAGGAGCCCCAAGAGTGGAGACAAAATGCCTCTTTCAACGAAGGGTCACCGCTGTACCTAGACTTGCAGATGGTGTGCTTCCACTCAAAGTTCCGAGCTGTGAAGTTCCCCAAGTACTCTGGGGACTCGGACCCCGACAAGTTCGCCCTCTCCTACGCCCTTGCTATCGAAGCTAGCGGAGGCGAAAGAGATACCATGGCGAAGTGCTTCCCTTTGGCCCTCGAAGGGATAACCCTTTGGTGGTTCTGGTCCCTGAAGCCCGGATCAGTAAGGTCGTGGGAACACCTACGCAAGAAATTCACAAATAATTTTCAAGGGACCTTCGTGGCGCCCATGTCAACCGGGAGCCTGTTCCAAGTGAAGCAGTAGCCTGGAGAGACACTGCGGCAATACTCACAATGCTTCTCCTTTATGAAGTCCCAGATCAAAGGCCTCTGCACGTCGTCGGTGGTTGATGCCACTTGTGAAGGGGTGACCAATTCGGGTCTCCTGGATAAGCTTTATAGGAAGCCTATATCTTCTGTGACCTAGCTCATGATGTACTTTGAGGAGTATGCTCGCTCTGAAGAAGGACAGCTCTGTAGAACTGCCGTCGTCACCCAAGTCCAAGTCCCTAAAGTCTGGGCCCTGAGCCCCCTGAAGATGGCATACGTGGAGCACCGGCCTTTGGAATCAAGGCGAAGCCGATAACACTTTCATATCGAAGTGTTAAATATTACCGGGCCAAGGACTCCAAAGTTCCAGCAAGGTCAAGGAAGAGGATGATGGGGCGAAGCGAGGCCATCCATGGGGCCCTTCGTCTCGGGTTAGTCCTACTTCTACAACATCCACGGTGAGAGCCAGAGCCACAACACCGACACCTGTAAGGCTATACTGGCCTTGCGAGCGAACTGGTGGCCAAGGGACAACGGATCGAATGCCCGAAGCCGTCCACCCCAAGCACGTTCAGGCCGTAGGCCGAGCTGAGGCTAACGAAGCCCCCCTCGAGTCCCAATGGCGAATTTAATGCCACCTTCGAAGGTTGAAGATGGGTCCAAACCTCAGAAGAGGGTAGTTTTACCCATCTCAGGTGGCGGAGCCCTGGGGAATTTATCCAAGCGTCAGAGGCGAGATTATGTTCGTGAGGTAGGGCTTATTAGGACCACGGCATCAGCCTCCGTGATGCCGGGGTGGGTTCATGTGCCAATTTTCTTTACAGTCGAAGATGCCATCGGAGTCAAATTTCCTCATGCAGACCCCCTCGTCATCTCCGCTGACATAGCAAGCACCTAAGTACGCCGCGTGCTCATTGATGGAGGGAGCTCGGCAGATATTATCTTCGCTTACGCCTTCGACCAACTATGCATCTCCCGCAAGCATCTCCTTCTGGCTGCTAGGCCCTTACAAGGCTTCATAGGGCCACCCCTCGAAGAAAAAGGCCAAATCAGCCTCGAAGTTACCTTCGGCGAAGGTACCTTTGCACTGTTAGAGGAGGTCATCTTCGACATCGTCGACGCCCCGTACACCTACAACGCCATCTTCGGGAGGGGTACGTTAAATCAGTTCGGTGCCACAGTGCACCACAACTACCTCTGCATGAAGCTGCCCACGCAGGGAGGAGTGCTCACTGTGCTGGGTGATCAAAGTGTGGCACGAAGGATAGAGTATGGCCACACCGCCCCCTTCGAATCCCGCCAAGTGCACAATGTGCAACTCTAGCCCGAAGCAGTAGGCCGACCCCCCGAATCTGTTAAGAAGTCCACGCTCAAACCCTGTCCAGATGGAGAGGTGCTGACCAAGACACTCGTCGAAGAGGGGCTCGAGTACCCTATCCAGTATAGAGGGGGCCTAACTCCGGATGAGCTAGCTTCGCTGGAGGAGACAATTCGAAGCAACCTCGACATCTTCGCTTGCTCGGATGAAGATATCCCGGGGGTCGACCGAAGCATCATCGAGCACTCCCTGCTGGTGAACCCTAGGGTGAGGCAGTACGCTAGGGGCTACAAAAGTTATCAGCCGAGCGCGCAAGTCTAGCGAAGGTCGAGGTGGAGAAGCTGCTTCGAGCAGGGGTCACACGGGAAGTCAGCGACACGGAGTGGTTGTCGAACCCCATTTTTGTAAGAAAAAAGAACATGGGAAAATAACGAATGTGTATTGACTTCACTTCGCTAAATAAAGCATGCTCCCATGACCCGTACCCCATGCCTCGTATTGATTAGCTCATCGACTCTACCGTCGGCTCCGAACTATTAAGCTTCCTCGACGCCTACTCTAGATATCATCAAGTATGAATGAAACACAAAGATGAAGACAAAACTAGCTTCGTTACTCCTTCGGGAGTCTATTGCTATGTACGAATGTCTTTCGGTTTAAGAAATGTCGGGGCAACTTTTTTTAGGCTAATTGCTAAGGCCCTCGGTCATCAGATAGGACGAAATGTCAAAGCCTACATGGACGACATTGTAATAAAAAGTGCAAAAAAACATGAACATAGCGTAGACCTGGCAAAGACCTTCGAAAGCCTTCAAAGGGTAGGCGTCCGTTTAAATCCCAAAAAATGTATTTTTGGAGCCTAGGCCAGTAAACTGCTAGGGTACCTGGTCTTGAGTCGAGGTATCGAGGCCAGCCTCACCCAGATTAGCGCATTGTAACAAATGGCTCTGCTTGAAAATTTGAAACAGGTCAAGAAGCTTGCAGGTCGACTCGCAGCTCTCAGCTATTTTCTTATGTGGTCCACTGAATGAAGCCTGCTAATCTTTAAGGCGCTGAAAGGATCAGACGACTTCGCATAGACGCCCAAATGGCAGAAGAGCTTCGATGACATCAAGGAGTACCTCGCTGATCTAGCGACCCTCACAACCCCCCTTCTAGAAGATACACTGCCTTTATACCTTGCAGCGACGGCCTTCGCCGTTAGCATGGTCCTCATTCGCGAGGCAGAATTTGAAGGGAAGTTGGTTTAGAGGCCAATATATTTTGTTTCCGAGGCCCTGTTTGGAGCAAAAATGAGATATACGGAACTTGAAAAAATCGCTTACTCCCTCGTCATGGCTTTGAGGAAGTTACGGCATTATTTCGTTGCACACAATATTATTGTACCGACGTCATACCCCCTCAGGGATATGCTCTGAAACAAAGATTCCACTAGAAGGATAGGGAAGTGGGCGATCGAATTGGCCCCCTTCGGTATAGGTTTTACTGCCCGCACTGTGATCAAGTCCCAAGTGATTGTGGACTTCGTCGCAGAGTGGACCCCTCTGGCCATTTGGTCCCCAGAAGCACCAAGTGAAGCTATTTGGACTATCTATTCTGACGGAGCTTTTTAGGCCTCTGGGCAGGCTCGGGTGTTGTAATAATTTCACCCTCTGGCCAAAAGGCCTTGTACTCCGTCAGACTCAATTTTAAAGCTACAAATAATGTGGCCAAGTACGAAGGCATTTTGTTAGGTCTTCGAAAAGCACGAGCCCTAGGCGCTGCCAGGGTACTTGTAAAAACAGATTCCTAGATTGTGGTTGGCCATGTAGATAAGAGTTTCCAGGCTCGATATCCAGACCTCGCTGAGTATTTAGCCAAGGTGCACAAAGTGGAGCTGGTGTTCAAGGGAATTTTTGTCAGAAGCATCCTGAGGGGCGACAATCAGCAAGCAGACGCTCTTGCCAAGGTAGCGCTGGAGGTCAAGAACTCCCCATCGGAGCGTTCTACGAAGAGTTGAACACTCCATCTACAATGAAGCAAGAGTCAACCGAGGAACTCTACGTACAGGTCGAAGACTAGCGGAGCCCAATCATGGCGATGCTCCAAGACGAAGGCATCCTAAGCGAAGGTCCTGAGTTCACAAGGCTACAGCAAAGCGTCCGCAACTATCACCCCGTTGATGACCTATTGTATAAATCCAGCGTTTGCTCACCTTTGCTGCGCTGCATTCCAAGAAGCGAAGGGCAGGATATACTTTGAGATTGATGGTAATATACCCTAGAGACAAGTTCTGGAGGAACCGAAAGTTCTGGTTGGACCGAAACTTCTAGGCTCACCCTGGTGGTGAGTTCTGGAGGAACCGAAAGTTCTGGTTGGACCGAAACTTCTAGGCCTGCTCTAGAGGCGAATTCTAGACGAACTAGAAGTTCCAGGCTTCGGTCGAAACTTTCGGGTCAAAATAAATTCGATACAGAATGTTATTTTTGGATGTTTCGGGCCCAAATGTGCAGATTAGATATGCTAGGCTTTAAAGTTGATTAAAGGCCCATCAGTGGGCTCTATATAAGGAGAGGAGAGGCTAGGAGGCAAAAGCAGTTGGACCTCCCCTAACCCTAGCTGCCACCTCTCCCCTGGCCACATCTACTATGGCCGCATCTCCCCTAGTATCGCACACGGTAATAGCATACCGGTGTGAGGTGAACCCATCCCTGTACGTGTGGATACCGTAGAGGCACCGCTACGATTGCGGTGCTGGTCTTTTTCACATGGAGATCGTGGTACTGCTGTGTCTTCAAAGCCGATGGTCGGATGGAGCTAGGCGGAGTTGATCGAGGACGCGCTTCCCCAACTCTTCTTCCGCTGCCCTAGCGCATCTCACGTCTAGAGGTAACGATCCATGATCCCTTTACTCGCATGGTTCCTGGGTTGAAAGTGGTAGAGAAAAGTTTTGTTTCCTGCTACCGTAGCCTACCCATTCCCCAACAGTGGTATTAGAGTCTACGTGCGTAGTGTTTGATCTAGATCATACACATATAGGTGATATGTGGTGAAAATAGATTAGATCTATTGTTTATGCGTCGGATTTTTGGAAGTTCTAGGCACCAGCCGGAACTTTTGGGTCGAAATAATTTTCGTACAGAAGGTTATTTTCGAAAGTTCTAGGTTTGACCCAGAAGTTCCGGGCTAAAATAAATTCGATAAAGAAAGTTGATTTTGGTAGTTCTGGGCCTTGAGCCAGAAGTTTCGGATCCACTTTTTAGACACGCATAGGTTCTACGCTTAACACTTTTTTGCAGAGAATGTTGTGACTGGTATGGCCTTGTAATGTATATGATGTATGTATGTAATTTTAATGGCCTGCGTGTTATGGTTAATTGTAGCCCAAGGCTGTTCTGTCATTGTATAACGACCTGCATGTCGACATGTGATGTTTCTCCTCATGTAATTCGTATAGTGCTATAAAATGTAATAGACTGATACAAGATCATGGAGGCTTGAAGCATGATGACCCGAAGGACAGGAACCATGGAGATGGAAATCACCATGTGACAAGAGCCATGCTATGTCACAGTTAATATGATTACCTATGATATTTACTAATGCTTCTGTCATACTATTCTTTTATGTTTTGTATGCGGTAGATATAATTACCATGTTAAAATAGTTTCCCTTAGAAAATTAAGAGTCTTTGATGTCCTTTCCAATAGTTGTACCTACAAAGGTTTTGATCATTGTATGGTAAGTCTGCCAAAGTAGAGTGCCATATTTTATCTTAACCAGTTAGGGTGGAGGTCAGACATCCACAAGCATAATATTGGTTTGCATAACAAAGCTATCAAAACGGTTTTGGGCTTTGGGGGCATGGTGTTGGGAGCTAGAGCATTTGATGCCACCCAACAAACAAGAGTCACATAGGGATGTGATTAGCAAGTGGTTGCTTACCTATGTCGCTAATTTTCTAGCAGTGATGCCAAAGCTTACTAGATGTTAGTTGAATATGGATCTTGTCCCACTACATGTCGTAAGAGGGAAAACGATTGTATATCATGTAGTGGAATATCTTTTATTTGATAGAAGATTCACATTAGCGTAGTGCTAAAACTTGTATTTTTCTGTTGTAGATCATGTTACCTACTGCTAGTAACACTTTCAGTTTTAATTTGTGATTAATTTTTAAAAAAGAAAAGCTTTCCGGAACAAACTTTATTGATTGGTATAGAAACTTGAGAATTATTCTCAAACAAGAGTAAAAGGAATATATTCTAGAGGAGCCCCATCCTAATGAACTAGCTGATAATGTATCTGCCACGGATCGGAGGGCTTATGAGAAGTACGCCAACGATTCAGTTGATGTAGTTGTCTCATGCTTGCCAGTATGTCCTCTGAGCTTCAGAAGCAATATGAGAATAGATATGCCTACGATATGATCGTGGGACTCAAAGGCATGTTTGAGAACCAAGCTCAGGCTGAGAGGTACAACACCTCAAAGTCCTCGTTTATGTGTAGGTTGGCAGAAGGCAAAGTGTCTGTCACCCGGAATGGTGTCTTTCT
>KE372413.1:313664-337365 GCA_000418225.1 Zizania latifolia | reverse complement strand
AAGAGTTTCTCTCGAAAGGAGTTAGTGGGAGCACGGTGTAACTTGAAGAGATTCGGGAACCACTCAAAAGTGTTTCAGCTCCTATTGAACCACAACTCGGTATGCAAGATGTTGCAGAACCTGTGGTCGAGACACTAGGCCCACGTCGGTCGAAAAGGATTAGTCGTGCACCTGAACAGTTTATGTTACTAACCATGGGGCAGCGTGACATATGATTGTTGGACAATGATGAACCTAAGACCTACTCGGAAGCGATGGTGGGATTAGACTCTGAGAAATGGCTTTGAGCCATAAGATCCGAGTTAGAATCCATTCGAGAGAATCAAGTTTGGAACTTGGTCGATCCACCTGATGGTGTCAAAACTATCGAGTGTAAATGGTTTTTTAAGAAAAAGATAGACGTTGATGGAAATGTTTACATCTATAAGGCACGATTGGTGGCGAAAGATTTCAGGCAAATTCAAGGTGTTGATTATGATGAAATATTTTCACCCGTCGCAATGCTAAAGTCTATCCGGATCATTCTAGCAATTGCCGTATATTATGACTATGAGATATAGCAAATGGATGTTAAAATGTCTTTCCTTAGTAGAATCCTATGCGAGGATGTGTACATGACAAAGACTGAAGGTTTTGTCGATCTGAAAAATGTTGGGAAAATTTGCAAGATTCAAAAGTCCATTTATGGGCTGAAGCAAGCTTCTCAGAGTTGGAATCTTCATTTTGATGAAGTAATCAAAGGGTTTGGTGTCATCAAGAATGAAGAAGAGCCTTGTATTTATAAAAAGGTAGTGGGAGTGAACTTATATTTCTGTTCTTATATGTATATGACATATTTTTGATCGGAAATGATATTCTAATGCTCGATGTTGTTAAATCTTCGTTGCGAAAAAGTTTCTCAATAAAAGATCTTGGAGAAGCAGCATACATATTGAGTATAAAGATTTATAGAGATACGTCGAGAAGGCTAATTGGATTAAGCCAAAGCACGTACATTGACAAGGTATTGAAACGGTTCAATATGCAGAATTCCAATAAAGGTTTCCTGCCAATGTCACATGGTGTTACTCTCAGCAAGAGTCAATATCCCTCGACACCTGATGAGCTTGAGAAGATGAGTATGATCCCGTATGCTTCGGCTATCAGGTCCATCATATATGCCATGCTTTGTATACGCTAGATGTTTCCTATGCTCTAAGTGTTATGAGCAGATACCAATCAAATCCGGGTGAACGTCACTTGGCGATGGTAAAGAATATCCTCAAGTACTTGAGAAGAACTGAGGATATGTTTCCAGTCTATGAAGGTGCGGAGGAGATCGTTGTAAACGGTTACACCGACGCCAGCTTTCGAACCGACAAGGACGATTCGAGATCGCAGTTTGGATTTGTGTTTTGCCTCAATGGAGGCGCAGTGAGTTGGAAGAGTTTCAAGTAAGAAATGGTTACAGATTCAACAACGGAGGCCGAGTACATATCAGCTTCTGAAGCTGCGAAAGAGGCTGTTTGGATCAGAAAGTTTGTTTCTGAGCTGGGTGTTGTCCCTAGTGCGTCCAGTCCAATGGACCTCTATTGTGATAATAGTGGTGCCATTGCGCAAGCCAAGGAGCCTAGGTCGCACCAGAAGTCTAAGTACCTACTACGGCGCTATCACCTCATCCGTGAGATTATAGATAGAGGTGATGTAAAGATATACAAGGTGCACATGGATTCAAACATTGCTGATCCATTGACGAAGCCTCTCTCACAGCCCAAGCATGAGGCGCACTTGAGCTCTATGGGTATTAGATACTTGCGTGATTGAGTCTAGTGCATGTGAGAGAATATGTTTTGTCTATACTAATGTATTTTTCGATAATTGGTTATCTTGTTCCTTGAATAATTATCTTTTATATATATCAGTAAGTATGTGACTTGTTTGTGACACTCTTTATTTTATCACAATGTTATTCTAAATGATCCATAATCTCATATCATTATGTGGGACAATGATGATGTATAGATTAACACGTTTGACTGATTGATGATCATGTTTCACAGATCATAGATATAGAGATATCAAATTAGTAATGTGGACACATGTTAGAGAACATGGTGTTGGATAGACCCACCTTGAGATACTGTTGGAATTGTTATTCTTGATGTGCCATCAGTTGTTATCTCAAAAGATGTACCTGCAGAATCCTTTGACCTGAGATCGTCATTGATTCCAAAATGTGTAGTAACACACTTAGGGGCTTCCAAACGATATTCCGTAACTGGGTAGTTATAAAGGTTGCTTTTAGGTATGTTATGAAACATGTCGTGGAATGTGAACGATCAAGATAGAATTAACCCCTCCTAAATAACGGGAGATACGTCTTTGGGCCCCTCGAGATAGTTGGATTGGGAAAGTGCATGGCCATGCCACTATGATTAAAGAGTTAATCATGATTAATCCACTACTTGATCGAGTAAAATATCGAGCTATCACATGGGTGGCACGAATCTCGCCTTGAGCTTGATTGACGTCATATGGTAAAGGGATAGGTGCATGAGTATATCAAGCTTCAGAAAATATGATTTTGTATGCATTCGGGGGTCAGTATGTGCTGCTAGGTACCGCTATTGACTTGCGATCCGAAAAAGGTTTCTTGGTAGCGGTCGTTTACATATGAACCTATCAAGTCACACGCTTAAGGGGATGGGATTTAAAGTTTGTAAGTATTGACTCTAGTGCAAGTGGGAGATTGATGGTAATATGCCCTAGAGACAAGTTCTGGAGAAACCGGAAGTTCTGGTTGGATCAGAACTTCCGAGCCTACCCTGGTGGCGAGTTCTGGAGGAACCGGAAGTTCCGGTTGGACCAAAACTTCTGGGCCTGCTCTAGAGGCAAATTCTAGACGAACCAGAAGTTCCGGGCTTCGACCGGAACTTCTGGGTCAAAATAAATTCGATACAGAATGTTATTTTCGGAAGTTCCAGGCCTAGGCTAGAACTTTCGGGCTGAACGTGCAGATTAAATCTGTTGGGCTTTAATATTGATTAAAGACCCATCAGTGGGCTATATATAAGGAGAGGAGAGGCTAGGGCGTAAAAGCAGTTGGACCTCCCCTAACCCTAGCCGCCACCTCTCCCCTGGCCGCATCTGCTGTGGCCGCATCTCCCCAGGTCTCGCGCGCGATACTAGCATACCGGTGTTAGGTGATCCTGTTCCTGTACGTGTGAATACCATGGAGGCACCGCTATGATTACGGTGCTGATCTTCTTCGTGTAGAGATCGTGGTACTGCTGTGTCTTCATCGTTGACGGTCGGACGGAGCTGGGCAGAGTTGATTAAGGACGCGCTTCCCCAACTCTTCTAAAGCTGCCCTAGCGCGTCTCGCGTCTAGAGGTAATGATCCATGATCCCTTTACTCATATGGTTCTTGGGTTAAAAGCGATAGAGGAAAGTTTTGTTTCCTGCTAACGTAGCCTACCCGTTCCTCAATAGAGATATCCACAAAGGACTGTGTGGGAGTCATCTTGCGCAAGGGCGCTCGCAGGCAAGACACCAGGGCCTTTATTGGCCAACTATAATGGCCAACACCGAGGCCCTGGTCCGCACATGTCAAGGCTGCCAGTAGATGGGAAGGAGGAGTCATTGCCCACCCACACCGCTGCAAGTCATCACTCCGATATGGCCGCTCGCCCGATGGGGCATGGACCTCATCGGGGCATTCCCGCAGACCAAAGGTAACTTGAAGTTCGCAGTGGTGGCCGTTGAGTACTTCTCAAAAGTGGGTCGAAGCCGAACCCCTCACCGTAATAACTTCGAAGAACTTCCAGAAGTTCTTTTGGCATAATATAGTTTGTAGGTTTGGAGTACCCAAGCATCTCACAATTGACAACGACACTCAGTTTGATGCGGAGCCCTTCAAAGAATTCTGCGAAAACCTCGGCATCGAATTATGCTTCGCTGCAGTTAGGCATTCACAGTCCAATGGAGTTGTTGAAAGGGCCAATGGTAACATCTTGTCAGGCCTTAACCGCTGGATTGTGGGCCTCGCCAAGGGGCTATGGGTCGATGAGTTGCCTAAAATCTTGTGGTCCATTAGAACCACCCAAGCTAGGTCCATAGGATTCACTCCATTCAGGCTACTATTCGGCGATGAAGCTATGACTTCGATGGAGCTAAAGGGGGGCTCGCTATGGACATTAATGCCACAAGATAACCAGGAATGAGAGACTTCGCTTGATCTCTCTAAAGAAACAAGGCTTCGAGCTGTGGCAAACTTAACGAAGTACCAAGATCAGACGAAGATATGGTATGACCCTAAGGTGAAGCCCAATGTCTTACAGCCCAGACATCTAGTACTTCGAAGCGTCCTGGCATCCAGGAAGTTGAGCAACAAATAGGAAGGCCCCTACATCGTGCTTCGCTCTAATCGGCCGGGTTTGTTGAGATTGAGCACTCTCGAAGGGGAAGAATTAAAGCATAGTTGGCATGCGGAGTATCTTCGGTGATACTATGCTTAGTTTGTATCTCAAATGCCTGTTTTGAGGCCCATTCGAATGAAGCTAACCAGAGGCAATTTTTCACCAAGGGCTAGGTTCTATGCATTCTTATTTCCGCTACCTGAAGTCATCGGCTCAGCATAAGACAAATTAAGTCTAACACACCAAAGAGTACACCGCACTTTACCGTAAAGCCCGAAGCTCAGCGCCCAAGGGTCGCTCCCCAAGTATAGCTAACAGCATTGACTTTGGGCTCTGTTTCGGACCCTAAATAATTCGGTGCGATCCTCTCTACCATTACCGCTACAAAGTGCCTCCGGTCCCAGAGCGGTAAAAATTGAAGGATTCTGAGTGAAAGCTCGAAGCGTCCATGAAGGTCCACAGCGACCAAAGACTCGAAGCCTCGGCTTCGAGCACTACACTAAGCATGCGCGAAGCACACATACGTCACTTTAATATTGCCCGCGCTGAACATTCACCGAGGTTCATAGCTACCACGCGCAAGGGGAGACCAAGATACGTGCATGCGCTCGAAGCGTGCTTTGGCATGGGTCAACACGAACAAGACCAGGTTATACTTCGAATAAGAAACAAAACTTTTATTCAGATGAAGTCAAAATTACAAATGCGAAGTCAAAACTCAAATGCGAAGTACATCACGACACTTTGATTACAAATATTACGAGAAAGCACTATCAAAACCTAACAACCAGCGGGCATGTGTCGCTGAAAAAGTGGACCCTCGTTTCTTCTTACTCTTTTTAGCGCGAGGAACCTCTCGGCTCGACGAACCTTCACCGCCGTGCTAATGTCCCCGCTTCGTAGCTTGATGGGTCCTTCGCTCCTCCTGGAGGTTGGCCCAAGTCCGAGTCACAGGTAGCTCCGAATCGAAGGCCAAAAAGTCAAGCGCTTTGTCGTTGCTCACATCTGGTGCACTCGGAGGTTGGACCCTTCCGGCTTCAGGGATGACTTCATCGAAATCATCTAAGTCAGGGGACAAAGACGAGCTGCGAAGGGGCTCCGCCTTCACGGAGGCCAATAACTCTCGAGCGACGTCGGGTAGAACTTCACCCGCGTGGCCATGTGGTATTTTGAATCGAAGGCGGCCTTCGGACCTAGCTACTTTGTACACTACCCACTGATAACGAAGCGCCTTCGAGGCCTCGAGCACCTCGACATCAATATCAACACTTGTAGCCTGAGCCTGAACAAGTTCAAAACACCCTCGTATTTCATTAATAACTTGTTAGAAATTACATTGCAGTGCTACCACTAAGTATTACAGGAAGGCCCAAAAATTTACACCTTCGGAGGAGGAGGGTTCGTCCAAGGCTCCTAAAGCAGGTGCCAGGCCACGGCTACCTCCAGACAGGCAAGACCAGCTGAGGGCCACCGAAGGTTACCTTCCCGGTGGAGGTCACCACTGTGAGGTGTTGGCAGCCGGTTTCGTGGAGCAGCTAGAGGACCCCTTGGTCGGTAACCCTTCCCGCCTTCTGGGCGAAGCCCACCAGGGTGTTCTCCGTGATGTGGGCGATGGCTTGGAGGAACCCAAGGTGGAGCCGGACGGGGTCCCTGGTGTCAAAAGTGGGGGTCCGGCACTCCCCAAACACTCCAAAACACCACTAAGTGTGGTGATGGTCTTGTCGGCCTCCTGGGTGGCTTCAGCCCTTTCGGCTTCCAAGGCCTGGTTGGCGGCACGAAGCCTTTCAACTTCGGCCTCCAAGGACTTGATGGCCTGCCGGAGCTCTTTAGCCTCGGAGGCCACCGTCGCTCTGGCCTCACGCTCCTGTTGGGCTTTAGCTCTCATCACCTTGGCGGCCACTTCGGCCTATTGATAATGTTGGGAGGCCTCCGAAGCTTGCCGCTGGAGGTTCTGGATGTCCCTTGCGACGAGGTCCTCTTGATGATCCATAGCAAGGGCGGTTCCATGGAGCAGTGCGAAGGCCTGTGATAGAAGGAGGTTGTTAGAAGCAAAAAAATTGCAAGGGGCTAGCGAACCATGCTTAGGCTTCGCTCACCTGAAGCAGAGCCTCTTCGGCAGCTGCAGCGAGGTCCCCGTGGCGGTAGCAGTCCATCTCCACCACTAAATCGCTTCTCGTAAGGCCCTCGCTGCCCCGAAGGAACTGGGACACCATGTCACCTACTGGTGCCCCCAGCGAGATGAAGGGCCTTAACAAAGGTACCCTACTTGTCGCCCCTCCGGGGCTAGGCTCCGGTGAATGATTTCAACCCCATCGGTTGACGGAGCCAGGTGGGCTGCGTCGTCTCTAGCCCCCTCATCATCATCATCATCATCTGAGGAGCCCTCACGGGATTCCCCACTGCCCCCTTCGCTGCTGCTGCTGCTGCTCGACCCCTCGGCTTCGTCAGCCACCTCGACGGCTTCTCCCTGTTTGCCACCGAGGTCCACCTCCTCGTTAGCTGCAGCATCTATAAAAAAATTCAGTCAGGGGCAAGCTAATGACGAAGGATACAAAGAGGCTAGTGCCACCAAGTGATGGAAATATGCCCAAGAGAATTCTGGGGAAACTAGAAGTTCTAGCCTGAGGCCAGAAGTTCCGGGTTCTGGTGCATCCAAAAGTTTCGGTTAGACCAGAAGTTCTAGGCCAGCCTAGATTTAGTTTCTGGAGGAGCCGGAAGTTCCGGTTGGACCACAAGTTCTGGGCCTGCCTGAAAGTGAAATCTAGACGAACCAGAAGTTCCGGTTAGGACCGGAAGTTCTAGGTCGAAATAAATTCGATACAGAATGTTATTTTCGGAAGTTCTGGTTAGGACCAGAAGTTCTGGGTCCAGATAAACAGATTAGATCTGTTAGGCTTTAATACTGATTAAAGGCCCATGAGAGGGCACTATATAAATAGAGGTGGGGCTAGCACGAAAAGGCTGCTGTTGCTCCTGGTTTTGAACCCTAGCCACCCCCTCTCCTCTCTCTAGGATCTCATGAGTGGTGCTAGCATGCCGGCGCGAGGTGATCCTATCCCCGGACGTGTGGATACCGTAGAGGCACTACTCCAACAGTAGTGTTTGTCTTCCCTCCGTGGAGATCGCCTGATCGTAGGATCACGTCGTCTTCATCGTCGGATCACCGACGAACGAACAGAGGTATGAGAGTAGCTCGAGGACGTGCTTCATCAACTCTACTTCCACTTCCCGAGTGCGTCTCGTGGTTCGATGTAACGATCCATGATCCCATTACACGTATGGTTCCTGGGCTAACGGAGTAAAATTTTGAAATTAAGCGCTAGCGTAGCCTCCTTATAACCCTTCAGTGGTATTAGAGCGTACGTGCGTAGTGTTCGATCTAGATCGATCACATATAGGTGATATGTGGTGGAAATAGATTGGATCTATTGTTTTTGTCGTCAGATTTTCGGAAGTTCCGGGTGTGACCTGGATGTTCCGCGCCAAAATAATTTTTGACACAGAATGTTATTTTCGGAAGTTCTGGTTGGACTGAAAGTTTCGGGTCCAGAAGTTCTGGACAGAAATAAATTCTGAGTCAGAAGGTTATTTTCGGAAGTTTCGGGTGTGACCCGGAAGTTCCGAGCCAAAATAAATTCGAGTCAGAAGGTTGATTTCGGAAGTTCTAGCCCTGAGCCAGAAGTTCCAGGCCCTTCGACCGAAAGTTCTAGGCCTCTGAGCCAGAAGTTTCGGGCTTGGTTCAGTCATGCGTAGACTCCGCTTAACTCGTTTTTGTAGGGAATATTATAACTGGTATAGCCTTGCAAAGTATATGATGCTCGCTTGTAATTTTCATGGCCTGCGTGCCATGGTCAATTATAGCCCAAAGCTGTTCAAATGTTGTATGACCTACGCGTCGACATGTGATGCTTCTACTCATGTAAGTAGTATAGTGCTATTAGATGTAATAGACTGATACAAGTTCATGGAGGCTTAAAGCGAGATGACCTGAAGGACAAAAACCATGGAGATAGAGATTACCATACGAGAGGACCATACTATGTCACAGTTAATATGATTGCCTGTGATGTTTACTTATGTTATTGTCATACTATTTTTTCATGTTCCGTGTGCGGTAGGCATCGTTTCCATGTTAGAATAGTTTTCCTCAGAAAATTAAGTATTGATGCTCTTTTCAATAGCTGCACCTACCAAGGTTCTCAATCATCGATGGTGGGTCTTCCAAAGCAGGGTGCCGTTTTTAATCTTGACTAGTTATGGTGGATGTCGGACAACCACATGTATAGTATTGGTTTGCTTAACAAAGCTATCAAAACGGTTTTGGGCTTTGGGGCATGGAGTTGGGCGTCGAGACATAGGATGCCACCCCAACGAACAAGAGTCACATAGGATGTGATTAGAAAGTGTTGCTTGCCTATGTCACTAATCTTCTAGCAGTGATGCCAAAGCTCACTAGGAGTTAGATGAATATAGATCTTGTCCCATAATATGTCGTTAGAGGGAAAGCGATTATTTTACATATTGTGGTACATCTTTTATTTGATAGAAGATCAACATAGCATAGTGCTGAACCTTGTATTTTTGTTGTAGATCATGGCACCTACTGCAAAGAACACTTCTATTTTTAATCTACGATTTATCGTTGAAAGGGAGAAATTGTCTGAAACAAATTTTATTGACTGGTACAGAAACTTGAGAATTGTTCTCAAGCAGGAGAAAAAGGACTATATTCTAGAGGAACCCCACCCTGATGAAACTCGAGGTCTAAGTCTAACTCGACTGAAAAGTCCAAGTCGGGCCCCGCCATCTCTGACACTTGCCACCACTGCCATAAGCCTAGCCATTGGCAGAGGAATTTCATGTTGTACTTGGAAGAACAAAAGAAAAAGAAGGGAAGTATGACTTTCGCTTCAGATATAAATGTTATTGAAATTTATCTTGCTACACATCCAAGTGATTCATGGATATTTGATACTGGATCAGTGATTTACACTGGCAAATCATTGCAGGGGCTGAAAAGGACTAGAAAGTACGCAAGAGGCGAATTGGATGTTCGCGTCAGCAATGGTTCAAAAGTTGCTGCGTTGGCCGTCGACGTTTATTCTTTATCGCTACCCTCAGGATTAGTTTTGGAACTGAATAATTGTTATTTCATTCCCGCCTTAGGCAGAAACATTATCTCTTTGTCATGTTTAGAGGAAGATGGTTTTGAATTTGTAATAAAGAACAAGTGTTGTTCGATATTTTTGAATGGTATGCTCTATGGTGTTTGTCCATTGTTGAATAGCTTATATATTCTGAATCTTGAGGATACGCATGTCTATAACATTAATACGAAGAAACCTCGACTCAATAATTTGAATCCTACCTATGTCTGGCATTGTCGTTTGGGTCATATAAATGAGAAGCACGTGCAGAAGCTCTATAGAGATAGACTTTTGGAGTCATTTGATTTTGAATTATTTGACATAAGCGAGTCTTGTTTGCTTGGCAAGTTGACTAAGACACCTTTCACTGGTCGAAGTGAGAGGGCTAATGAGCTATTGGCCATTGTACATACTGATGTATCTGGACCAATGAGTTCTATAGCCAGAGGTGGTTTTCAGTACTTCATAACTTTTACCGGTTACGTCTACTTGATGAGGCATAAGTCAGAATTGTTTGAAAAGTTTAAGGAATTCTAGAATGAGGTACAAAATCATACTGACAAGACAATTAAATTTCTACGATCGGACCGTGGAGGTGAATATTTGAGCCATGAGTTTAATGATCATCTAAAGCAGTGTGGAATTGTTCCACAGCTGACTCCACCTGGTACACCTCAGTGGAATGGGGTGTCCAAGCGGAGGAACCGAACTTTGTTAGACATGGTCCGATCGATGATGAGGGAAACTGATCTTCCATTGTCTTTCTGGGGATTCGCTTTAGAAACTGCTGCTTTCACACTAAACAGAGTTCCATCTAAATCTGTAGAGAGAACACCATATGAGATATAGACTGAGAAGCATCCTAGGTTGTCTTTTCTAAAGATATGGGGTTGTGAGGCCTATGTAAAATGTTTGACGTCTGATAAGCTCACTCCCAAATCTGATAAATGCTTCTTTGTGGGATATCCTAGGGAAACTAAAGGATATTATTTTTATAACCGAAAGAGTGCAAAGTGTTTGTCGCCCAGAATGGTGTCTTTCTTGAGAAAGAGTTTCTCTCAAAAAGGGTTAGTGGGAGCACGGTGCGACTCGAAGAGGTTCGAGAACCACTAGAAAGTGTTTCAGCTCCTATTGAAGCACAACTCGACATGCAAGATGTTGCAGAGCCTGTTGTCGAGACACTAGCCCCACGTCGGTTGGAGAGGTTGAGTCATGCGCCCAAGCGGTTTGCATTTTTAACCACTGGGCAGCGCGACGTATTGTTGTTGGACAATGATAAACCTAAGACCTACTCGGAAGTGGTGATGGGACCAGACTCTAAGAAATGGATTGGAGCCATAAGATCCGAGTTAGAATCCATGTGAGAGAATCAAGTTTGGAACTTGGTCGATCCATCTGATGGTGTAAAAACTATCGAGTGTAAATGGATTTAAAAAAAAGATAGACGTTGATGGAAATGTTCATATCTATAAAGCACGATTGATGGCGAAAGGTTTCAGGCAGATTCAAGGTGTTGATTATGATGAAACGTTTTTGCCCGTCGCTATGCTAAAGTCTATCCGGATCCTAGCAATTGCCGCATTTTATGACTATGAGATATGGCAAATGGATGTCAAGATGGCTTTCCTTAATGAAAACATAAGTGAGGATGTGTACATGACAAAGCTTGAACGTTTTGATGGTCCAAAGAATGCTGGAAAAATTTGCAAGCTGCAAAGGTCAATTTATGGGCTGAAGCAGGCTTCTCGGAGTTGGAACCTTCGTTTTGATAAGGTAGTCAAAGGGTTTTGTTTTATCAAGAACGAAAAAGAGCCTTGTGTTTACAAGAAGGCTAGTGGGAGCTCACTGGTGTTTCTGATCTTATATGTAGATGATTTATTGTTGATCGAAAATAATATTCCTATGCTAGATGCTGTCAAGTCTTTATTGAGAAAAAGTTTCTCAATGAAAGATCTTGGAGAGGCAGCATACTTTTTGGGCATAAAGATCTCTAGAGATAGGTCGAGAAGGCTAATTGGATTAAGCCAAATCATGTACATTGTCAAGGTATTAAAATAGTTCAATATGTAGAATTCGAAGAATGGTTTTCTGCCAATGTCACATGGCATTTCTCTCAGCAAGAGTCAATGTCCTTTGACTCCTGATGAGCTGGAGAAGATGAGTGTGATCCTGTATGCCTTCGCAATCGGATCCATCATGTATGCCATGCTTTGTACACGCCTAGATGTTTCTTATGCTCTAAGTGTTACGAGTAGATATCAGTCAAACTCGAGTGAAAGTTACTGGCGGTAGTAAAGAGTATCCTTAAGTACTTGAGAAGAACTGAGGATATGTTCCTAGTCTATGGAGGTGAGGAGGAGCTCGTTGTAAATGGTTACACCGATGCTAGCTTCCAAACTGACAAGGATGATTCGCGATCGCAGTTTGGATTGGTGTTCTGCCTCAATGGAGACACAGTGAGTTGGAAGAGTTCTAAGCAAGAAACGGTTACAGATTCAACAACTGAGGCCGAGTATATTGCAGCTTCTGAAGCTGCGAAGGAGGCAGTTTGGATCAGAAAGTTTGTTTCTGAGCTAGGTGTTGTTCCTAGTGTGTCCAGTCCAGTGGACCTCTATTATGATAATAGTGGTGCCATTGCGCAAGCCAAGGAGCCTAGGTCGCACCAGAAGTCTAAGTACCTACCATGGCGCTATCACCTCATCCGTGAGATTATAGATAGAGGTGATGTGAAGATATGCAAGGTGCACACGGATTTGAACATAGCCGATCCATTGACGAAGTCTCTCTCACAGCCTAAGCATGAGGCGCACTTGAGCTCGATGGGTATTAGATACTTGCATGAGTGAGTCCAGTGTATGTGAGAGAAAGTGTCTTGTCTATGCTAGTGTACACTTAGATAATTGGTTATCTTATTCCTTAAATAAATATCTTTTACATTGATCAACAAGTGCGTGGCTTGTTTATGAAACTCTCTGTGTTACGATGTTATTCTAAACGATCCCTAATCTCATATCGTCATGTGGGACAGTGATGATTTATAGAATAGCACATCTGTCTGATTAATGATCATGTTTCACAGATCATAGACATGGAGATATCAAATCAGTGGTGTGGACTCATGTTGGTGAACATGGAGTTGGATAGACCCACTTTGAGATACTACTGAGATTGTTATTTTAAAAGTGTCATTAGTTGTCATCTCAAATAGTGTACATGCAGAATCCTTAGATCTAAGATCGTCATTGATTCCAGAATGTGTAGTAGCACACTTATGGACTTCCAAACGCTATTCCGTAACAGGGTAGTTATAAAGGTTGCTTTCGGATGTGTCACGAAACATGTCGTGGGATATGAGCGGTCAAGATGGAATTTACCCCTCCTAAAAAAAGAGAGAGACGTCTCTGGGCCCTATGAGGTAGTCGGATTGGAAAGTGCATGACCATGTCACTATGATCAAAGAGTTGATCATGATTGAATCCACTACTTGATTGAGTAAAGTGTCGAGCTGTCAACAAGGGTGGCACGAATCTCGCCTTGAGCTTGACTGATGTCGTGTGGTAAAGGGATTGGAGCGTGAGTATATCAAGGTTCAGAAAGTATGATTTTGACTTTGTATATTTTCGGGGGTCAATAAGTGCTGCTAGGTACTGCTATTGATCGGCGATGCAGAAAGGGTTTCTAGGTAGCGACCATTTACATATGAACCTATCGGGTCGCACGCTTAAGGGGATTAGATTTAAATCTTGCAAGAATTAGCTCTTGTGCAAGTGGGAGATTGATAGAAATGTGCCCAAGAGAATTTTGGGGAAACCGGAAGTTCTGGCTTGAGGCCGAAAGTTTCGGGTTTTGGTGCATCAGGAAGTTTCGGTTAGACGAGAAGTTCCAAGCCAGCCTAGATTCAGTTTCTGGAGGAGCCAGAAGTTTCGGTTGGTCCAGAAGTTCCGGGCCTGCCTAAAAGTGAAATCTGGATGAACCGGAAGTTTCGGGTCAAAATAAATTCGATACAGAATGTTATTTTCAGAAGTTCTGGTTAGGACCGGAAGTTTCAGGTCCAGACGAACAGATTAGATCTGTTGGGCTTTAATACTAATTAAAGGCCCATGAGGTGGCACTATATAAAGAGAGGTGGGGCTAGCACGAAAAGGCTGATGTTGCTCCTAGTTTTGAACCCTAGCCATCACCTCTCCTCTCTCCCAGATCTCATGAGTGGTGCTAGCATGCCGGCGCGAGGTGATCCTATCCCTAGACATGTGGATACCGTAGAGGCACTACTCCAATAGTGCTGCCTGTCTTCCCTTTGTCGAGTTCACCGGATCATAGGATCGCGTCGTCTTCATCGCTGGATCTCCGACAAATGAACGGAGCCGTGAGGAGTAGCTCGAGGACGCGCTTCATTGAATCTACTTTCATTGCCCGAGCGCATCTCGTGGTTCGAGGTAACGATCCATGATCCCATTACACGCAAGGTTCCTGGGCTAACGGGGTAAATTTTTAAAATTAAACGCTAGCGTAGCCTCCCCATAACCCTTCATCAAGTACCTGGGACCTCCCCTATCACTGGAGATAGATCTGGGCAGTCTAAGGGGATGAAGAGGTCACCCTAGTCTATCTCTGGATAGACTAGCGGAGCTACCGGCTCAAACTCCTGGTCCACGCTCGGATGGACCTCTTCGGGCACCACTTCGAGGGCTGGACTTTGGGGCGGCAGTGGCCTTGCGGTCGAGGCTTCGGCCATCAAGGCCATGGGCGAGGGTCCGAACGGCTCTCTAGAGCATGTTGAGCCCCGTTGGCACTGCGGCGATGAGCCTTGTGGCTCTTCGTCGTTATCCGTCCTCTTCCTCTTCGAACCCCCCTCAGAAGGGGTGGGGTCAGGGAGCTCTAGGAGCTCTAGGACTTCACCGGCGCCAAGCCAGATCTAAACTTGGTTGTACCTCTCCCAAGATCCAACCAGGGCAAGGCAATGGCTTCTCTCATTCACGGTCGGAGTCCCCATGACACGCTCCGCCACCTTGACCGCCTCCTCCGGCATCAGTTCGACCCGCTTGGCTATAGTTTGAAAAACGAAGCGGTAAGGACAAGAGCGAAGTACTAAATACAAAGAGGGGCAATGTTGCGAAGCCTCACCGATGATCTCCGATGGGATCTCCTTTGACTCGCTGGGTGTGGAGTCGGTAAAAAGGCCCTTCGGCCATTTAAGCCCCAAGGGGCTAATCTAGAGAGTGATGAACTCCTCCACGAGGTCCCTCATACTCATCCTTCGGGCCACCATGTGCAGCAGCTGGACCCTGGATTGGATGATGGCAGTGTCCGTCGCCACTTGAGCTTGGCGACGGTAAGAAATGAAGGCGTTGGTACTGCGAAGGGGCGAGTTCGCTCCAACGGAGATGTAAAACTAATTTTGGTCCCACTTCGAGTACCACCTGTCGTTTGAAGCCCTTGCTAGGATGGAGTCGTTGAATTCTTGAAGAATCTAGAAGTTGATGCTCTCGAACGCCAAGGCCCTAACGACTCCGTCTTCATAGGTCCGCCTTTTTGGTTCATAGCTCACATCGTGCAGAGCCGCGAAGACGTCCGCACGGCCCTCGCACCCCTCCGTCCTTATGGCCCACTCGAAGATAGTGAGGCGGGCCATGGCGTTCGTTGATAGCTAGGGAGTTTGAGGTTGTATAGCTGTAGTACCTCGCCCAGCAATCTCGTTGCTGGGATCCCAAGTCTGGCTTCGAAGAATGCTTCGAAGACCACGGCTTCAATTCATCATCCTTCGATGTAGGGATCACATCACGCTTTGACACTTGGAGGGTGACAGTCTAAAGGACCTTCCCCGTGCAGATGTCGTTGGCGGACTCTGCTGTCGACCTTGTCTTCTTCAGCTCCAAAGTTTGCTCGAACTTGTCGGTCGGGGGCCAGAGTTCATGCGGGCCGTAGTGCTTTGAGGCCACCTTCAGAATTGCCGCTGCAGCGGCCGCCATTTGGGCCTGCACAGAGGCAGACCCCCTAGCGGTGGGGAGGCTCTTGGATGTCGAAGACTTCTTTGGCATTTCGACGGAGCTGGCACGCTACGTTGAAAAAGAACGAAGGAGGGGCTTCGAAGGCTAGGGGCTTCGAAAGCTAAAGGCAGAGAGCTCTGTAGAATGCGAGAAGCAGAAGTGTGCTCAGGGGCGTAATGAGCCCCGAGAGGGTAAAGAGGTTTAGATAGGCAACAAGAGGCGCTTGACGCACGCCCCGAAGCCATTTTTTACCACCCCACAGGTGCCTTTCGGAGTGTATGATTAGTGGGGCTAGAGTAAAATAGGGCCGAGCGCTATGGCCAGGCAATGGTTCGCTTCGAATTCTTTGTCTACACTCGGTGTCGTTTGAAGTTCCGAGGGTGTCCCATCAAGTACTATGACTCATTTAATGTCCGGTGTACGACCGGCCGGAGTCAGGCTCCGAAGCCAGAATTCCAAAGGGAGCTGCTCGAGGTTATTATTCATCGAAGGCACATTTTACCCCTTCGGCCGAAGGGCTACATGCGAGGGGCTACTGTTGGGGGAAAATACTTTTACCCTAACAAGGACCTTAATAACAATCTTGGCGAACCCCCCTACGAAGGTATAGGCCGGCGCCCCGATCAAAATCAATTTGAAGCCTTTGGAAGCAGACGGCACGGAGCCCCCGGAACGCCGAGGCCCCCCTTCGCTAAGGTAGGCTTCAGATCTTTAAACCGCCTGGAGGTAACGTCAAAACCACGGGCTCCCCAGTCCGATCCGATGTGACGTGCCCTTGGGCTTATTCACACGGAGGGTTACTAAACTACCCCTATGTAAAGTCACTGTTTACGCTGTAATAGTCAGTTGAGTGTAGAGGGTAACTTCGTATTACCCTATTGTAAATGTGGCTATAAATACCCTCCACTTTGCAAGGTAAGGGGGATCGAACACTGGAAGTGGTAATATATACAACTCTTGTTCGGAGGCTATTATCCACTTCAGAGGCCTCGGGCTCTATTTGAATCGTGTAAACCATCTAGAACCCTTCAAGGTTCTAAGCACTCAAACCTATAACGTATTTCTGTATTACACCAACAGTTATCAAAATAGTTTTGGACCTTAGGGCATCAGGTTGGGGCTAGAGCATGGTAATGCTAACCCAACAAACAGGAGTCACATGGAGATGTTATTAGCAAGGTGTTGCTTACCCCATGTCATTAATTTGTAGCAGTGATGCCAAAGCTCACTAGGAATTAGTGAAATGAGGATCCTAACCCGCTACGTGACCGAGAGGGGAGTTTTGGTTTCTAAAATATAAGTGGAAGAATCTTTTGTTAAATAGTTTAACGAAAGATTAACATAAACGTAGGTGCTAAACTTTGCATATCTTATGTTGTAGATTATGTTAGCCTCTACCACGTCTAGTTCTTTTAATTTACGATCTATCCTTAAGAAACAAAAGCTTAATGGAATAAACTTTATGGATGTGTATATAAATTTGAGAATTGTTCTCAAGCAAGAGCGAAAAGAGTATTTTCTTGAAAGTCCCTTCCTTGATGAATTGCCTGACAATGCTATTGTGGCTGCATGGCATGCTTACGAGAAGCACACTAATGATTGCCTTGATGTGAGCTGTCTCATACTTGCCACAATGTCCTTTGAGCTTCACAAGCAATATGAGAACACGGACGCTTACAATATTATTGTGGGTCTGCGTGGTATGTTTGAGAACCAAGCGAGAGTCGAGAGGTTCAACATCTCAAAATCCTTACTTTTGCGTGTAGGCTTGCTGAAGGGAATCCCGTCAGTCCTCCTGTTATTAAGATGATTGGTTATATTGAGAGTTTAAAAAAGCTAGGCTTTCCTCTAAGCCAAGAGTTGGCTACTGACATGATTCTTCAGTCCTTGTCATCGAGTTTTGAATCATTCATACTTAATTATCATATGAATAGTATGGACAAAACCTTGACGGAACTGCATGGGATGCTGAAACCCACCAAGGAGAGCATTAAGAAAAATAACAGTCATGTGATGATGCTACAGAAAGGCAAGAAATAGCCCCGTGTCAAGAAATATGCGGTGAAAAGGAAGTTGACTCTTGAAGAGATCGTGAGCAATTCCAAGACTAAAAAAGACAAGAAAGTGGTGGCTCAAGATGCAGTATGCTTTTACTGCAAGGAGCCAGGTCATTGGAAGAGGAACTGCAAGAAGTACTTGGAGGATCTCAAGAAAAAGAGAAGTACGACTTCTACTTCAGGTATAAATGTTATAAAAATCAATCTTACTACTACATCTACTGATTCTTGGGTATTTGATACTGGATCAGTTGCTCACATCTGCAAGTCATTGCGGATTCTGAGAAGAAATTGAAATTTCATTAGAGGTGAAGTGGATCTTCGCTTGGGCAATAGAGCAAGAGTTGCTGCGGTTGCTATTGGCAGCATGCAATTGCCTCTACCTTCAGGTTCAGTCTTGGAATTAAATAATTATTATTTTGTTCCATCTCTATCAAAGAACGTAATTTTTGCTTCATATTTGCAAGCAGAAGTTTATAACTTTAGATCAATGAACAATGGTTGTTCAATTTATCTTGGAGATATGTTCTATTGTCATATTCCATTGGTGAATGGATTATACGTTTTAAATTTTGAAGAATCTCATGTCTATAACATTAATATGAAAAGGCAATGTCTTAATGATTTGAATCCCATATTTATTTGGCATTGTCGTCTAGGACATATAAATGAGAGACGCATGGTGAAGCTCCATAGAGATGGTCTTATCGATTCCTTTGATTTTGAATCATTTGAGACATGTGAATCTTGTTTACTTGTCAAGATGACAAAGGCGCCTTTCACGAGTCAGCGTGAGAGGGCAAGTGACTTGTTGGCACTCGTACATACTGATGTGTGTGGACCAATGAGTTCAATAACCAAAGGTGGTTTTTAGTACTTCATAACTTTTACCGACGACTTTAATAGATATGGATATATCTACCTAATGAGGCATAAGTCCGAGTCATTTGAAAAGTTCAAAGAATTCCATAATGAAGTACAAAATCATTTAGGAAATACAATCAAGTTTCTACGATTAGATCGTAGAGGAGAATACTTGTGCCTTTAATTTGGTAATCATCTAAAGGATTGCGGAATTATTCCACAATTAACTCCACCCAGAACACCTCAACGGAATGGGATCTCCGAGCGAAGAAATCATACCTTATTGGATATGGTCCGATCAATGATGAGCCAATGTGATCTTCCATTATCCTTTTGGGGATATGCTCTTAAAACAGCCACTTTCACACTAAATAGGGTTCCATCGAAGTCGGTTAAAAAGACTCCATATGATATATGGACAGGACGACATCCTAATCTGTCTTTTCTTAAAATTTAGGGTTGTGAAGCTTATGTAAAACATTTACAGTTCGATAAGCTTACTCCCAAATCTGCCAAGTTCTTCTTTATCAGCTATCCTCGAGAATCCAAAGGATATTATTTCTATAACAAGGAACTCGACAAAGTGTTTGTCACCTGATATGGTGTATTCTTGGAGAAAGAGTTTCTCTCGAAAAAGGTTAGTGGGAGCTCGGTGCATCTCGAAGAAGTTCAAAAAACACCCAAAAGTGTTTTGACACCCACGCAACCACAACAGGATAATCAAAGTGTTGAAGAACCTGTTGCACCACGTAGGTCAGAGAGGGTACGGCATACACCTGAGAGGTTCATGTTCTTGACCACTCAGGAACGGGATATATTGTTGTTAGGCAACGATGAACCCAAGACCTATGAAGAAGCGATGGTGGAACCAGACCCTAAAAAATAGCTTGGAGCTATGAGATCCGAGCTTAAATCTATGTACACCAATCAAGTTTAGAACTTGATTGATCCACCCGATGGTGTAAAAATCATTGAGTGTAAATAAGTTTTCAAGAAGAAAATAGACATAGATAAAAATAATCACATCTATAAAGCATGATTGGTGGCTAAATGTTTCAAGCAGATTTAAGGTGTTGATTATGATAAAATCTTCTCACCTGTCGCAATGCTAAAGTCTATTCGGATCATTCTAGCGATTGTTGCATATTTTGATTATGAAATATGGCAGATGGATGTCAAAACAGTTTTCCTTAATGAAAATCTAAGTGAGGATGTGTACATAACACATCCTACTAGTTTTATCGATCCACAATCACCTAGAAAGATATGCAAACTACAGAAATCTATTTATGGATTGAAGCAGGCATCTCAGAATTAGAGCATTCGTTTTGATGATGTGATCAAAGGGTTTGATTTCATCAAAAATGAAACAGAGCCTTGTGTTTACAAGAAGGCTAGTGGGAGCGCACTTGTATTTCTAATACTATATGTGGATGGCATATTATTGATCAGAAATAATGTACCTATGCTGGAGTCTGTTAAGTCTTAATTGAAAAATAGTTTTTCTATGAAGAACTTAGGAGAAGCAGCATATATTATGGGTATCAAGATCTATAGGGATAGATCAAGGAGGCTAATCGGATTAAGCCAGGATACGTACATTGACAAAGTGTTAAAGAGGTTCAACATATAGGATTTCAAGAAAGGTTTCTCGCCAATGTCACATCGCATAAATCCCAGCAAGACTCAGTGTCTGAGTACACCTGATGAGCAAGATAAGATAAATGGGATTCCATATGCTTCGGCAATTAGATTCATCATGTATGCCAATGCTATGTACATGTCTAGACGTCTCGTATGCCTTGAGTGTCATGAGCAGATACCAATCGGATACAGGTTAGAGTCACTGGATAGCCGTAAAGAACATCTTAAAGTACTTGAGAATGACTAACGATATGTTCATAGTTTATGGAGGTGAGGAAGAGCTCGTTGTAAGTGGTTACACCGATGCAAGCTTCTAAACTGATAAGGATGGCTACAGATCACAATCTGGATTCATTTTCAACCTTAATGGTGGAGCGGTGAGTTGGAAGAGTTCTAACCAAGAGACGGCAGCTGACTCTACAACTGAAGCTGAGTACATAGCAGCTTCAGAAGCTGCGAAGGAGGCTGCTTAGATCAAGAAGATTGGTGTGATGTGTAGTGCCTCTAGTCCAATAGACCTCTATTGTGACAATATTGGTGCTATCGCATAAGCAAAGGAGCCTAGGTTACACCAGAAGTTCGAACACATACTTCGACGATATTATCTGATCCATGAGATAGTGGATAGGGGAGATGTAAAGATATGCAAAGTGTAAACTGATCTGAATGTTGCAGATCTATTGATAAAGCCACTCCCGTAGCCCAAGCATGAGGCACACACTAGATCAATGGGTATTAGATATCTACATAGTTGACTCTACTGCAAGTGAGAGATTGTTAGTATTATGCCCTGGAGACAACATGGAGATGTTGTATGTGTCATACTATGTTTATGAAATAAAGTTACTGTTCCTTGAAATATATTGTTATTATGGATCAATAAATGCGTGATTTGTTCATGAAACTCATAATGTTACTATTTCTAAATGATCCCTGATCGGATGCAGGTCATATTTGGAATAGATATGACTAAGATTGGCATGTGTATTGATTGATAATCATGTCTCATAGATCATGGGTATAGAGATACTAACTCAATAACATGGACGTATATTAGAGAACATATGTTAGATACACCCACTATGAGACACTGTTGAGATTCGATGTGTCATCAGTAGGTCTCAGTAGTGTTTATGTAAAGTCCTTAGACCTAAGATCATCATGGTTTCCAACATACGTAGTAGCCTAATTTGAGTCTACCAAACGTTACTCCGTAACTAGGTAGTTATAAAAGTTGTCCTCGGGTATGTTATGAAATATGTAGTGTGATGTGAGTGATCAAGATAAAATTTGCCCCTTCTTTTTATAAGAGATATCTCTGGGCCACTTGATATAATGGATCATGGAAGTGCATGGCCATGCCGATGTGATTAAGGAGTTAATCACATGTTATAATCTAATACGGAGATCGAGAGAGGATCGAGCTATTGATAGAATTGCACAAATCTCACCCTGTGCTCGATCGATATCGTGAGGCAAAGGGACATATATGTGGAACATTACGAGGTTCAGCCGATTTGATCTTTATGTATACTTAGGTTAATATGTTTTGCTAGAGGCCGCTGTTAATAGAGTATGGAAAGGAGTTTTCATATGTTAACCAACCTATACGTGAACCTACAGGGTCACACACTTAATGGGTTAGAACATTAAATTCGAATAGGATTCGAATTGGGCTTAGTTTGGATAGAGATCCAAACGGTTTAGATGGAGATCCGAACAAGATCGGATGGAGATCCGAGTAGAGTCCTGATTGCGCCCGAGAGGATACAAGCTAGGACGTCATATATATGAGGGTGCAGGGCGTAGAAAAGAGAGCTTTTTGCCTCGCATGTTGATGCGATTCTCGTGCTAAGTTGTTAGCCACCGAGAGCAAACCCTAGCCACCACCTCTCGAGAGCCTAACCATTTCGCCAACCGTCCAGGTGGTAGTACACCATTGGCTAATGTTCCCACCCTAGATGTGTGAATACCAGTAGATTAGATCAACAGCGTTATCGGCAACTTCTCGAGGACTGTCATCGGCTTGAAGGAAGAGTCCTCGAGAGAAATCCTTGGGAGTTCTCGAGGACGATCGATCGGCTTTCCGAGGACATCCATCGGCTTCTCGACCACATCGGCACGCTCGAGTTGGATCGGCTCGCTACTTCAACTCTCCTTCCACTACATTGCATGTCCGAGGTAACGATCTATGATTCTAGGTCTTAGCAAGATTTTCTGGTGTGCGCGATAGAAATTTTTTGTTTTTGGCTAGCGTAGCCTCCACGTTCCCTAACAATAGTGCCCAGAGAGGACTTAGAAGATAATGTCATCTTGTCCTTTTTTTCTTTTTTTCTTTTCTTTTCCTTTCCTTTCTTTTTCTTTTTCTTTTTTTACTCCCATCAACTCTATTCTCTGGCTGCTTCCAGAACCAGCACTGCTCGCTGGAGGTAGCTAGTACTTGGAAGCAGTACTTGGAGCTAGCCACTACTACTTGCTGAAGGCAGGAGAACTACACGCAAGCAATCAGGAAGCAAGAAGCAGCGGGAAGAAATTGCTAGCAGAAAAATGGCGCAAGAAGCAGCGGGAAGAAATTGCTGACAGAAAAATGGCGCATCGAGAGCGAGGCCCTAGCAGAAGCCGGCTGATCCAGCACAGGAGAGGAGAGGGCCCCTAGTAGAAGCCGACAGATGAAGCAAATCTGGCGGAGAACGCCTGCGCACCATGAAGAGGAGTTGTGGCGGAGGAGAAGGGGATGTTGGGGAACAGGTAGACTACGCTAGCGGGAAATAAAATTTTTCTCTACCACGTTCAACCTAAGAACCATACGAGTAATGGGATCATTATCATTACCTCTAGACGCGAGACGCACTAGGACAACGAAAGAAGAGACGGGGAAGCACGTCCTCGATCAACTTCACCCAGCTCCATCCGATAGTCGGTAATGAAGACGCAACAGAACCATGATCTCCGTGTGAAGAAGACTAGCACCGCAATCGTAGCGGTGCCTCTACGGTATCCACACGTACAGGGATGGGATCACCTCACGTCAGTATGCTAGTACCGCATGCGAGACCAGGGGAGATGCGGCCACAGCAGGTGTGGCCAGGGGAGAGGTGGCGGCTAGGGTTAGGGGAAGTCCAACAGTCTTTTGTGCCCTAGCCTTGTCTCTCCTTATATCGAGCTCGCTGATGGGCCTTTAATCAATATTAAAGCCCACCAGATTTAATCTACACGTTCGGCCAGAAAGTTCCGGCCTAGGCTCGAAACTTTCGAAAATAACATTCTGTATCGAATTTATTTTGACCCGTAAGTTCCAGCCAAAGCCCGGAACTTCCGGTTCGTCCAGAATTTGCCTCTAGAGCAGGCCCAAAAGTTCCGGTCCAACCAAAACTTCCGGTTCCTGAGGAGCCATGGTGTATACCATGGGGATGATGAGTGATTGTCAACGGGGAAAAGAAGTTGTGATGAAGGAATGAAGAGATGAAGAAGCCTCGACCGTGATGGAGTTCGCACGTGACTCAGGTACACGGACGGACGTCGGTCGGACAGAGGGGTCGCAAAGGCGTACCGGTCCAATCCGGGTGCGTGGAGCTGAAGCGGCGAGGGAAACGGGATCTGTCGTG
>KE372413.1:292106-306918 GCA_000418225.1 Zizania latifolia | reverse complement strand
GGCCTTGTTTTATTTTTGTAGCCGATGATCGACCCTTCTGTTGTGGCGGCCGATGCTCCGGCTACTGCTATCGCCGATGAATCCTCCCAGGTGCCTTTTAATTTTCTGGTCATACCTATCCTTATGATACTGACATCGGCCTTATTTCATTTTTTGCAGCCGATGATCGACCCTTTTGTTGTGGCGGGGGATTCCAACGTCCCTGCCCCTCAAGCTGATATTGAAGAAGAGGATGCAACCAGAAGTCATACCGCCGACATCGGTGATGAGAATGTAGCCGAGGCACCCTGCGAATCTCCTGTGGCCGCCGATCCCATGCTTGTCCGTGATCGCGCTGAAGCAGCCGATGTAAGCTCTCTTTCAACTCTTCTATTTCAACTGTATTAACCTCTGTCTTACCCTTGGTCTTATTTTTATTTAGTCATTTGCCCAAAGATTTCCTTTCGATATTAGTCTTTATCTGCAAGAAGAAGTCAAAGAGGTCCTATCGGACATCCTGAATCGGCTCGAAGACCCTGTTGAGTGCTTGGTAAATAATTCGGGTCCGATAAGGGCACGCTTCAACGATATCATGGATCATCTCTCTGCTGAGCTTGTAGATGTGTTGATGCCGACGGTAAACCTAGAGTTCCATCGGTCCTCATTCACTAGAGCTCAACAGAGAATAGCCGATAGGGTGAGTCGGAGACTGCAGCTGGATGCTGCCCGAGCCGATGATGCTGCTATTGTTCAGGAGAAGACCAATCTGAACAATCTATTTGATGAGTCACCGGCCACTTCTTCTCGTCTAGCATAGCTAAAAGTGGAGGAAGCCGATCTGGCTTCAAGGCTTGTAGAGGTACGGGCGAAGATAGCTTCTAACGAAAATGCCCTTCAAGTCCTTCCTCAGCGGATCCAGGCGCAGGAAAATCAACTTGCCGAGACCGTCCACCACGCACATCATCGCTATCGGGCCATCAAGTCGGTTCCGAGGTCGGACGAAGAGGACCTAGCCTTTATCCAAAGCGTCGATGATATCAGAAGCAAAGCAATTGAAGCTACCATCCCATACCTGTCCTGAAATTCTTCCAACTTAAAACTCTAATGCGTGCCCGATGGGCTGGTTGTGGCCCTAAAAACACTTGAATTTTATCCTATAAATTTATATCTAAGGGCGATGAGTCTCATCGGCCGTTTCTTAAGGCAATACTTTTGTATCGACTATTTGATTTTCTTTGCTTTCATGTAGACTTAGGCATTTATCCATATGCTCGGGTGGTATCGCTTCAAGTACTTTCCATTCAATGCTTTCCCGAACAGTTCTCCTTCTAAGCTCTCGAGTAGATAAGCGTTACCGGGAACCACTCGATGTATCCGATAAGGCCCTTCCCAATTAGGTGACCATTTTCTGAACTGATTATCTTTAGACCCAATCGGTAGAATAAGCTTTCATACTAAATCTCCCTCTTCAAATGACTTCGGCACCACCTTCTTATTATAATGTCTGGCCACCCTTGCTTTGTTTTCTTCGATCTTCTCGAGGGCTCTTAACCGGTTCTGTGCTAAATCATCCAAACCATCTGTCATTAAATTATAATAATCATCAGCTGTAAGCTGATTTTGCAATGTTATCCTTCTTGACTCGATATTATTTTCCCACGGCAATACTGCTTCATGTCCATAAACCAACTGATATGGCGGCACCTGTGTAGCTCCGTGACATGCCATTCCGATAAGCCCAAAGTGCCTCTGATAGAGACCGATGCCATCACTTCGGCTATTCATTGATTTTGCACTTTATCAGCTTTATCAAACTCTTATTAGACGCCTCCGCTTGTCCATTCGCCTGTGCATAATAGGGCGATGAATTTAATAGCTTGATCCCCATGCTAACTGCAAATTGCTGGAACTCCTCCGATACGAAGATTGATCCTTGATCGGTTGTAATTGTTTGCGGGACCCCGAAGCGGTATATTATATGTTCCTTAATGAACTCGATTGCATCGGCTGAAGTAACCTTCTTTAAAGGAACGGCCTCTACCCATTTGGTTAAGTAATCTGTAGCCGCCAGAATAAACTTGTGTCCCTTGCTTGATGCTGGGTAGATCTGGCCGATCATGTCGATACCCCAACCTCTGAAAGACCACGGCTTGATTATCAGGTTCATTGCCGATGCTAGAGCTCTTTGGATGGTTCCAAACTTCTAGCAATTCTAACGTCCTTTATAATACCTTATGCAATCCTCCATCATGGTCGGCCAAAAGTACCCTGCCCTCCGGAGTAGCCACTTCTTCTTCTAGGCTGATTGGTGTGTGCCACATATGCCATCATGAACCTCGCACATAACAACCTTTGCCTCTTCAGTGTTTATACACTTGAGCAGCACTCCATCAATAGTCCGATAATACAGTTCTTCATCAAGCAACACATACTTCGTAGCTTTGTACCTGAGTTTTCTTGGTGCTGATCGTGAAGGGTATTTCAAATATATAACGAGCTCGTACCTCCAGTCATCGGGTTCCACCTCTGTAACTTTTATCTCAATCGGCTTAGCCATCGGTTTATACCCCGATGCTGTTTGAGCCAGATCGTTTGCCTCCTTATTCTGCTCTCTCGGGATATGGGTGAGGGTTATACTTTCGAAGCTTGACATCAGGTCTTGACATCGATTGTGATAAGTCTTCAAAATATTATCCTTGCATTCATATTCACCCGATATCTGCTTTATTACTAGCAAAGAATCTTCCATGATTTCCACTGCATCGACGCTAACTTCTTTCAGCAACTATAACCCCTTCAATACTGCTTCATATTCTGCTTGATTGTTGGTCAAAAAGGGCTTGATTATATATGCAAACTCAAAAGTCGCCCCCCGAGGCGATACGATCACCAATCCGATACCGCATCCATGCCGACACACCAATCTATCAAAGAATAGTGTCCATGGTGCCGGCTCGACGTAAGCTATTGATTTGTCTCTGTGTTGTACTATGAAATCAGCTACCGCTTGTCCTTTTACTACCTTTGCCGATTCGTATCGGATGTCAAACTCAGTGAGAGCAAACACCCATTTTCCGATGCGTCCCTTCAACACTGGAGCCGATAGCATGTATTTAACCACATCGGCTTTACAAATGATGGTGCACTCTGCTGATAATAGATAATGCCTTAGCTTGGTGCATGAGAAGTATAAGTACAGGCAAAGCTTTTCCATGGTGTGGTATCGGGTTTTGGCATCCAGCAACCTTCTACTAAGGTAGAAAATCACCCTTTCTTTTCCATTAATCTCCTAGACTAAAACTGATCCGATGGCCTTCTCATTGGCTAATAGGTAAAGCTTAAAGGGAGTCCCTTCTGAGGTGGCATCAGTACTGGTGGTGAACTTAAGTAATCTTTAATCTCATTGAATGCCTTCTGCAGCTCTTCTCCCCAGACGAACTCTTGATCGAGCTTCAGCTTCAGCAAAGGAGTAAATGGTTCTATTCTTTTTGATAAATTTGATATAAACCTTCTTACGAAATTTATCTTCCCGATCAGTGATTGCAACTCTGTCTTATCGGCAGGTGACTCGGTATTCTTGACTGCTTCAATGCTGCGCTGACTTACTTCAATTCCTCTCTCATGCACGATAAAGCCTATGAACTGTCCTGCCAATATGACGAAGGCGCATTTATCAGGATTCATCTTCAGCCCATATTTCCTTGTTCTCTCCAGCACTTGTCGTAGATCGGCGGTATGTCCCTGGATACTTTCTGACTTCACCACCACATCATCTATATAGATCTCTACTAGCAAGCCGATCAAATCATGAAATATATAGTTCATGGCCCTCTGGTAAGTTGCTCCGGCGTTCTTCAGCCCAAAAGTCATTACTACCCATTCGTACAATCCGATGGCGCTAGGGCATCGGAATGTTGTCTTGGGGATATCCTTGTCTGCCATGAATATCTGATTGTATCCTGCATTCCTGTCCGTAAAGCTTATTATTTTATGGCCCGATGCCACGTCCACCAACAAATCTGCAATCGGCATCGGATATTCATCTTTGGGCGTCACCTTGTTCAAGTCCCAGAAATCCACACATATTCTGAGCTTTCCATTTTTCTTCAATACGGGGACGATGTTTGATACCCACTCAGCATATCGGCATGGCCTTATAAATCTTGCATTGTATAACCTTGTGACCTCAGCCTTGATATCCTGGTATAACTCTGCCTTGAATCGTCAAGGAGGTTGTTTGAACGGCCGATATCCTGGTTTTATTGGGAGCCGATGTTCTACAATTGATCGGCTTAATCCTAGCATTTTATGATACTCCCAAGCAAAGCAATCTCGATATTCTCATAGCAACTCAATCAATTCTTTCTTCATTGCCTCGGGAAGTGTAGCACTGATGAAAGTTGGTCTCGGTCGGTCACCGGGTTTGATGTCTACCTTCTGTAGCTCATCGGTCGTAGCGAACCCTTGACCGAGCTTGCCTTCAATATCATCTGTGGTACCTTTAGAGTGCAAGTCTGGGTTTATCATTGTTGATTGGCTTGATTCCATCGTTCGACACGTCAAGAAAATCACCGTCCCAGGTTCTGCCTGATAAGCAGTCAACTCCTTCCATCTCCCATACCGACAAATCAGTTGTTGCTACATTAACCGATTTATCGGCAGGAATCATCTCCACTTGATCTCCAATCCACTGCATGAGGCTCTGGTGCATTGTGGAGGGGACGCAACAATTAGCATGGATCCAATCGCGTCCTAGCAGTAAGCTGTAGGAGCCCTTTCCATCGATAACAAAAAATGTAGTCGGTACCGTTTTGCTTCCGACTGTGAGCTCTACATTGAGGACTCCCTTGGCCTCCGATGAGTTACCACCAAAGTCCTTAAGAATCATATTTGTCTTGATCAAATCTTCTGGCTATTTTCCAATCTTCCGATACGTCAAGTATGGCATGATATTGATAGCTGCCCCGCCATCTACTAGCATCTTGGCCATTGGCTTGCCATTTACGAACCCCTTGACATAGAGAGGCCTCAAGTGCCGATGGTCGGGATCATTGGGCTTGTCAAATATGGCCGATTGAGGTGCTAGCACCAGTTGGGCCATTGCCTTGGCCTGTTCATCGTCACTATCGGGGGCGGCCCGAGATTCTGCTGGGAGAAAGAACACCATGTTGATCCCGGCAGACTCTTTATCATCCCGATCAGCCCTTGCCTTTACACGCCATTCTTTCTTAGTTCTCTTGGGGCCACTGGGTCCCTGTTCCTGACGGGCAAGCTCTTGGAGTTCTCTCTATCGCAGGCGCTGCACCCTTCTCTTCTGGTTCTTCGTGAAAATGCCGCTTCGGCACCATTGCTCATTCTTCTTCTGATGGTTATGCCGATGCCTCTCATCAAACAAACGGTCACCGCCCCCCTGCCAGTTGTCTTCTGTGTTGATGGGCCCGAGCCGCTCGTGCACCGATGGTTTATGCGGAGGATTCCTTCGGTCACCTTCATAAGATCTCCGATCATCATCATAAGGTCTCCGGTCATCATCACGGGGCTTCCGACTGACTCTGCTACCACCGCACTCTGGGCAATTATCCATCGATGGCAGGCGCATCCCTTCATTCCAGCAGAATCTGAAGAACTCGCAGTTCTAGTGGGGGTTGAACTGCGAGGGAGCCCGATCGGCCTCATAATCATCCTCCTCATTTGCTTTCCTCTTGTACTTGTTTATCAGGCCTGCTGAAGTAACTTGTGTCTAGTCCCTCTCCTTCCTGATGCGCCTATCTCCCTCTCTGCACCGTTTATCGGGGTACTGGATGCATACCATATTGGTGGGGAGCGGGTGCCCATCGATGTTCATCGGCCTCTTCCCGTCGTCGAACTTGATTCGGCCCTGCTCAACGGCCGATTGGATTTGCTGCCTGAACACCTTGCATTCATTGGTGTGGTGCAACGGAGAATTGTGCCACTTGCAGTACTTCCTCTTCTTCAGCTCGTCGACCGACGGGATCACGTGGTTGGGCGATAGCTAGATCTGTTTTTCTTTCAGCAACAAGTCAAAAATTATGTCTGCCTTGTTGATATCAAAATCATACTTCTCTTCTTTATCTGATGCCTCCACCCAGGGACAAGCAATAGGCTTCTTATTTTTGGACCACTCAGCGAGTCCCACTTCGACATCGGATCTAGCATCTTCTTTAGACTCCGATGAGTACGCCTAGGCGTACGCAATCTTCTTCTGGAATTTTTCCCTCCGAGCTTCTTGGAATCGGCTCTCGTGTGCCGATACCCGCTGCACCAGGTGTGATAAGCTTTCAAACTCCTGAGAGGAAAATCTTTCCTTGATCGGGTTTCGCAACCCCTAAAATGCTAGCTCAGCCAATTGGGTGTCACTGAGACTCAGACTGTAGCATCTGCTGCGCACGTCTCGGAACCTCTGGATGTAATCTTGCACCGACTCATCCATCCTCTGCCAAACCGCTATGAGGTCAGTCAGCTTCATCTCGTGCATGCCGACGAAGAAATACTTATGGAACTGCTTCTCGAGGTCCACCCACCCTCTGATGGAATTCAGCGGCAGTGAAGAAAACCAAGCAAAGGCTGATCCCGATAGTGATAACGAGAAGAATCAAACCCTGAGGACCTCATCGGCCGATGCCTCCCCGCACTGGGCGAGAAAACGGCTCACATGCTCGATCGTGGAGATTGAATCTTGCCCTGAGAACTTGGAGAAGTCGGGTACCTTGTATCGGTTGGGCAGCGGCACCCGTTCCAGCGGCACCCGATTGAACCACTCCGGGTACGGCCTCCGATACATGTAAGTTTGGTCCTTGGGCTTTAGACCAAACTGGTCGCGGATGACCTCGGCAATGCGGTTCACCCAGTCTTCTTCTTGCTGGTTTGGTATGGGGTATCGATCAGACGTGGGCGCCTGAGGGTACTGATCGGGTCGAGGAGCGTTGTAGTGATACTGCTCCCCGTGGGCATAGGGCTATCCTCCAAAGTACGCAGCCTAGTGGTACCCCTGAGGGATACCATTGGATGCCCCCTTGGTGGCACGAGGTCAGGCAGCACGTTCCTCTCGATGCCGTAGGTGATCTGTGGAGCTTCGTGCCTCATCGGCCCTTGTGGAACAGGAGTTGATGGTTGAGCCGGCCGAGTAGGCTGTGGAGGCTAGGGCGTCTGAGGGTGGTTGACCGGGAAGTATGTCGGGCCCCGTAGCGGCTCCTGAGCCACAGTACCCTTGACGGTCTTCTTGATCAACCCGTGGAGAGTGTTGACCAGAACCCCCGACTAGTTGATGAGGGCGCGGTTGACTGCGCGGTCAACAGCTTCTTGAAAGTTGACATGGGGGCTGTCGGGCCGCTGACTAGATTCTCCAGTGAAGGTGGTCTTCGGCAATTGAGTTTTCTAGATAGGTCCCGATCTGGTCATGCCGAAGGATTCGAGGCATATCTTCCGGTAGTCGTCAACGTGCTTTTGCACCTCTTCCCTTTGTTCCTCATTTAGCACCTCCATGGTGACTTGGATGACGTTGCTGTTGTCGAATTCTCCCGCCATGGCGGGTAGTGTTGTTGAAGATGTGTCCCACTAGGCGTGCTAAAAAGCGTGTTGGTGAAGTTTTTGGTCACACGCGTGGCCTGAGAGATCTGCTTAACTCTAGTACAGGTCCTAAATTTGCAGTTCGTGGCGTGCCAATCAGTTTGATCCTGCAACTGATAAGATAGACAAGAAAAAAGTTAGTAGTAACGCCTATTGGCTATCGAGCCGATGGTCTTGGCGTGCATCAAGACATATATTTAAATAAGATAAATAAGACGTAGTAATAACATGGTAAAAACCGCATGAAACGACATATCAGATGCATGGCATGAAAATAAATCTAATGTGAAGATCTATCAGGACAATAGTATCGGCCTGAACCATCTAATCTGTAAAATCACCTGAAAGTAATGATAAAGTCGATATCGGGATGTAAAAGCAAGACATGTAATGACGCTAGGCCGATGTGTATCGCCTGACTCTGATGCCCGATACAACGATGAGATTAAAACATGTAGAAAGATAACCTATCGGCTTATACTCCTATAGAATCTGGCCTCAACATGCCCGATCTATGTTCGCATTATCATTCGCTATAATTGCAAGATTAGACCGAACCAAGATAGTCGCTAAATCACAGCAAATCATAATGCTAAACATATCGGAGCACACTTCATCCAGATGAACGATACGCGACGTTAATCAAACACACAGACTAAGATGTCGAACTCAACCGATGAAGCCTTAGACTGGAATATTTGATCTAAACCACGCATCTGATACAGCATGATCGATACATAGATTAAGATGTCGGACCTAACCGATAAAGCCTTAGATCTACTAATCAATACCTGTTTGGCGGAACTTACCCCTTGCAGGAGATCGAAGCGATGTTGCCCCACGGGAGAGCAAGAACTCATCGATGGCAAGTTTGGCAATACGCCGAGAGTTGTTTGATCTGTTGATTGATTGATGCCTATTCTAATCTAAAATTTACATATTTATAGTCCAGAGACTTGACGTCCTATGCCGATACGACTGCAACCGATTCCATCTTTATCTTTGCAGCAAAATCTATCCTTTCCTTTATCGGCTTCTTTGTATCTTTATCCGGTCACACGTGTGCGTTGCGAACGGGCTTCATTGATTGTGCTTTGACCGGACTTCTTGACTTCCATTGACCACGCCAAAACTTTGTTAGGCTTGGGTCTTGCCAAATTTTGCCATTAACACACTTCCTAGTCCTTTTCAGTCCCTACAATGATTTGCAAGTATGAATCATTGATCCAGTATCAAATACCAATGAATTACTGGGATGAGTAGCAAGATTTATTTCAATAACATTTATACCTGAAATAGAAGTCTTACTTTCCTTCTTCTTCTTAAGTTCTTTCAAGTACAACTTGCAGTTCCTCCGCCAATGACTAATCTTATGGCAGTGGTGGCAAGTATCAGAAGCAGCAGGGCCAACCTTAGACTTTCCAACAGGTTTAGGCCTAAAGCTCGAGATCTCATCTGAAGCTTTAGCCTTGCCCTTACGTTTTCTCTTCTTGCTATCTTTCTGAACCATCATCATATGACTAGAGCTTTTCTTAATGCTTTTCTCAGTAGTCTTTAGCATCCCATGTAATTTAGCTATGCTTTTCTCCATCTGTTCATATGAAAGTTCAAAATGAACGGTTCGAAGCTCGCGGGGAGCGACTGAAGAATCACATCCGTAGGCAATTCAGAGCTAAGGGGAAAACCAAATTTTTCCAGACTCTCAATATAACCAATCATCTTGATGACATAAGAACTGACTGGGCTGCCTTCTGTTAATCTATACACAAACAAGGACTTTGATGTGTTGTACCTCTCGGCCCGTGCTTGGTTCTCAAACATGCTTTTGAGTCCCACGATCATATCGTAGACATCCCTATTCTCATATTGTTTCTAAAGATCAGAGGACATACTAGCAAACATGAGACAGCTAACATCAACTGAATCGTTGGCGTGCTTCTCATAAGCCCTATGATCCGTGGTAGATGCTATCAGCTAGTTCATCAGGATGGGGCTCCTCTAGAACATATTTATATTTCTCTTGTTTGAGAACAATTCTTAAGTTTCTATACCAATCAATAAAGTTTGTTCCAGAAAGCTTTTCTCTTTCAAGAATTGATTGCAAATTAAAACTAGAAGTGTTACTAGCAGTAGGTGCCATGATGTACAACAGAAAAATGTAAGTTTTAGCACTATGCTATGTGAATCTTCTATCAAATAAAAGATGCTCCACTACATGATATGCAATCGTTTTCCCTCTTACGACATGTAGTGGGACAAGATCCATATTCAACTAACTTCTAGTGAGCTTTGGCATCACTGCTAGAAAATTAGCGACATAGGTAAGCAACCACTTGCTAATCATATCCCTATGTGACTCTTGTTTGTTGGGTGGCATCAAATGCTCTAGCTCCCAACACCATGCCCCCAAAGCCCAAAACCGTTTTGATAGCTTTGTTGCCCCAAAGTCCAAAACCGTTTTGATAGCTTTGTTAAGCAAACCAATACTATGCTTGTGGATGTCCGACATCCACTCTAACTGGTTAAGATAAAAGATAGCACTCTGCTTTGGTAGACCTATCATACAATGATCAAAACCTTTGTAGGTGCAGGTATTGGAATGGGTATCAAAGACTCTTAATTTTCTAAGGAAAACTATTCTAACATGGTAATGATGTCTACCGCATATAAAACATAAAAGAATAGTATGACAGGAACATAAGTAAACATCACAGACAATCATATTAACCGTGACATAGTATGTCCCTTTTCACATGGTGACCTCTATCTCCATGGTTCCTGTCCTTCGGGTCATCACGCTTCAAGCCTCCATGATCTTGTATCAGTCTATTACATCTAATAGCACTATATGAATTACATGAGGAGAAGCATCACATGTCGACATACAGGTCGTTATACAATGACGGAATAGCCTTGGGCTATAATTAACCATGACACGTAGGCCATAAAAATTATATACACGCATCATATACATCACAAGACCATACCAGTCACAACATTCTCTGCAAAAATGAGTTAAGCGTCGAATCTATGCGTGTCTGAAAAGTGGATCCGGAACTTCCGACCAAAGCCCAAAACTTTCGGCTCAAGGCCCGGAACTTCTAAAATCAACCTTCTCTATCAAATTTATTTTGGCCCAGAACTTCCGAGTCAAACCCGGAACTTCCGAAAATAACCTTCTGTACGAAAATTATTTTGGCTCAGAAGTTCCGGCTGGAGCCCGGAACTTCCGAAAATTCAACGCGAGAATAATACATCTAATCTATTTTCACCACATATCACCTATATGTGTATGATCCAGATCGAACACTACGCACGAAGGCTCTCATACCACTGTTGGGAAACGGGTAGGCTACGCTAGCGAGAAACAAAACTTTTCTCTACCTTGTTCAACGCAGAAACGATGCGAGTAATGGGATCATGGATCATTAACTCTAGACGCGAGACGTGCTAGGGCAACAGAAGAAGACTTGGGGAAGCGCATCCTCGATCAACTCCACCTAGCTCCGTCCGACCGTCGGCGAAGAAGACGCAGCAGTACCATGATCTCCACGCGAAGAAGACCAGCACCGCAATCATAGCTGTGACTCTACGGTATCCACACGTACAGAGATGGGATCACCTCACGTCAATATACTAGTACCGCGCATAATACTAGGGGAGATGCGGCCATAGCAGGTGCGGCCAGGGGAGAGGTGACGGCTAGGGTTAGGGGACGCCCTAGCATCTCCTCTCCTTATATAGAGCCCACTGATGTGTCTTTAATCAATATTAAAGCCCACCAGATCTAATCTGCACGTTTGGTCCGAAAGTTCCGGCCTAGACCCGGAACTTCCGAAAATAACATTCTGTATCGAATTTATTTCGACCCAGAAGTTTTGGCTGAAGTCCAGAACTTCCGGTTCATCCAGAATTCGCCTCTAGAGCAGGCCCAGAAGTTCTGGTCCAACCAGAACTTTCGGTTCTTTTAGAACTCGCCACCAAGGCGGTTCTGAAAGTTCCAATCCAACCAGAACTTCCAGTTCCTCCAGAACTTGTCTCTAGGGCATATTACCATCAGGGGATTCGGCAGGATGGAGCAGATCCTAAGAAAAGAGCTTGCGCATGGCGAGCTATCGGCACGGGCATGGCTAGAAGCCCGACCAGAAAGCCGCAAAAGTGTGACAAGGCAGAAGAAACAACAGCCTGCTCAGCTCACTAATGAGAAAACCCTAACCCTAACTCTAACTCTGATAGCATGTTTAGAGATAGCCAACTATATTAACAACTCTTCTCCATTAATTTGGAGCAAAATGTTCAAGTTATATTTGTACAAAAGAGCCTCTTATACGCTGGTAAAATATAGAACCCTAGTATATACTCTAACATATAACATATCTAAAGCTTTACCGAGCCCTGACGGCAAGCAGTCACGTGAAACCAATTTTTTACCTCCAAAATTCATGATAAAATTTAGAGTTTTTTACTTGATTTTTAGACACTTAATAATAAGAATAAAGAATTACGAGCTTAATTCCTCTAGCGGTATGGGGACACACTTGTCCCCCTACCTGGCCCGGCCCCTGCCAAGCACGCCACCTTCGACGCGCTCGTGGAGGTCTATGAGGTCGAACGGCACCTCCAACGCCAGCACGCAAAGCCACCCACCTCGCGAGTGCGCAACCGCCGCTGCTCCTACCTCGACTGCTTGGTGCCCGAGGTGGTGTACTTCTCCGAGGAGGCGATGTGGGATCAGAAGTCCTATCTGCACTGTTGGGAATCACTCCCTCTCTCCTAAGAGTTTATCACAAACACTCACTAGCTTCCTCTCTGTTGGGTGCACTCACAAGCAATGGAACTCACACAAACACCTAGACGTGAACTCCCTTGGTGATTCACTCACTGCAGACACGGACAATGGATAGGCTAGCTCTTTGGTGATGTGCTGTTAACACAGCCAACGTCTTTTTTCTCTATTGCCTTAATGAACAAAACTGGTTACAATGCTTTTAAATAGAAAAACACATGCGATGGCTAACAACTGATCTGCTTCTGGCACCATGACTCAAATGTGCGCTTCTCACGCAACTAATCATCCGAGTCCTGCACGGCCATAGCTCCACTAGCTAGCAAGACTTGCTCCTGCTTACATGCAAGTGCACAGCACTAGCTAGCTAATTACATGCAACTTGCACTTCACATGCAAGCACATAGTACTACCTAAGACAGCCTACTAAATATCCATGCAAATACCAAACTAATTAACTCACACCATGTTGTCCGTGCACAACACCTGCACTAACTACACCATGCCAACGAAAGTAAATATGCAAATACAAATTATCAAGATTAGTTCCAACAATCTCCCTCCTAATCTTGATATATTATTTTTCACCCGCAGCTTCAAAGCATTCTTGGTTCATCGCTTGTGCAGCCTTGAGATAACAGAGCTTTCTCCTCCTTTTCTTTCTTAGGACATTCCTAAGCATAATGTCCATACTCTTGGCAGCTATAGAATTGTACCTTGCTCTTGTCTTTGTGCCCTTCACCGTGGCCACGGCCACGCCCTCGTCCTCGTGACGAGTCATGTCCTCTTGTCAAGAGGAGCTGCTCATCTGTCTGTGTCCTCCGCAGCTTTACTTTCTCCTCGTATGCCTAAGTGAACCAATGACCTCCTCCATGGTTATCGTGTTGATGTTCCCAAAGAACTCGATGGTCATCGTGATGTTGACAAACTTGTCAGAGACGGCTCGTAGCAGCTTCTTGATGATGTACTTCTCTTCTATCTTCTCACCAAGTGCCTGCATTTGACCAATAAGTAAAGTGATCTTTGAAGAGAAATCATCCACCGACTCCTCGTCCATGCAAAGGTTCTCTAGCTGCCAATGCAGTGTTTGGACCTTCACCTCCTTGACGCGATCAGCACCTACGTGCAAGGAGCGTAGCGCCATCCACACCGCCGCAGCGATGTCCTTCACCATGACTTGCATCAACATCTCGTCATTGACCACCTGAGAGATGATAGCCAAGGTCGTCTCCTCCTTAGCTTCATCAATGACAGCTGCATCGTCCTTGGGCTTGATCACCTCCCAAACACCTTGCACCTTCATGAGGAATTTCATCCTCATCGCCCACGCCATGTAGTTTGTCTTGGTCAGCACTAGGTACTAGAGAGACATTGATCCCCCCTTGCTTGTCACCGGCGCCGCCGTACGCTCGATGATCTACATCTCCTCAAACCGCAAGTACTTGGGCATACACTGCTCAAGAACTCAACCGGCTCTGATACCAATTGTTGGGAATCACTCACTCTCTCCTAAGTGTTTATCACAAACACTCACTAGCTTCCTCTCTGTTGGGTGCACTCACAAGCAATGGAACTCACGCAAACACCTAGACGTGAACTCCCTTGGTGATTCACTCACTGCACACACGGATAATGGATAGGCTAGCTCTTTGGTGACGTGCTGTTAACACAGCCAACGTCTTTTTTCTCTATTGCCTTAATGAAGAAACTGGTTACAATGCTTTTAAATAGAAAAACACATGCGATGGCTAACACCTGTGAGGAGCCATGGTGAAGACTGTGGGCCTCATGGCTCCCAGATGATGAGTGATTATCAACGGAAGAGTGAAGATGAAGGAAGTCCCCTAAAGAGGGGCACCTCGAAGGGTTCTCTGAAGAGAGGGACTTCGAGGAGAGGATGACTTGCCGTGGCATTGGTCGGTGCGACTCAGGTAGACGGACGAACGATTGCCGGGCTGAAGGAGCCACGGGGTCATGGTGGTCCAATCCGGGTGCACGGTTCAAGGACGGTAAGCGCTTTGGCGGTTTGGGCGCAAAACCGTCACCCCAACTTAACGAAGTAAGTTACAGTGTTATCTCCTAGCGGTGCCGTGGAAGCTACGCAAAGTCTGGCATCGAATAAAAATATCTAGAGTCAGTTTTTACGTTTGTGTCCTGCGGGCTTTGAGTCTGTATCCAGAAACCCTAGGGGTAGATGAGTCTTTTCCTCGGTCCGCTCGGGCTATTTAAGGAGATGTAATCCACCTTGTACACGGGAGGATTTTGAGCTAATTGCAAATCATTTTCCAGAATTATTTTGGTGTTTGTCCTCCCACCTTCTCCTACCTCTTCCTCCTCCTACCTCCCTCTCCTCCCTAACCCTAGCCCTAGCCGGCCGGCCACCAACCCGACCGACGGCTTCACCCGAGCGGCTAGGCGACGGCACGTGCAGTGCACCCGCGCCTCGGGCAGCGCGTGCGG
>KE372413.1:230950-243356 GCA_000418225.1 Zizania latifolia | reverse complement strand
GATCGCCATCGCTCCGCCGTCTGCTGGTCCTCGGCATCCCCTCCGCCGTCACTGCCAACCGCTAGAGCCCCCTCCCCGCCGTTGACCCGAGTTGTCCGCCGCCTCCCTCTCGTCGTCAGCGGCCTCGCATCGCATCCGTCCGTCGCCAAGCCCTCGGGTGAACTCCCCGTGCCTCCCTGATCTTATCGGAGCCCTCGTCGTTGGTCGCCGGGCCGCCGTTCGCCGGCGACCCTTGGTCCTCGTCCCGCCGCCGTCGCCCCAACGTGGCGCCGAATTGGCCGTCGTGTCTGCCGGCCCCACTTGCGTGGTCGCCACATGGTCCCGTCTGCGCGCGCGCGTAATCCCCCCTGCTGATGCCATAAATCCTGTTTTCCTTTAGAAAAATAATCCAGGATTGCGTCATAATTTCTTTTTATTTTTTGAATTCAAACAGAACCCTATTTAAACTTTAAAAATTCATATCTAATTCATCTGAACTCCAAATTTAACCATTCAAATTGCAGAATTTTTCTAAAAATGAGATCTACCCATTAAAAATATGTTCACACACATAATGTATGTGCATGTGTACTATTTTAATTTATTATTGTATTCTTGTACTGTTGTTTAGTTTGTGAAGCACCTAAAGAGCCTATGTTCGTCGAGGAGTCACCTATTTTCATCCCTGTCTAGCAAGGCAAGTTATTCAAGTTCCCCTCTGATCATATTGAACCCATGTTTTAAGGCTACTATTCATTTAAAAGTGCATTTTATTTTAGAATGTCACCGGGATTGGGATATAACCCTGCTTGTATTGCCCCCTGTTGATTATTTACATGTTCCTTGTCTACCTAGGCACTATTAAACTTGACCAGTATATATCTTTACTATGATTTATCTAGATACCTAGGATTGCTTAGCCCTGCTTAGAAACTAGTATCACATTTCATCATGCTGTTAAATACTACTTTCATATTAATGTTGGCTTATATGAATACTAGTGGTAAATGAACTGGTTTATGATTTAAGTGATATTAAAACTTGACTAAGGTGGGTTGTGTGTACAAGATCCGTGGTTCAGCTAGTTGTACTCATGACACTTTAAGGACCGGTTCATGGGCCACTTTTGGAATGTAATCTCGCGCTACCACAAACCAGCGTGGGAAATGGTATGACATGAAGCCTAGAGATCCTGGGTGAAGCATCGAGAGGGTCGATAGTTCTGCACTAGGAAAGCCTTTGCTATATGGATTGGAGCATCACGGGTATATCGGGTAGATAGTTCCTAGGGTGTGAAACTTGGAGGATCTAGGTGGATGGTCATATCATAGCTCTTTTCAAAGATACCGTGGTGGTATTGAGGCGCGTGGTGACATGTTGTAGGGCTGTGTCTTGTGGGTAAAGTTGTGCACCTCTAATCAGAGTAAAACTATTCGAATAGCCATGCCCACGGTTACGGGCGACAATGCAAGGTTACTCGTGATTAGTCACGTGATTATTTAATTAACCTGTTTTACTTTCTGTTCAACCTGGATAGCTCTGGTTAGAGTAGTTTTGTTGGTTCTTTTATGCCTAATGACTTTGGGTAAGAGTTATTCAGTGATTGGATTAATATTATTTTAAGGTTCTAACTTAATTAGAATTACCTTTTAAATTATATCTCTCTGTAATGCTCTGTTTATGCAAATAAACCCTATTATACCGTCCTTTGTATCCCCTGTGCATTATAACTGTTTCACTTAGATGGCTTGCTGAGTATTCAAAATACTCACCCTTGTATTCCCCCACCACCAGAAGAGGAGTTCGTTAGTGAAGATGAAGGTAGCGCCTTTTGAGCTATTGCCCGGTCAAGTCTACCTATGGCGTGGAGTCGTCGCTGCGTCAATAAAGTTATTAGGAGTTATTTATATTGATCATTATTGTTTTGAGGTTCTAATGCCACCTCTGTAGTAAGTACTTTATTTACTTCGTCGTGAACAATAATGCTTTCGATGTCCAATAAATTGTCTATTGTGTGCCTCGGTTGATTCCTAGACGAGTGACTTTCTGCATAATAAATTGTAAGGAAATGGTTGGAATTTCCGGACGTGACAACATACCCGTTGGATTTTATTTTTTCCCATTAATAGACCTATGGGTGAACAATTTAACCCATATATATACCCTAATAGGGTAGAAACCCATCGGGTTTTGGGTTTAAGGTACACACTGTCATCTTTGGGGTCGAGGTGTCGCATGCCGGTCCGGCTCGACCCGGTCCCACGACTGAACCGACTGGCCACCTTATTATTTTTAAAAGAAATTATGAGCGTATTAGCTTGAACATCTAAAAGACATTTAAATTTGGACATCCATATTTTTATTTATATGTCCATCCACAAAAGGATTCATCTTTTATATTTGATCACACTCTAATCGATCATCCATATTACACTCTTCATATCATATTTCTTATATTTTAATAAAAAAAGTCTACAAGACCCCAAGTATATACCTGTAGACTAATGTTTCTCTAAATTACAGAACTAGGCTTTTAACCCCCTAAACTATTCTATACCGGACAAATAACCCCCATAACGGTTTGGGACAACGATTTTGCTGATGTGTCTATCCACGATTTCACATAATGCCTACGTGGATGCACACTAGTATCTAAACAGCTGAGCTGGCTCGGCTGACATGTGAGACCCACTTGTCAGTGACACAAAAAATATATATGCCTCTTTCTCTCTCATCTTCTTCTTCCTTCTTCCTCTTTACTCCTCCTGGCCACCAAAGCCTACCGATCACCCCCCGCACGTCACGCCCCCACGCCCGAGCCCCCACGTCCCCACACGGTGCCCTCCGGCACCCTCGTGCCTAGCCCACGCGGTACGCCCCAAGTGCTTGAGCACCTAGCCCCGCTTCACGCCCTCCCCGTCTGAGCCCCCGCTCGGCCAGCCCCCGCGCGTCACTACCCTCACGCCCGAGCCCCAGCATGTTGTGGCCCTCGTGCCTGAGCACCTATGCCCAAGCCCCCAGCGCTCGGGCGCCTAGCCTCGCGCGCCACGCCCTCACGCCCACTCGCTGGCTACCTACCCGATGCCCAGTGGCCCTGACTAGAAGGAGGAGAAAGGAGGAAGAAGGAGGAAGAGAGAGAAAGAGGGAGGCTGCTGGAGCGCTCACTGACAAGGCAGTCTCACATGTTAGCCCAGCCACATCAGCTCTCTTGCCATGTGGACTGCCAATTACATTACGCTCCCGCACCAATGCACCACAACAATTGTGATTGTTGTGCTGCCAAACTTCCACAATTGTGATACAAGGACATGTTGTAATACTCATATTCAGTTTAAAATAAGTAGAGATATGATTTAGATAGTGCAAAAGGTTGTCCTTAATCATAATCATCATCTTTCTAGTCCAGATAAGTTGCACAAGCTAAAATCCCAACGACATCATATAAAATTAGATAGAAAGCTAATTAGCAGATACAATAAGTCAAGATGAAGCCAGCCTAGGTGTACGGGTTCATGAAGGAGTTTACTAAGGAGCTAATAAAGTGCCATTCTCAAGGATGGATTGCAATAATGAGATTGGTCACAAGCGAAACAAGTACTTAGATTCCAATGATGTACAAACTTTATTACAATACTTAAAGAATAAGTAGATAGAGGATCCTGGATTTTATATGCCATGCAAATAGATGAGGAGGATAGTCGGATAGCTAATTTATTTTGGGTAGATGGTTAGTCTATCATAGATTACGCATGCTTTGGTGATGATGTATCATTTGACGCCATGTTTCGGACTAGTCAGTTTGAAATGTCATTTGCTCCACTCTTTGGAACTAACCATCATAAGCAGACAATAATTTTTGGGGCTGCATTGATATTTAATGAGACTATTGAATTATTTGTTTGTCTATTTGAAACCTTCCTAACAGCAATGTCAAGAAAGCATCAAAGCACAATTTTCACTGATCAAGATGTAGACATAGCAGGAGCAATTGCTTATGTATTCTAAAATACAAGCCATTGTCTTTGTCTATGGCACATCTATCTTAATGTGCCTAAACATTTGTCCCATGTAATTGTTGACACCAGAAATTAGGTCAATGCACCATAAAGGGGTCAGGTCAGAAAGCTGGGTCGATGGGCCACCGAAGGAAGTTCAATAGGCGGAGATGGAGTGCGCACGATGTGGGCCTAGACTTCGTAGCATACCTATCTTTAGCTAGGAGATAATAAAATTAGTTTAGATTCTGTGTTAAAACACAGATTATGTATTTCCCTGGCTATAAATAGCTAGGCTCAGGGCTGTTGTAAGACGTTCACATAACCAATCAATCAACCATCGATGCATCGCCATCTTTTAGGTATGTAACATTAGGGCGAGTTCCCGATGGGATCAGGCTGCATCGGTTAGGTCCGATCTCTGATCACGCCAGGGATAGCCTTCTTGGTAAATCGATTGATCTATTTGTGGCTTTCTCAGTTGAGTCTGATACTGTGATTAGATTGAGTGGGTTTGCTAGTTATCGTTGCAATGCATTGGTTCTTTCTTCTTATAATATGCTTTATTGCCTAAATCATTGTGTTTGCCAATCACGCTGACTTCGTAGATTACTTTAGATCAGATCATATGCCAATCGTCAATATGGTGCTATCTCAGTTGAGTCTGATCCATGGTATTGGCGAAGACGTGTACGAGATGGTTTGATCTAATCTACCAGTCCAACGTACATTGGAGTTTTAGCCGATGGATTACTTGTTATCTTGTCAATCGGTTTGATTCTATTCATGACAGTCTTGGTATGGTGTCTTTGCGCTGCATCGGTTAAGTTCGAACTGTAAAATTAATATGCCAAAACTATATTTTAAGCTGATTATTAGATTTTGCTGATAGGATTGACAAACAGATATAAATCAATCAGCATATGACTATTTATATATTTTTCACAATGCATCGTAGCCATTACATGTGCTATCGGAGTCGATGCCGATGGGCCATCACCGATAACGTTAGGACAACTCACGCTTGCTTCCTTGTCAATTGCAGGGTCAAATTGACTAGCACACTCTGAACAGCTCTGGATTATTAGGACCTTCACTGGAGCTAAGCAGACTCTCGTATGCCTTCAAGTGTGAAGGTGCAAAGATACCTGTGATCTTTGCGTCAACAGTAATCCATAAGTATCATGAGAAGTTTCGACATGGTTTTAAGAGATACGTCTATGAAAAGAGATTAGAGGCTCGATCTATTCATCTAGAAGTGGCATTAATTGTTAATTGAATATAACTCGTAGGAAAAGCAATGGATGGCAAATCTATATGATTTAAGGAAAAAGTGGGCAACTGTGTACCGAGGCTCTTTCATAGCCGATATGAATTCGACTCAAAGAAACGAAGGTATGAATTATGTATTCAAGAAAAGATTTAGAAGGAAACTCGGACCTTCAGAACTACTAGTGTAATTTGAGAAGGTTGCGGCTAGTCTTCGTGAAAATAAGTTAGGTGCAGATTTTAATTCACACCGAAAGAATCTGGTTACTTGCGTCCCTAATTTACCTCTTGAAGGCCATGGCTAAATCATATACAAGCAGGATGTATTTGGAGTTTGAGAAAGAATTTAAATTATAATTTGTGTTCTCTTGTCAATTGTTACAAAGTGATGGGATAATCTTGACATATATGGTTATGCATATGAAATTAAATCATGGAGTAACAATTGTATTCAACATTGAAGATAAGACTATTACATGTTCTTGCAAAACGTACGAATCAATAGGTATGTATACATATTTCAAATTGCAATATAACTTTATATCACAAACTGATGTAGTATGGTATTCATATCTTATAGGTATCTTGTGCAAGTATGCCCTAAAGGTCTTCAATATCAACGATGTTTTCATTTTGTCACAACAATATATACTGCACAGATGGACAAAATATGCAAAAAGAGGATATAATATTGAGAAAAAAGATATTGAGAAGGAAAATTTAAAAACGAAGCTACACATATATCGCGAAAGGCAACTTTAGTTGCATTTAAGTGTTCTGATTCAAAAGAACTTCTTGATGATTTCAAGAAAACCATAGATAAGTTGAACTTGAAAGTAGATATTTCTATAAATAAGATGCGAGAACAATTCACTGATGTTCATATAGTTTTGAGTGAGTGTGAAATAGACTCACTAAAAGGTACAATATGGTTAGAGCTCCTCATGTGGTAAAAAGGTCCAAAGAGTAAACGAGGGTAGATCTCACTTCAAAAGAATAAATGAAAGAAGAAGAAATGTGCTAAAAATAAAGGTATTGATATAAATTCTTGCATTTTTGTCCCATTATATGTTACTATAGCTAAATTTCTATGTTTGAATATAGAAGAATATTCAATGAATGGAACAAACATATATATGAATGTGTTGATCTAGATCATGATATCATAAGCCATAGGAAAAAAGTTTAGATGACACCCAAGTATATACCTATAAACGAATATTTCCCTAAACTACAAAACCAGGCTTTTAACCCTCGAACTATTCTAAACCAGAGAAATTACCTCCGGGACAGTTTTAGATGGCGGTTTTGCCTAAGTGGCTATCCACAATTGCACAAGGATGCTGAGCTGGCTTGGTACTTATGGCTAACAGGTGGGACCCTCAAAATCTGATGTGGGTGCCCCTTCTCTCTCCTCCTCCTCCTTCCTCCTCCCTTCTCCTCCTTCCTCCTCCCTCCTCCCCTCCTGGCTATCGACCGACTCCTCTCCCCGCCCCCACGTGCCCCATGCCTGTGCCATCGAGGCCATCGTACACCCCGCGCCTATGCCACCAGTGCCCTCACACCTACTATGTCGCGCCCCTTTGGCCAGCCCCCACGCACCGTGTCCACTTGGCCACCCCGTTCGCTGGCCCCACTCACCCTAACCATGAGGAGGAGAAAGGAGGAAGAAGAAGGAAGAGGAAGGAGGAAGAAGAGGAGAGAGATTTTTTATGTCACTGATAAGCAGGTCCCACTCTGCAGATGCCAGCATATAGCCATGTGGACAGCCACCTTAGCTTCTCCTGCCACGTGAACAGACACATTTGCAAAACTATCATCACAAACCACCCTAGGGGTTATTTGTCCAGTATAGAATAGTTCAAGGGGTTAAAAATCTGGTTTTATAGTTTAGAAAAACATTCATCTACATATATACTTGAGAGGGTTCTCTAGACTTTTTTCTAAGCCATATAAGTTGCATTATATTCATTTTTCATAATTTATTTGCTTATATTCAGTTTTTGTAAACAACTTCATATTTTATGATCTTAATGCTGGTAGCAATGATACTAATAATACAATGCCCAACTTTGCAAATGATGTGTATAATTTATCAATCATGGATGCTCCATATATTCAAGGAGGATACACAAGCCTCATGCTTGGAGTTGCTCAATCTATCACATTGTTGCTGGCTATTAGGAAATTATATTTTGATGGAATACCACATTGCGGCCATGAATTTGAGAATATTGTCATCCATATTTCCATAATTTGATTCAGCTAATAACCCATTCATACTTGAGATTTGAACAATCTAAGTCTGAGCTGACAAATTGTATATTGCATATTTTAGAGCATCCATACTTATTTCGAATATATAAAATTACATTGTACATTGATTCTTCGAAACCATTCATACTTGAGATATTGCCAATACAAAATCTCTCTACATCAACAATTTGATCACTACACTATTTGGTTTGGTACTTCCTACATACATGACTCTTTCAATTTGTATATGATCTCAAGTATCAATCATGTTAGAAACTTGAAATTTACAATCAACAATCTCAGCAATTTACAATCCACAAATTGCTAGTCTTTGCCCCCTTTTGGGATACCTTAAAATAATCAGGATTATACCATAATGCTGATTATCTGATAAGCAGGATTATGGATGTTTCTGATTATTAGTTATATTACTGATTATGATTAATACTTAAGTTGTCTATAATTTTTTGTTTGGTTCACAATCCGATTATTTTTAAGCATGAGCTAATTATAAGCTGTCCTAAAGGGGGCATGATAAGGTTGTCCCTCTTGTTTGTACTCTCATACAAGATTTATTTCCTTAAATAGAGAAAAATGTTAAAAATGGTAAATTTACCATCGTGATTGATGCCGCTCTTTTTTGAACCTTAGTGAAATTTAACCGGACCTGTTCATTTTGGTATTTGAGTGTTTTTAATGGCAATAAAATCTTTCTGTTAATATTTTGACAGGAGCGTGCGGTGTAATTCCATTGATTTTTGGATTTTGACCGTATCCAAGATCCTTTGTCTGAACTTCTACTTTCACCATTGTTGTATTCATAGAGCTTGGGATTTGCTTGTCTAGAACAACTGCATTAGCTTTTTCCATGGAGTTGTTTCCCCTTTAGAATATCCCACCCCAAGACAACAACCAATGTCTAGAGAAGGGGAAACAACAAAACAACAGCAACAAAGGATCTGAACTCTACACACCACGGCCAAATGGCCAATAGCCCAATAGCAAACAGCTTGCTTGTCGTCTTCTCTACTCATCATGGAGGTGGCAGCAGCAACATGCCTCTAGCCACATTGACCAGTGGAACAGTCCATAGGTGTCTCCCACCCGTGGTGCCACTCGACGGTTGAGGCGACAGCGAGCAGACGATTGCTCTAGTCATCAATGTTGACGACGAGGTGCCCGAGGTGACCCTGCCTCTGAGTGCACTCTTGAGCCCTGACGAGGTACATGAGGATGCCTTGACACTGATCCCATAGTGTTTGGCATGGTAGTCGAACCATCAAAAAAAAAGCAAGATGAGTTATTTACGGTGGGAGGGAGTCGAGCTCAATGGTGTGATAGAAATCAGAGCCAAGCACATTTATGCAGAGCCTAGTGGGTCACGACATTAGATGGAAATGTAGGGTTATGGGGAGGCTACGCTAGCGTTTAATTTCAAAAATTTACCCCATTAGCCCAGGAGCCATACATGTAATGGGATCATGGATCGCTACCTCAAGCCTCGAGACGCGCTCGGGCAGTGGAAGTAGAGTCGATGAAGCGCGTCCTCGATCTGCTCCTCACAGCTCCGTCTGTTCGTCGGTGATCCGACGATGAAGACGACACGATCCGACGATCCGGCGATCTCCACGGGAAGAAGACGAGCACCACTATTGGAGTAGTGCCTCCACGGTATCCACATGTCCAGGGATAGGATCACCTCGTGCCGGCGTGCTAGCACCACTCGCGAGATCTAGGGAGATCGATCACAACCCTTGCAATCGAGGAAATAAGAGAGGTGGCGGCTAAGGCTCACAACCAGGAGCAATAGCAGCAATAGCCAGCAGCCTTTTCGTGCTTGCTCCACCTCTCTTTATATAGTGCCCTGTCATAGGCCTTTAATCTGTATTAAAGCCTAACAGATCTAATATGTTCGCCTTGCTCAGAACTTCTGGCTATAGCCGGAACTTCTGGACCCTGGAGCTTCTGGCTACAGCTGGAACTTCCGAAAATGACCTTCTGTATCGAATTAATTCTTGACCCAAAACTTTCGACTATAGCCAAAACTTCCGGTTCGTCTAGAAAATCAAATACAGGGGCTGGCCCGGAACTTCTGGTCCTACCAGAACTTCCGGATGCTCTAGAACCCGAAACTTCCGGCTACAGCCAGAACTTCCGGTTCCCCTAGAATTTTCTTGGGCACAATTCTATCAATCTTCCACTTGCACAAGAACCAATTCTTTACAAGATTTGAATTCTATCCCCTTAAGCGTGCGACCCAATAGGTTCATACGCAAACGGCCACTACCTGAAAACTATTTTCGGATCGCCGATCAATAGCGGTACCTAGCAGCACATATTGACCCCCGAATACATACAAAGTCAAAATCATACTTCCTGAACCTTGATATACTCACGCACCAATCCCTTTACCACACGACATCAGTCAAGCTCAAGGCAAGATTCGTGCCACTCTTGTTGATAGCTCGACAATTCACTCGATCAAGTAGTGGATTCAATCATGATCAACTCTTTGATCATAGTGGCATGGCCATACATTTTCTAATCTGACTATCTCAAGGGGCCCAGAGACGTCTCTCCCATTATGTAGGAGGGATAAATTCCATCTTGACCGCTCACATCCCACGACATGTTTCGTGACACACCCGAAAGCAACCTTTATAACTACTCTGTTACGAAATAGTGTTTGGAAGCCCCTAAATGTGCTACTACACATTCTAGAATCAATGACGATCTCAGGTCTAAGGATTCTGCAGGTACTCCATTTGAGATGACAACTGATGGCACATATAAAATAACAATCCCAGTAGTATCTCAAGGTGGGTCTATCTAACTTCATGTTCACCAATATGAGTCCACATCACTGATTTGACATCTTTATGTCTATGATCTGTGAAACATGATAATCAATCAGACAGATATGCTAATCTATGAATCATCACTGTCCCACATGACGATATAAGATTAGGGATTGTTTAGAACAACATCATAACACAAAGAGTCTCACAAATAAGTTATCAACTTGCTGATCAATGTAAAAGATATTTATTCAAGGAACAAGATAACAAATTATCCAAATGTACATCAGCATAGACAAACTAACTTCTTCTCACATACACTCGACTCACTCACGTAAGTATCTAATACCCATAGAGCTCAAGTGCGCCTCATGCTTGGGCTGTGAGAGAGGCTTCGTCAACGGATCGGCTATGTTTAAATCCGTGTGCACCTTGCATATTTCACATCACCTCTATCTATAATCTCACGGATAAGGTGATAATGCCGCAGTATGTGCTTGGACTTCTTTTGCGATCTAGGCTCCTTGGCTTGCGCAATGGCACCACTATTATCACAATAGAGGTCCACTGGACTAGACGCACTAGGGACAACACCCAGCTCAGAAATAAACTTTCTGATCCAAACTGCCTCCTTTGCAGCTTCCGAGGCTACAATATACTCGGCTTCTGTCGTTGAATCTACAACCGTTTATTATTTGGAACTTTTCCAACTCACTATGGCTCCATTGAGGCAGAACACAAATCCAGACTGCGATCGCTAATCGTCCTTATCGATCTGGAAGCTGGCATCGGTGTAACCATTTACAACGAGCTCCTCCTCACCTCCATAGACCAGGAATATATCCTCAGTTCTTCTCAAGTACTTAAGAATACTTTTTACTACCGTCCAGTGACTTTCATCCGGATTTGACTGATATCTGCTCGTAACACTTAGAGCATAAGAAACATCTAGGCGTGTACAAAGCATAGCATACATGATGGATCTAATTGCGGAGGCATACGGGATCACACTCATTTTCTCCAGCTCATCAAGTGTCGAAGGACACTGACTCTTGCTGAGAGAAATACCATGTGACATTGGCAGAAAACATTTCTTGAAATTCTGCATATTGAACCGTTTCAATACCTTGTCAATGTACATGCTTTGGATTAATCCAATTAATCTTCTCGATCTATCTCTATAGATCTTTATGCCCAAGATGTATGCTGCCTCTCCAAGATCTTCCATTGACAAACTTTTTCTCAACGAAGACTTGACAGCATCTAGCATAGGAATATTATTTCCAGTGTAACATGGTATGAGCTTTTCAAGAGGAATGTCGAAAAACACAGGAATAACCAAGTGATGATGAGAAACACAAATAAATCAATGATCAGAGATATTAATGGTCAATTTCGGCATGAACAGAAAATTCGATCATCAACTAACGTAGTACATCACAGGATCATCTCATACATCACAACATCACGGATCTATTTCATACACATTAATCTCGAGGATGATTCATCAATTTAGAGAACAAAACCGTGATATCACAAACATCAATTGCTTGAATTAAAATGCAGGAAATTAGTTACCTTCAACTTGATGTAGAATAGTTGGTGAAGTGTGAACGTTGGAGCAGTGCAGATCACCAATCAGGGAAAGCATGAATATTTCAACTGTTTGTGTGTGTATGCGGTTATGTATCTAAACACTCAAGACAAGTATCATGGAAATTTTTCTTAAGCGCATCCAAAAAGAAAATCCAGAAAACTATTAAGTATGATCCTGCCAATTGAAAGAACTTTTCTAAAAACAATGCATCAATAATTTTCAGGCTACTGCAGGTTTCTTCACAGAAGATCCAAAGAAAAGATTAGCTTCTTCAAGAAGCTACCTGCGTACTCATTCTGAGTGCCTTGGAAAGTGTGCAGGTGAGAATGTGATTAGCTGTGAACGCTGGATTTGTAACCTGCGGAAGTGTTGTTTTCAGCCAAAAAAAAATTGCTTCAGCAGAAAGAATGCGACTGAGCTAGAAGCCAAGATGCAATTTCTGTGCTGCTCTATTCGGTCCGATCCAGATCAAGCAATAAAGCTTCAGAAATTACTGCCGATGAACCAGAGCT
>KE372413.1:197782-215580 GCA_000418225.1 Zizania latifolia | reverse complement strand
GACAGCTCCGTCGCGGTCGAGTCATCTCCTCCTCTTCTCCTTCATCCTCATCGTCCAATCTTCATCACCCGGTTGACAAGCACTCATCACCTCATGGTTCATACCATGACTCCTCAAGGTTCTGCAACATCTTGCATATCGAGTTACGGTTCAATAGGAGCTAATGCACTTTCTAGTGGTTCTCGAACCTCTTTGAGTCGCACCGTGCTCCCACTAACCCTGTTCGAGAGAAACTCTTTATCCAGAAAGACACTATTCTGGGTGACAAACAATTTGCCTTCTTTCCGGATATAAAAGCAATATCCTTTGGTTTCCCTAGGATATCCCACAAAGAAACATTTATCAGATTTGGGATTGAGCTTGTCAGACGTCAAACATTTTACATAGGCCTCATAACCCCATATCTTTAGAAAAGACAACCCAGGACGCTTCCCAGTCTATATCTCATATGGTATCCTCTATACAGATTTAGATGAAACTCTATTTAATATGAAACAGTAGTTTCTAGACCAAATCCCCAAAAGGATAATGAAAAATCAGATTGACTCATCATTGACCGGACCATGTCCAACAAATTTCAGTTTCTTCGCTCGGACTCCCCATTCTATTGGGGCGTGCCTGGTGGAGTTAGCTGTGGAACAATTCCACTCTGCTTTAGATGATCATTAAACTCATGGCTCAAATATTCACCTCCATGATCAGATCATAGAATTTTAATTGTCTTGTCTGTATGATTTTGTACCTCATTCTGGAACTCCTTGAACTTTTTAAAGGATTTCGACTTATGTCTCATTAAGTAGATGTAACCAAATCTACTAAAGTCGTCGGTAAAAGTAACGAAATACTGAAATCCACCTCTAGCAACAGAACTCATTGGTCCACATATATCAGTATGTACAATGGCCAATAATTTATTTGTCCTCTCACTTTGACCAGTGAAAGGTGTCTTAGTTATTTTGCCAAGTAAACAAGATTCACATGTGTCAAGCGATTCGAAATCAAATGACTCCAAAAGCCCATCTTTCTAGAGCTTCCGCATGCGTTTCTCATTTATATGACCTAAACGACAATGCCATACATAAGTAGGATTCAAATCATTATGCCGAGACTTTTTGGTATTAACGTTATAAACATGTGTATTCTCAAGATTCAGAATATATAAGTCATTCAACAATGGACAAACACCATAGAGCATACCATTCGAAAATATCGAACAACACTTGTTCTTTATTACAAATTCAAAACTGTCTTCCTCTAAACATGAAGAAGAGATAATGCTTCTGCCCAAGGCAAGAATGAAATAACAATTATTCAATTCCAAAACTAATCCTGAGGGTAGCGAGAAAGAATAAACGCCAACGGCCAACACAGTAACTTTTGCACCATTGTCGACGCGGACATCCAACTCGCCTCTTGCGCACTTCCTTGTCCTATTCAGTCCCTGCAACGATTTGTAAGTATGAATCATTGATTCGGTATCAAATACCCATGAATCACTTGGACGAGTAGCAAGATTAATTTCAATAATATTTATATCTAAAGTAGAAGTCACACTTCTCTTCTTTTTCTTCAGTTCTTCTAAATACAACTTGCAATTTCTCCGCCAATGACCAATCTTATGGCAGTGGTGGCAAGTGTCAGAAGTAGCAAGGCCAGTCTTGGACTTTCTAGCTGTTTAGACTTAGAGCTCGAGATTACATCTGAAGCTTTAGCCTTTCCCTTGCGTTTTCTCTTCCTGCTATCCTTATGAACCATCATCACATGCCTAGAATTCTTTTTAATGCTATCCTCAGCAGTCTTTAGCATCCCATACAATTTAGCTATGCTTTTCTCCATGCTGTTTATATGAAAATTCAAAATAAACGGCTCAAAGCTCATAGGGAGCGACTGGAGAATCACATCCGTGGGCAAATCATGGTCAAGTAGAAAACCAAGTTTTTTCAGGCTCTCAATGTAACCAATCATCTTGATTACATGAGGACTGACTGGGCTGCCTTCCACCAACTTACACGCAAACAAAGACTTTGAGATGTTGTACCTCTCAGTCCGTGCTTGGATCTCAAACATGTCTTTGAGTCCCACGATCATATCGTAGGCATCCCTATCCTCATATTGCTTCTGAAGCTCAGAGGATATACATGCAAGCATGAGAGAGCTGACATCAATTGAATCGTTGGCATGCTTCTTATAAGCCCACCGATCCACGACAGATGCATCATCTTTTGGTTTATCAGGATGGGGCTTCTCTAGAACATTTTCATTTTTCTCTTGTTTGAGAACAATTCTCAAGTTTCTATACTAGTCAATAAAGTTTGTTCCAGAAAGCTTTTCCTTTTCAAGAATTAATGGCAAATTAAAAGTGGAAGTGTTCTTAGCAGTAGGTGCCATGATCTACAATAAAAATATAAGGTTAAGCACTATGCTATATGAATCTTTTATCAAATAAAAGATGCTACACTCTGTGTAAAAGAAAAAAGTCTACTTTTCCCTCCGAAGTACTACCCTGTAGACGAAAGTTGCCCTCAACTATAAAACTAGACTCTTAATCCCCCAAACTATTCTATACCGGATAAATAACCCCCGAGACAGTTTACAGTGGCGATTTTGCTAACGTGTCAGTCCACGCTATCGGTTTTGCTGACGTGGTGGTCCATGCCTCCTCCCGCGTCAGCCGCTCCATCGACGGCACCGGCAGCCGCATCAGCACCTCGACACCCTCCTCTCCGGCCACGTTCCGGTCGGCGATGTGGAACGTGGTGAGCATCGCCGTCGGTGGCCCGCAGTACACGGCCCTACCCCACCCGACGTCCACATCAGGGAGCCCCGACCAAGTGAGGTCCGACACCACGTAGATGCGTGCCACCGTGAACCGCGGCCGACCGCGTGTCGCCATCAGGTCGGCTACTGACTGTAGGTGGCCCTCCTCCATGGCGCGGGCCTTGGCGGCCACCACAAGGCGTAGCACGTGCCCAAACGGCCGACGGCGCAGCTCCCCCACCGGTGACTCGGCCACCACAAACAGGAACGCGTTGCCGTATTACCCCTCCGGTAGCAGCGGTGGGCCGTTCCCGTTCCTCCCGAGGCCACGGGCGTTAACGACGAACTGGACGCGCAGCACATCACCGGCGTCGTACTGGAGGGCATTGGCGCGGCATCGCCACATGAAAGCGGCGATGAGGTCGAACCGCGAGCTCCTGGCGCCTAGCTCCGGTGGCGCGAGCGCACGCAGCGCGGTGACTTCTCGGCGGCCGAAGAAGAAAGGCTGGTGGACGAGCGTGTCCGTCAAGGATATCTTGTCCCTGCCGGTGTCGGGCACCGACTCGTACTCTGGGTGGCTACGCGTGATGACGAGTGGTAGCGGCCAGCGCGCGGAGAGGAGCTCCCGCGCCCACACCGGCCACACGGTGGGCGCGCCAGGTACCCCACGCGTGAACTTGCTCACTGCCGTCAGGAACTGAATGACGCTGGCGGCATCGGCCATGTAGTGACATATCTAGAACCCCCACACGAAGCCACCGTACCGCATGCGGGTGACCTAGAAGTAGAGCAGCGGCCGCCCGTGACATACGCACCGTCGGGCTCACATAGGAACTCCTCGTGGCGCGGCACCGACGGGCCGGTCACCTCCCCAAGATCCTCCAGCGCCGCCGCCGCATTGACCTCGACAAACACCACACCCTCATCGGTGCACTCGACGAGCAGCTTCCTCTCGGGGCTAGCCTCCACGATGCGGCCGGCGAGCGGGTAGTAGTGCACCAGTGCCTTTGCCAGAGCTGCCCGGAGCACGGCGGTTGGGTCGACGCCGTCCCTGGCCGCGCACCGGTGGTACAGGTAGATGCCAGAGCGGTAGAACCGGAGGTCCTCCTGGGCGTCAAGCGTGTGGCGACGTGGCCTGCACGAGGGCGGCGCCGGTGGCGAGGGCGTCAGACATGGCAGGCAAGAGGGGGAGGAGGAAGGAGGAAAAAGAAAGAAGAAGAAGAAAAGAAAAGGAGAAGAAAAAAGAAAAGGAAAAAGAAAGAAAAGGAAAAAAGAAAGAAAAGAAAAAAGAATTTTTTATGTGTCACTGACAAGCGGGTCCCACCGTTCAGATTTCAGCGTGCAGCCACATGGACCGCCACGTCAGCAAAACCACCGGCGTGGACCGCCACGTCAGCAAAACCGATAGCGTGGACTGACACGTCAGCAAAACTACCACTGTAAACCGCCTAAGGGGGTTATTTGTCCGGTATAGAATAGTTCAGGGGATTGAGTCTAGTTTTATAGTTGAGGGCAACTTTCGTCTACAGGGTAGTACTTCGGGGGGTAAAGTAGACTTTTTCCTATGTAAAATGATCGTTTTTCCTCTAACGACATATAGTGGGACAAGATCCATATTCAACTAACTTCTAGTGAGTTTTGGCATCACTGCTAGAAGATTAGTGACGTAGGTAAGCAATACTTTGATAATCACATCCCTATGTGACTCTTGTTCGTTGGGGTGGCATTCAATGCCTCGACGCCCAACTCGATGCCCCAAAGCCCAAAACTATTTTGATAGCTTTGTTAAGCAATCAATACTATGCATGTGGTTGTCTGACATCTACCCTAACTGGTTAAGATAAAAGATGGCACCCTACTTTGGCAGACATATCATGTAATGATCAAAACCTTTGTAGGTGCAGCTATTAGAAAGAGCATCAAAGACTCTTAATTTTCTGAGGAAAACTATTTTAACATGGTAACGATGCCTACCGCACAAGAAAACATGAAAGAATAGTATGGCAGGAACATAAATGAACATCGTAGGCAATCATATTAGCTGTGACATAGTATGGCCCTTTTCACATGATGATCTCCATCTCCATGGTTCCTGTCCTTCGAGTCATCACGCTTCAAGCCTCCATGATCTTGTATCAGTCTATTACAACTAATAGCACTATACTAATTACATGAGGAGAAACATTATATATCGACTCACAGGTCATACAACAATAGAACAACCTTAGGCTGTAATTAACCATGACACGCAGGCCATGAAAATTACATACCTGCATCTCATACATTGCAAGGCCATACTAGTCACAACATTCTCTGTAAAAATAAGTTAAGCGTAGAATCTACACGTGACTGAACAAGACCTGGAACTTTCGGCTCAAAGGCCCAAAACTTTCGGTCGAAGGGCCCGAAACTTCCGAGTCAAACTGAGAACTTCCAAAATCAACCTTCTGTATCAAATTTATTTTGGCCCGAAACTTCCGAGTCAAACCTAGAACTTCCGAAAATAACCTTCAGTACGAAGTTTATTTCGGCCCGGAACTTTCGGGTCACACCCGGAACTTCCAAAAATCTGACGCAAAAACAATAGATCTAATCTATTTCCATCACATATCACCCATATGTGATTGATCCAGATCGAACACTATGCACGTAGGCTCTGATACCACTCTTGGGTTTTAGGGAGGCTACGCTAGCATTAATTTTAAAAATTTTACCCCGTTCGCCTAGGAACCATACGTGTATTGGGATCATAGATCTACCTCTAGCCACGAAACGCGCTAGGGCAGCAAAAGTAGAGTTGATGAAGTGTGTTCTCGATCGGCTCCGCTCAGTTCTGTTTGTTTGTCGGCGATGAAGACGACGTAGTCCGGCGACCTCCACGGGAAGATCAGCACCGAAGTAGCAGCGGTGCCTCTACGGTATCCACACGTACAGAGATGGGATCACTTCACGCCAGTATGCTAGTACCACGCGGGAAGTTAGGGGAGAGACGGTCACAACCGGTGTAGCTAGGAGAGGTGGCGGCTAGGGTTAGGTCGAAGCAACAGTAACAACCAACAGCAATGGCAACAGCCTTTTCGTCCTACCCTCTCCTCTCCTTATATAGTGCCCTCTCATGGGTATTTAATCAGTATTAAAGCCTAACAGATTTAATCTGTTCGTCTAGCCCGAAAGTTCTGGTCCAGTTCCGGAACTTCCGAAAATAACATTCTGTATCGAATTTATTTCGACCCGGAAGTTTCAGGTCTACCCGAAACTTTTGGTTCGTCTAGAATTCACCTTTTAGGCAGGCTAAAAACTTTCGGTCTAGCCAGAACTTCCGGTTCCTCCAGAAACCAAAACTGGGGCTGGTCCAAAACTTCCGGTCCAACCGGACCTTCCGGTTGCTCTAGAACCCGAAACTTTCGGCCTCAAGCCAGAACTTCCGGTTCCCCCAGAATTCTCTTAGGATATTTCCATCAGCTACAACCACGATTCGCCTCGAAGACAGTGTTGATAGGGATGAAAATGAATTTGATTAGTTTCCATCCAGACCACTCAAAAATGAATATGGATATTGTCGGATCGGATATTTTTTTGGATATTTTGGGTACAAATACATATTTTTCAGATACAAAAATAGATATGATATCATTGGTATTCAATTAATATAGATTCGAATTTGGATAATCCGAATAACTTCTATTTAGATTATCGAGGTAATTTCACGATTACTCTGGTTTCACTCCTTCCTCAATCCTCAGTCCCTCAAGAGACCATCGCTTCGGCCGCTGCCCCGACCGCCCCATCCCAGCCATCGTGCCACCTCGTTGCCCTACCTCGACGCTCCCAGCCACCCTGCCCCGATGCCCCCACTACCCCGCCCCATCCCAGTAGGTCTGCCCTGTGCCACCACCTCATGCCACCCCACGTGCTCTATAGAAGTTGAAGCAACAAGAAGAAGTAAAGGGAAAGAAAGAAAAGGGAAGGCAAGAAAGAGAAAGGGGAAGAAAGAAAAAGAGAAAAGAAGAGAAGAGAAAAAATTGCAAAATTTTTAAAATTTAGAAATTGAAGGATTTCTAAGGTTGAAAATACAACATTTCCTCCAGGATTTTAAAAAGTGACGTGCACACGCACACGAAGATGCACGTAAACATTTTCTATGGTCCGATCTTCACGGTGGATGATGATACTTAGCACAAGTGTCACTACGTGACCTGACGAAGAGGCAGTGCACCACAAGATATTGCACACATGATGAACTACCAAAACAATCACCCTTTCACATACCGACGAAACCACCCCATGCAATCACGCCGTATAGATGTGAAGGCATGAACGGGATGAATCACAGTTCGTCGTTCTACAACTGCCTCGGGAATCGAAAGAACAAAGGTTGCAAGCCTCTCAAAACTGTGTCCTATGCTCCTAGACATTGCTATTTATAGAGATGGTCTAGAGCTATTCAGAAAACTGAAGTACATGCATGCAAGTAACTGGTTGTTTACTCCTCTTATTAGCTCCAAGTAACTGCTGTGAGAACATACATGCATGTAGTAATTTGGTCAAGTAACTAATGGTTGTTTATTTCTCTTATTAGCTCCAAGTAACTGTTGTGAGACTTTGTTGTTGATTTCTGAACCATTGCCTTCTTATACTAAATATCTCCATGCAAACCGTCATTTCTGAGAATTATAAAACAAAAAGATGAAAGCACAATATTTTTTCTAAAATATCAGGATTAAATAAATAAAGGTTAGAGTTCACCTGGGATTGCGTTTCCTTCTCTAATTGCTTACTCCTGCTTCTAGTAATGAGACCCATAATGCTACTAGAATTTTTATCAGATAAAGCATTTGCACTAGGCATGTTTTCATAAAAAAGGAAAGAGATTTTTCAAAAGAATTTGGAATTTAAGAGAATTATTAATTTGGAGAACATTTGCCAATAGTATCCGTTTTCGTATTCGTATCCAAATTATGCATAGACGGTTTTCTTATTCCAATAAATATCAGTAACTGTATTTGTCCTGATCTAGTATCCGTTTTTATATCCGTATCTAAATCTGAATAAAAAAATAAAACAAATATGATATCACTAATTTATATCCATATTGGTCCGTTTTTATTTAGTAGGGTTAACACTCGCCAAGGAGACTTGACAAGCAAGCCATCTGAATCCACCTTGCACCGCGTGAAGGTGTAATCACTGCGCAGCCCAACTCCATTCGCGGTGGCGGCCCATCGCCTCGGCAGCAACGCCTCCGGCATTCACCGAATATCCGGCGGCGCAGCTCAAGATCTTTCCATGGCCGCCGCGGCTTCTCCAGCCGCAGCGTGTTCCCGTCTCGGCAATGCCCTACACCATCACCGTCTCTGCAACCGTGGATGGATTCGCAGCACCCATCTCTCTCTCTCTCTCGATCATGAGCACGCTACCTCGAGATTACTGGTGGCTGAAGCTGAAGAGAAACCGTCCGTAACATTGCCTATGCAGCAGAGCAGACGGAAAATTTGAGTAGCGGCTGTTCTTGTATGGATTTCGGGGGTATGGTTAAATTTCTAGGAGATAGCAGACATTTGATTTCGCTGCATAAGAAAAAAATTACCTGACTGATTTGTTTATTGTCGTGTTATTTGAGAATTTGATAATTTATCACTCTCAATTTTATTGACACAAATAACCCTACATATCAATTTTAAAAGTAACATCATAATCAAGAGAAACATCTTGAGAGTGACAAATGATCAATTTTCTCTTCTTTCGCTAGTCTCAGCCTGTTTCATCTTTATCTTCGCTGCCTCATCTCTAGACGCTGTTTTGTTCATCAATGAGAAGAGAAGCCAGTAAAACCATCCAGCTATTGCCGAAAACCTTGAACACCAATATATGAAGTCATCAAGTGAGCCACATCAACATGGCAACACTCTCTCCAGCTAAGTACTCGAACAGAATATGTACAGTGCTGTTATAGCCATTATCCCTCATATTCTGCCATACGTTTAACAAACTTCAAGCACGCTTCTCTCTGTAGAAAACAGTAGGAATTCCCAGTTTAAATCCTCTCAGTTCGATGCCAAAAAGTGCACGACGAGTGCTAGTCCTTGAAACCAAAATCATCAAATAGGCCCTGAAAGTGGAAGAGACAAATTCTTGGTCATTTTGTGCACATTTGGATGCATGGACTGAACATGACAGACATTTCACAGAGAATGTTTGGTTGCTGGTATAATAGCATGCTAACCTCAGCATCATTTATCCCATAAGCCACACAATAGTGTTCCTGAAAAAGAGCGAATGTAATGCACGAAAAATCAGAGCACATAGACATACTGCTGTTTTTGTATGGAATCCCTCGACAGAAAGACAAATTCTCATGAACTTACCTGCATCATATGCCACTCTTCAAACTCATCAAACAATTCCAATCGTTCAATCCTGCAACCATGTAGTTTACGTGCTGTTATAAAAAATAAGGTGTAATGCAAGATAAGCTGGAACATAATGCCCTTTGTCAATGATCAAATGTAAACTCTATAACAATGAAAGCAAATTATTCACTAGGTTCACTAGAGTGGCCTACATGGATATAGCTAAGAAATCCTCAAGATAAGGCGCATTCCCTTTTGATAATACAACTCCACATGCCCAAGAAAAAAATTAATAATATTCAGTATTTGCTGTCAGAAGCAACTCACAAGGCGTGAGTAGAATTAGGTAAGATGTTTTATACTGATCACAGAAATGATATCAATTAGCATGCCTCAACAAATATTTTAGTTTAATCAGTCGCTTATCAGTTGACACTTAACAGAAACTAAAAGCAGAAAATCCTACTAAAAATTTGGAAACTATTCCTGGCATTGCTGTATTATTGTTTTTTAGACTGTCAGGAACATTACCTATGCCTTTCTTCACTGTTGATGAAATCATTGTATATTTTTAGCATATCCCATGCAGCAGCTCTCTGAAGAAACAATAACTAAATCCTTAGAAGCAGGTCGTAATAGAACTTCAGTGTCTGACCAAATATATACCTTCCATCCATGGTCTAGGAAAAGTTTTTCCTTGTGGCTTAAGGTTGGTGTAGCATTTATACCAAGGAGTGGGCATCCTCTACTCTGCATTAGCAGGACAACAGAAAGCACTGAGCTATATAATAATGCTACGAATAAAGAAACAACCATCTCTATATATTCATACAATTGTACATCAGAGAGAAAAAATAGGTACTAACCAAGAAAACATAACACCATTTGGTTTAATTCATACATGCAAGACGCGGTCGATAAATTGCGATCCATAAATAGAAGATATTTATACAAATGGCTATAAATATTTGATCTCAAACTTCCACTCGTGATGTTTAACTTCACTCTCCCCCAATATCTGGAAGAAAAACTATTCCCATCCTCCCTAATGGTGTATGTCCAATGTAATTTCAGGCTGCCTTCATTTATATGCATAATAATGACTTCCTATAGTGCCTCTTCTGATTGCCACGCAGCTATTATCAGCAGTTATTTTAATATATGTTTAATAGCTCTTAGATAAGTAGTCATGAATCATGAACTAGTTTACAAAAATCAAAGGCTACAATCACAATTGTTCAAGGAGAAACCTGCAATATGCCCAACTGCCTTGGAATTAAGTTAGTAGGCTTCTTTGAGTCAGCTCCGAGATATTTACCCGGCAATGATTTCAATCGTCTAGTCGAGACTAGTCGTAGGGGCACCGACTAGTCGACTAGTCACGACTAATCGTAGATTAGTCGTTGACTAGTGGTAGGGAAGATAGGCCAGCGGCAGGGCAAGCAGTAGATCAGAGCAGGTCGGGGCCTCATAGGGAAGAGAGGCCGGCGGCAAGGCGAGCAGCCAAGGCGCCGAGCAGGTCGTAGCCTCGCAGGGAAGAGAAGTCGGCGGCAGGGTGAGCAGTAGATGAGCACAGTAGAGGCGACCGGACCGCCAGAGGGCAGTAGCACGGTGGAGAGGGAGGGAACTAGGGTCGGAGGGCGGTGGCACGGTGGAGAGGGTTCACCAGCGCTAGAGGGCTGGAGGCAGGTGAGGTCTCATGCAAACTGCTGGGCAGCGGCTGTTCACAGGTGAAAGGGGCTGCGCCGATTCTCTCTTGGCTGCTAGGGTTATTCACTCTTGGACTGTGCTGGGCCAAATCAGATCAGAATTTAGACATCACAGGCCTAACTAGTAGGCCACCACCAAGTCGGGCGACTAATTGTGATTAGTTGGCCGATCAGAAAGTTAGTCGAGCTGATTGTGTCGAAGGAGCTGATCGTGTCGAAGGAGCTGATTGGCCGATCAGAAAGTTAGTCGAGCTGATCGTGTCGAAGGAGCTGATCGCTCGAAAAATACCGATCAGGCCGACTAATCGTGATTAGTCGGCCGACTTGTAATCACTGTTACCCGGTACATTCTTTCTTCATAATATATATGCTCCTGTCAATTAAAGTACTATCTTGACATTTGGAAAAGGAGGGCAGTCTACCTTTTTAGGTATAATTTAGTTTGTTGCACTTTCTTGCGGAAATACAAAATGTCTGCGACCTCACTAATTTCCTACTAGAAAAAATTCATGCGACACAACCATGCAAATTAAGCCTAAAACATTCCATTATGCCTCAGGGTAAAATGGTTCAGTGTTTACAAGTCGTCCGATTAATCACGATTAATCGTCCTAATCGGTCCTCTGGACCCGACTAGGAGCTCCGAGGTGACTAGGCCGACCAGACATCTAGTCGTCCGATTAGTCGTTGATTAATTGGATGACTAGGGGTGTGAGACGACCAGGTTTGGTTTCTGTTTTTTATTGGGCCTACTCAGCTAGGCTTAAAGGGAATCTATTGGGCTGCCAATGTGGCTTGTTAGGGTTATCTCCAACACTCCAACCAGGGCACGTGAGCTATTCCTCCCTCATTCTTCCCTTGTGCGCCGCCAGAGAGTTGCTCTCTTCTCCAACCGTCCAGGTCTAGCGCGGCTGCTCTTCTGCTGCGCTAGGTGTACGATTCTAGATCTCTGGCATTCTGCTCCAGTGCTCCAGTGCGTGATCTCCCCGCTAGCTATTCTCCTCTAATCCTCTTCTCCCCGCCAGCTATTCTGCTCCAATGCTCCATCGTGCGGTTGCTCTTCTACTGTGCTAGGCATGTGATTCTAGCAGTAGGTGCACGATTCTAGCAGTGCTCTTCGCGAAGCTGCACCCTTTTGCATCTACATCTGCTCCAGCCCCTCTTCGCGAAGCTGCTCCAGCCCAAGCTATTAATGTAGAAATCAAATCTCATAGGTAAGTCACCAACTAGCTATTAATGTACTCTTGAACTCTTGATTATTGCTTTATTGTCATATACTATATAGTATATATAGGTATATATATAGTATATATATGTCCTAAAATATATGGGACAATTATATGGATGACCAGGACCGACCAAGTTCGACTAATTGGTCTGGTTGACGACTAATCGCGATTAGTTTCCTGGTCGGTCCCATGGTGACTAGGGCCGACTAGGCGACTTGAAATGGTTCATGCACCCCAATTAAACACAGGTTACTAGCTCATGGAAAATACACATGAATGAAGGTACCTCAAGAATTATAATCATTTGCTCCCCAAATGCATCATCTGGATGGATCTGCATCAAAACAGAAGTCAACAGTGCAAAAAAATATCACATACAAGTGGCAAGAAGACATCGTGAGAAAATGATTTAACCTGTTCGTATAAGAAAGATATGGCAGTGGAGAACTTATCAGATGCCCAACTAACAATAGCACTGATTGAAGTTGGATCTAAGTAAATTAGCACACATTCTGCAATTATAAATGTCGGCAAGCTGATGACAACAGAAAGATTTATCAAAAACTTGAAAAGTTGGATTGTGATACAAGCGTTAGAGATAAAGGCTCCATGATGCAGGCATCTGTCTTGACAGTGTTCCTATAGGAAAGAAGTGTACAGAATAATTTCAAAGCGAATACAGTTTCCCATTGGCTGATGAAACAAGCTAATCCTAAATGGGTCATTCAAACAATCAATCAAACTTCTCCAAAAACAGAACAAGCTATGATGTACAGAAGAGAACAGAAAACATGTACATTTATGTTGTTCTTACAGGTAAATCAATAAATGGTATAACAGAAAGTTTAATTATAAATTATAACACAAGTAAACACCATAGATGGTACAGAATATAAATTATGGTTAAGCTAACAGAACTCATGTTCTCTGTAAATCATAAAAATATGACATAAGAAAAAACTTACCTAGGGTTCATTTCAGCCATGTGAATAACCGAATCAAGTTTTGGTATATCACGAATATCAGCAGAAAAGAGCTTGTAATGCTCACTAGTCACTTCACCTTTCTCTGCAATAGTTATCCACTATCAATTAATAGCAATTACAGCCAAGATTCAAATTAGTATTGTAACTAAGACCACTTTGCCTTCAATTAAGTTATTATAGCAATGAGAACATTCATCCAAACAGAGAATGAAATACTATCTCCAAAAGAAAAAATAACAGAAATTTTATACAAAAAACATAGAACATGTTTCCTCCAATGAAGCCCACTTACAGAGTTACAGTGCACCGCATTTCATAACCAGTAGACATTACAAGAGTACCAACTAAATAAACAGAAATATGGAGAATGCCTCTAGACAAATTCAGGCAAGCAAAAAATAACTACACAATTTCTTCTTAAATGCCACTAAACACTCATATTTCTGCTAAAGAGACATCAAACTAGAAAAAGACACCCAGTGGATACATATAAAAAGAACTTAGTAGTAGCATTAGTTGGCAAATTTAGAATCATGGGTCAATTCCAGTACAGATGGGAGGATCCTTGCAAAAGGATAGGCAGGTAAAGGACACAGATATGCGTAAATCGGTAAATTAGAGAAATACCAATTGAAATCGAAGCTTCTGGTCCTAACTTTTCCTTCATTTCACTATAGTGGTTGATGATGGCAGCCTTTTTGCTGGTTACCTGCCAATAATCAAAATTCACCAGAAATTACTTTTATGCGCAAAGAGAAGAAGCTGCTCTGGCAGCTTTGTTGCTGTCACATGCATGACATTACGCTGAGTAGTAAGCTACATTTGAATATAGAAAATAAATTTTCGCTACCTCCTTGAAGTCCAGCTCAACATAAAGGTATGGAGTAATGCCTTCGCCCTACAGTAACAAATACAGCACACACTCAGACAGATGAATTGATATGTGAAAAATAACCAATATAATATATGAAGTTTGATCTTCATCACTGCCTTCACCAAAAGAAAGATACAATTCACATGCAAGGCATACTTGAATATATTTAACTAGTTAATACAACGGAGGCATGTGGTGTTAAAAAAATGATATGAACTACACAGAAAAATAGTTAGATATGCAATGCATAATAGATAGATCTGAAAATGGGTGGTAAGCATGTGATTGTGATGCCCATGAAATATTGAGTAATGACTAACCTGCAACTGGAAGAATGTTGTGTCAAAGCCAGCACCAAGAGATAATATTTGTTTCCGCTTCTGATCATTACTGCCATTTCCAGAATTGAGGAACTGACGCATAAGCTTCCTAAGAACAGACCAGCGGGCATAGTATCCTTCAGAGTCATTTGGAAAGGAAAACAAATTAGAATTTCCAATCATTTTCAACTTCTAGAGAAGCAGATAAAAGATTCAATGAGGTACTACTTACCTCAGTTTATTATTGGAGCCCTTTTTGTTGTCCGCCTAACGAAAAAGTGCACGTAATCATCCTTCATGTATCCTTTGTTAACACATGACCTGCAGAGGATAATGATTATGTCATTTAACAAGCAGCAACAGTCAATTTCTAGTATGCAAACTACAATGCCATCTACATTTATAAGCAATATGCCACACTTTGCATGCATGTTAAGTAATTCACTTCATTTACATTTACTTGTTCATTTTTCGTGATAAGGGGGCTCTACAGTCTCATATGCACATGCTGAAGAGTTCAGGGTATATCATTCGCTCTGTGTACTAAGGCTAGTATCGAACATAAGCACTAGAAGTTGAGGTGCTACTCAATCTCTGCTAACTGGTATTTAAAGCATCAATTCACTACGAACAAATAAGGAAAAAGTTCACAAGAAGTCAAGAACAACACAACAATATGAAAGTGACCAGCCAACCAGCAGAGCCGCTCAACAAAAGGACTTCATTCAAGACAAACTGGTAAAAGAGGCACACAGATTCCATGTTACGATTATATTGAAAGAAATAAAAATAGAATCAGTTCGAGGTAATGTTTATACAAAACTGCATTACCCCTCGCATAGAAGAGTCACCTAAGTGGCGTGCACAATTTGGGAGATTCATATGAAAACTGTATGAACCATCCCTCTCGCTTATTATAAATTTTAGCATCACCATTCAGCACCAGGTTTACATGACTTGTTTTCGTTTCGGTAACAGCACGGCGCAAATTGATCCAAACAAGCACGTCACGTTGGCTTCCGATGCCCTCGTGCAAAGAAGAGAGAGAGCGAAACAGCCGTGCAGGCATAACGCAGCAGGACGGGCCATCAGCCGCAGGAGACGTGGATGCGTCCATGCGGGTGCAGGGAAGGAGGGGGGGACGGGGTTGGTCACTCACAGCTTGCTGGCCACGGCGTCGTCGTTGGTGGCCTGCACTGCCGCAGGACTGCTCCGCGCAGCAACGCTACCTCCCCCTCCTCCTCCTGCCGCCGCCGCCATCCCGGCCTGGTGCGGCACTGCGGTGGGTCGATAGCTCGGGCACGGCGTGAAGAGGAGAGCTTTGCTGGAAACAACCGAATGGGACGTCTCTGACTCTCTCTCTCCACCGCCCAAGAATTTTCTGCCGCCGCAATCCCGTTCCGGCCCAGCTAAAAATGATCTGATATATGCATGTTAATATATTTGGATGATGTTTTCGGGAGATTTCAGAATTTATCATAAAAAATCGATAATGCTTCGTGCTGGTCGTTCGGACCAAAACTTTTATCGGCCTAAAGTAAATTGGTTGACTTATGCCCAAATAATTTAGTCTAAATAAAATTTAGTCAGTTTTATAATTTAATCAACATAAAATTAATTAAATAATATGAAATATATTTTCTTTGTTAAATATATAGTTTTAGAATACGATAATATTTCACTAGTTGAAACTCAATGTTTTTTACTCTTTTTATTTCAAATGTTTCACCTGCTGAAGATGAATGTTTCACTAGTTGAAGATGAATATTTTATTAGTTGAAGAAGAATGTTTCACCAGTTGAAGAACAATATTTCATCTGTTACAGTAACTGGAACTTAATATTTCATACGTGAGAGTAAAATATTTTACCATTTTATTTCAAATATTTCACCCTTTTTATTTCAAATGTTTTTCACTCTTTTTATTTCGAATGTTTCACCTGTTGAAGACGAATGTTTCACCAGTTAAAGTTGAATGTTTCACCAGTTGAAGATAAATGTTTCACTAGTTGAAGATGAATGTTTCACCTTTTACAGTAGTTGGAACTCAATGTTTCATACGTGAGAGTAAAATATTTCACCCTTTTATTTTAAATGTTTCACCATTTTATTTTAATGTTTCACCATTTTATTTTAAATGTTTTACCCTTTTATTTTAAATGTTTTTCACTCTTTTTATTTCGAATGTTTTATATGTTAAAGACGAATATTTCACCAGTTGAAGTTGAATGTTTCAATAGTTCAAGATAAATGTTTTACTAGTTAAAAATAAATGTTTCATCTGTTACAGTAGCTGGAACTCATTGTTTCATACGTGAGAGCAAAATATTTAACTCTTTTATTTGAAATATTTCACATTTTTATTTCAAATGTTTAACCCTTTTATTTCAAATGTTTTTCACTCTTTTTATTTTGAATGTTCCACCTGTTGAAAGATGAATATTTCACTAGTTGAATACGAATATTTCACCGGTTAAAGATAAATGTTTCAATACTTGAAGATGAATGTTTCACATGTTACAGTAGCTAAAATTCAATGTTTCATAGGTGAGAGCAAAATATTTAAAATGTTTCACCCTTTTATTTCTAATGTTTCAACCTTTTGTTTTAAATGTTTTTCACTCTTTTTATTTTGAATGTTTTACCTGTTGAAGACGAATATTTCACCAGTTAAAGATGAATGTTTTACCGGTTGACGATGAATGTTTTACCGGTTGACGATGAATGTTTCACCGGTTTCAGTAGTTGGAACTCAGGGCTTGTTTGGTTCGTGGCCACAATTTACCACGTCTCAACTGAAGACTCTGCTACAGTTGTGGCTTGTCATATTCTGTGGCAAAAATAGTCTGTTTGGTTGATAAGTAAGCTATAGCAAAAATTTTGTGGCTATTGTTTGATTCGTTACTGTTGAGACAAAGTATGTCCCAACCGTGAAGGAGACTGGAAGTGTGAGAAGTGAGTAGAATTGGTTCCCCCCAAAAATCCTGCTCTTGCATTGCAAGACATCAGTTTATATAGGCTCGTGGCCAACAGGAAGTTACAATAGTGCCCTTGCGGGGGTACAGGTACGTTTCTCACCGACAAGCGGGCCCTACTGTCTACATCAGTCCGGGATTAGCCTCTGTGATCTCCAGAAGGCTTAGGGGAGGGGCCCGCAGACTCCCTGACACAGTCAGGGAGTTAGCAGCCCAACTGCCCGCCTGACATGCTCCAGGCGGGTTGGTAGAGCCTACGGGGACAGTCCCCACCTACCCTGTACCTTAGGGTAGAGGGGCAGGTGAGGACCGCATGTCTCTGTACCCTAGCCAGAGACTTGCTCTCCTCTTTTGGATCGCCCACACGAGGGCGGCAGACAGGGACAGTCTGTCCCACAAGGACACGCTCCGAGGGAGCCAACCTTCGGAGAGACGGGGGCCCTCCTTCGGATCCTAGGGGCCTCTCGGCCCGTACCCCGGACGTTGGCTCGGAGTTCCTGACCTCCGGAGGTCGCCCTAGTGGAAGCTTTGGGCTCCTCGTGGTGCCGAGGGGTGGCACCATGCCCTTCGCTCACGACACCGAAGCCTCCAAGAATCG